>CM060957.1:88222092-88660781 GCA_030765055.1 Mantis religiosa
AAGAAAAGAAGAGAAAGAAAGAGAAAGAAAGATAGAAAGAAAGAAAGAAAGAAAGAAAGAAAGAAAGAAAGAAAGAAAGAAAGAAAGAAAGAAAGAAAAGAAAGAAAGAAGAAAGAAAGAAAGAAAGAAAGAAAGAAAGAAAGAAAGAAAGAAAGAAAGAAAGAAAGAAAGAAAGAAAGAAAGAAAGAAAGAAAGAAAGAAAGAAAGAAAGAAAGAAAGGAAGGAAGGAAGGAAGGAAGGAAGGAAGGAAGGAAGGAAGGAAGGAAGGAAGGAAGGAAGGAAGGAAGAAAGAAAGAAAGAAAGAAAGAAAGAAAGAAAGAAAGAAAGAAAGAAAGAAAGAAAGAAAGAAAGAAAGAAAGAAAAAGAAAGAAAGAAAGAAAGAAAGAAAGAAAGAAAGAAAGAAAGAAAGAAACATGCTAGCTATGTATCTCCCTTTTTGGTATTCATTAACTAAAACAATAAATGAAAAAAACAGTAGAGGCATAAATTTAGAACTGCAGAGACACTTGCGCCAACCACAGAATAAAGTGCCCTGACCGCCCCTGGTACGTTGCTCAGCACTGCGTATCTCTCTCTCTCTCTCTCTCTCTCTCTCTCTCTCTCTCTCTCTCTCTCTCTCTCTCTCTCTCTCTCTCTCTCTCTCTCACTCTCTCCCTCTCTCAAAACCCCATTAGCTTCATTAATTGCACCGTTAGCGGACTTAAAACTTCCATCTCCGCATAATTCCCTAAGTTTGTCTACTTGCAGGTGGCACCGCTCTCAAAGCTCAAGAAGATTAGCGCTTCGTTTTTCTAACTGTATTTCTGAAAACATCCATTTGGCGGGGCTCGCAGTTCATGCCGACAAGCCTCGGAGAGTGCCTCAATTACCTTTCAATATTCCATAGCACTCCTTATGACTCTCTGTTTTTACTCTTGTAACATTTATTTAAACGTGGCAACCTAGCAAAGGTTTATCGATTTTTAAATTTCTAAGTGTTAGAATGTATACTTAATGAAATATTAATGATAAAATATTGATAAGTTTGAAACACAAGAGATGCGCAATGGGTCGCTATCCAAGGAGCTATGAATTGAGCCTGATATATTCCTCTACTTCCATTGTATTTTCAAAGACTTACGTGACAAAGCCACTTCTATAATGCTTTTATATGACGATGTGAGCAAAAGCTCGTGAAGGTGTACCACCTGCGGTGCCATATGTAGTAAAAGCGTGAGTTAAACTCTACACATTTCATTTCACGTGTACGTGGATGACATCGTTGGCTGTTTATCCTAGTATCTCTCTGCGGATGAAAAATATATTTCGGATATAATTTTTAAAGACTTTACATATAATGCAAAATATGTAAATAATTTCACTTTATTACAAATGCAACAGTCAAACAGTAATTAAAATCATTAAAATCACAGTTTAAAATCAGAAGGAAGTGGGAGATCACTTATACAACATGGCTGCTTCTGTGCAATATGTAAACATTACAGAGGAAAATCGTTAAAAAGTGGTGACAAAACAAATTATTTAAACGTGTTTTGCAAGTTGTGTGAAAAATACCTGAAGTTAGCAATGACGTAAATTTCTCAGCAGAATAAACCGGTGTTTCAGTGCAAGTATTAATGCCCCTCAAAATGACTTTCTGAAAACTGGTTTTCTACCCCAGGGAAACATCTAAAAAGAAGCCAATTGTGGAAGGTGAATGTGATAAATTTGTTTAACATGCTATTTATGCAAGATGCACAGCTTCTTTGAAAGAAACGAGTCACCAACAATTACAAAAGTGTTTCAAGTAGTAAACAAATATCCCGAATCGCTGAGCTTTAAAAAACGTGCTTCCACACCATTCTTTGCGACATAGGTTTTGAATTTCTGAACAGTAACTGAAAAAAATGTAATTGTTGAACGTGAAGATATATTGTTGTGGCTCAAGAATTAACAAAGGAATTTTCGGAATTGGAAGTCGTTTAAGGAATTCGTCCTCAGTCAGATTCCAGTTAGGTGTACGTAATTTTCCTTTTCAGTTGCATGCCAGGAGAACTTTCAAGTCATTCCAAAGTGGCTACACGGTTATTTGGCACTAATATTCCATGGCTTAACTTTTAATTTATAACTGAGTTGGGATTATGTGAAGAAATCAATGTTGCAAGCAGTCAGTCACTTTTAACTTATAAAAAGGATATTACACCATACACACACCTTTGCATTTATTATTAATGTAAAAGTGTTGCTCAAGCTTCTCAAGGCATCGAAAAAGGCAAACGAAAATTCTACATAGAGCTTCACTGACAGCGAACATGTTTGCCACGTGGGAATAAAATAGAGCGAATATTCTGCCCAATCGCAGTCGCCGACGAAGTAATACGTTTTGCCGCTTTGTTTACATCGCCATATAAACTAAGGACAACGCCGGTATACAAACAACTATTTTGACTCACATGAACTATGAAGAAGAAGAATTTGGACAAGAGCTAGTAGAGAGTCATATGAGTGCAAAACGTCAAATATTTTGTAAGCAGCCAACAAAATCTTCATTCTGAATCAAATCGTATAATCTGTACAACTGGTAATCCATAACAAATGTAGAAAGATTATCACACAAAGATAAGCATCTTATAAAACTCTGAGATCAAACATTTGGGGGTAGAGAAATATGAATATAGCATATTATATTTTCGTGACGTAATGCTTTACATACTCGTATGTCTGTTTTTCTGAATTCAGTGTATGAAATATGTAGAGTACGTATACTGAGTATGTATATGTATGTATATGCCAGAGTATGTATACTGAAAGAAAACTCTGTAACTGCCATTTCTGTCACAGTTCTTCATTAAATGACTAAAGGTTCTTAAGTATATGGAGTAACTGTTTGTAACGTAACCTGAATTTCTAGTTATTTGCAGGTTCCTGGAATCCTCGTCAATTGACGGATTTCAACAGTAACCTAACGTATAGGTTTTATTTAACCTGTAGTATTAAAATACAGCTTTAGAGCACCATTCTTTTAAGACGAAAAGGACAATGAAACCCAATACTCTTTTAAATATCTTTGTTAAAGCGTTTCGCTTTTGTTACTATATTGGAAAGAACATGGACGGCATATATCCTGTTTCCCCTACCTCCCTTGAACCTATAATACAATTTTTAATGGTACTATTACTGCAAATATTTACTTATGTTAACCAAATAGTAAGATAAGCTTTCGATAGTTTGTGAAAGCACTGTAAACATAAATGATAAGGTTATGCGAACATTAGACTTTTATAAATCCTACTGCAGTCGCCATTTGTTATCGGGCCCCAAGATCACAAGCCTAATGACAATATTATACAGGACGCCATCTAGGGCCGTTTATGGGAAACTTTCCTCATTACTCCTGTCCGTGGTATTAACACAGGAACTTTGTTCAAGGGGGCTAGCAACCTGGATTATACTGAACGCCTTCGACAGATTTCAGGCCACTAAAAACAGATCACTGCCGTTCATTTACCTCTGCTCTTCGTGTTTACAATACACGCAACAAAAATATTATGTTACGTTGAAATTCTTCACATGAGCAAGATAAAAAGAAAATTCTGATGTGTGGTTCTCAAACTCCCTATTATTATGGAAGCGTATTTTATTCTTTTTTTTCCTTTGTAATTTACGTCCTTCAATTTTTAAAAATCATATCGGACAATGAATGGCTGAAATAATGCTCAAATGGGCCCAGGGTCCATGGAGCTTAGAGTTACGCGACATTCGTGTTTTAGGATAAGGGAAAACCCCGGAAAAAGCCGTACCAGCAAGATTCGAACTCGGGACCTCTTGAACGTGAGGCAGACATGCTACCTTCTACGCTATCGAGCTGGGCTCTATTATTTTTGCTAATATAAATAAACCTACATTACACATTTAAATACAAGCGGGATTCAAATATTTTCAGAAGCCGTAGTTATACGATGTATTTGAATGTTTACTTAGTACATTTAAAGGATAAACAAAATGAATAGTTATATTGAGAAAACCGCAGATATGTATTTTAAAACGAAAGCCCGCAACAAGAATATATCATAAATAAACTCACACAAACATTGCCTAAATTGCATGAGTTAACGAGATGTGCATTTTTCTGCAGTGAAGATCTTACCTACCTCTTAAGATTTACCAGCATGCGGAAGTCATTCAGGATTTTAGTGGTTATTTCGAGGAAATTCAAGAAGTCCATTTTATTTTCCATGAAAGTATACTTAGTATAACGTGTATTAATCAAAATGTTAAGTCCATATAAAGGGAATTTTAGGGTGGAATATATTCTTGTAAATCATTAGAAGGTAGAGAACTAAAATACAAACATATTTAACTCACATTTAGTTTTCGAGTTATTATACATACACACTAATGGACCTTCTCTAAAAATAATTTTCTTTTTGGTTCAGTTGACTTCAAAATCCATTTGAGATATAGCCCTATGAAAATTTTGGGTAAGATTACAATACGACCTTCCCGATTTACTACATGGCCTTAACAAAATAAAAATAAATGAATAACTAAAAACTAAAAAGGAGTACCATGCTGCAAATATGTCGGCGCAAAATGCAGTGGCAGATCTTTCACATGACAAGGAAGAAGAGTATGTCAAACGAGGACGTCAGAAGGAAGACAGGAATGACCGACGTGGCTTCACGGGCGCAGCAGCTGAAATAGAGATGGTGAGGGCATGTCGCCAGAATACCCACCTCCAATGGACGCAACGAATGGCAATGTGGGAGCCCAGAATAGGACGTCAAACGGCAGGGAGACCAAAGATGAGATGGACAGATAGCTTCAAAAAGATAGGATACAGTAGTCAATTCAAGCTAAGAACAGAGCTACATGGAGGACACTGGATCAAGTAAACTACACAGGTTCTATAAATTAAATATGTATATCATAGCTAAATATGTACAACTAAGCTGTATGTGTTAAGTGTGTAACGTAAATAGTGGTATTGCGAGCAATTGCGCCCTTACTGGAGCGCAGCAACTGCACAAGGCTCTTAGAAGTTGCAACCCTAATGAGCTTCTCAATTGCTACTCCCTGCGCGGCATGAGGCACTTGCCCTCAAGGGCCTTTTACATGATTTTCGTTTCATTTCAATATAAAAAGTAATAAATCGGGCGAAGGTAGTAAAAGATTCGATAAACTGATAACAATGTTTCCCTATAAAGTGAACAGTCGTCCTAAAGACATAACAAAACAGAAGTTGTTTACTCCACCATCTGTTTATCGATAAGACATCCAGCCATTTCTAATGTGTTTCTTTGTCGATTGCGTGATCTGAGAACATTCACATGCTTGGATGTTTGCAGGGTAGCCGAGCTGACACACTTTAATGGAAGCATATTTCTAAGTCTTAGTGTATCTACCCATCAGCTGAGCGGGAAGAAAGATATCGTTTGACACAGAAATAAGTTCAATATTACTTGTGCATAAGAAATGTATAAAAGAACCTTTATACCCTAACTTGTTGTAAAGACACGACAAAATATCCTAATATTGGACATTCTATGAAAACATTGTAAATTACTTTGGTTTATGTTCAAGTGTGTATAACCAAGGATTGGAAACTTCTAGCGAAGGGATCCTCGACACTACTCCACTCCATTTCTGTACATGTGAAAAACCTTTGCTTAATGTACGGCCGCTCCATCTCCGCACGTCATAGCTTGCGTCAGTGGCGTAGCATTTGAAACGTCCATGTATTAATGTGTTAATTTAGCACAGAAAATATAATGTAAATCCTTTTTAAAATACGACTTTTGTATAATACAAAACACCACTTCATATTCAAGGAAATCTTATTTGCTAATAATACAATCTAACTCAGTCACTGGAACAGCAATAAATTTCAATTAAAATTTCATCGACCTCCTTCAGAATCGAAATCGCAACTGAGCTACCGAGCAGCTAACATTAATATAGAATTACATTACGCTGATCGTTACCCTTACAGTATTTAATTATTTGTCATCACTCAAGTTAACGGATAAAATAGCTTCGCCATTTTTAACAATTTATAAATAAACAATATGTGAATATGTGTTAATTTTTTAATATTTTTTGGTATATTTCGTATACAGGTAACGTCAATGTTACAATAAAAGAACAGGTACGCAGCATAACTAAATGAATCATCTTTTCATTTTGTTCAAAATACAGTACAACCTCACTGCAATCACCGTACCTGCTTGGAACCAAGTTGGAAGAGAAACTTTGATAAAGCCATGGAAAAGTTGTGGCCTGGTATGTAATTTACTAGAAAACAAGATTGAAGAAGAAGAAAAATAAGTGTGGAAGAAAATTTTATACACTTGTTTAAATATTTATTGCTGTTCCAATGTTGATGAAGAAGATATTGAAAATTGTTTGTAAATTGACAACGACGGAGATTATAACCCGATTAAAGAGGAAGGCACCATTGCGTTATGCAGTGCTAGTAAAAATGAAAATGAAGAGTATTCAGATTCAGACGTCTTGACGAACTAGCTGAGTTTATGACCCATGCATGAGCAGTAGCAAACATAGAGAAATTGATGATTTATTTCGAGAATCAAGCCAAAACATTTTCAAATGAACTTATAATGTTAAAGCGAGTGCGAGATGGCGCTGCTCGTAAGCGATGCACTATACTGAGATGGCAGAAACCACAACATTTTTATTACGAACTAGTTTGTAGTTATATTGTGTACAGTGCAAATATATAGGCTGTTACAGTGCCTAAATATATTGTACGTGATTTTAGGTAAAATGGGTTGATTAAAATTTATAAACTCCATTAAAATGTTTCAGTAATGTTGCACGTAATTTTTATAAAACCTTTTATTGGTGCTTTCCTGTATTGTGTATTCATATTTTATCTGCTCAATCTAATTATTTTTCTTGATTCTTTCATTTTGTCCTTTTGAGAAATCTCTCACTCGAACATATTGTACAACAAATCTAAAGATCTAAACATTATCAGAATCTACTCTCGGAAAATAACAGAATTGCACTACCTATAATCCAGCAGACACTCAAAAGCGGACTGCATCTTACCACAACTTGCTGGCTTCACCCTTGTATTGCCGTTTGCTCATATATAGGCTGTGCTCTGTAATCCTGCTAATTTTAAGGAAAGGAAATGGTGCGATAAGCGGCTGTAAAGCAGTTTTAGGATAACAAACGGAGATGGCAGGACTAAACGCACAATATCAAAGAATTACTTTTACATCAATGATGGTGACAAAATACAAACTCTTGCACTCACATGAGCGGTAATTTGAATTTTAAATTTCACTGGAGTTTGTAAAAGTTTGCTGGAATGCATTCCGGAGTGTTATGGCTAAAAAAGGTATATTTTATTATAATTATACTTATATATTATACTTTATTTCATTATATTTTAAAAGGTAAATCAGTGAACATCATTGCTGATGTGCAGTTGTTCCGAAAGTCAGATGATAAATATACCATATATTTAAGTTATTAAGGTGAATAATTAATGATGATGATGATGATGAAAACTGTTTTGTAACACTAAGGGTATAACTTAAGTCTTGGTATTTCATGCAGAATGAGATTATGGAACACCTTCTGTATTTCCATTACATTTCATATCAAGTATTTCAGTAGAAACAAGTTGTGATGCTTCCTGCTGTGCTGACCAGACGTTGCTCCATGACAAATTGAGCTTTTCAGGCTTCATTGCAACTGTTTCTGTTATAGGGTCATGGGTAAACAACCTACTTTTGATCGTATTTCTTTTAACCTTAAGTGCAAGAGACCCAGGACGTCGTACCTCTTCCAGCCGAATGTTTCTTTCTACATTTTCTGGAACATATGTCGCGCTGCAGTACGGCTGTTTTCTTTGATCAGGAAAATTGCAGTCCACCATGAGTTATCGGTAAGTCAATTCTAAGGGCTTGGATTCCAATGTGAACTAAGCAACAAGCGCAGCTTTTACCTAAGGTGAATGTAAAAAAGCTAGAATTGTGATTAAAATGTAAATGTTAACTTTATTTCTGTACTATTATTATAAGTTTTCTCTTTTGTGTTGAGCTTTGCAAAACATGAAGTAGACTGGTAACCAAACATCTTTACTCTTATTTTGTATCAGTATTACATTTTCTAATATTCTCTTTACAAATTGTGTAAAATAATAACATTTCTATTAATATCCAATTAATTAATACAAAATTTGCAATGTTATATTGTAGTGTTTTTGTTTATCAAGAGATACCGTAAAGAATAAAGTATAGCTTAGTTTTAAAACAATTGAATGCTATCTCTCCTACTCTTTTTCGTAATAAAGCATACTTGAAGTATTTCGGATCAGTATATTCATAATTAAAAGTTAATGGATTTTTGTATTAAAGATTGTCTTAGCTAGGCAAGATGTGCACCAGATTATTTTTAAGCATCCGCGATTCTCATACATCGCGTATTTATTGAACAGCTACACTCATAAATGATGACACCTGAATCCAGTCTGAAATTATGAGGCTACATCTTAACGATAGTCGTGTCCAATAGACATTGGAAAATCTATTAGGTCGACATTCACTGTGTACTGTAGAATCATTATATTTTATAATGCTGAGCATTAGCACTTTGTCTTGGAGGAAGTTGGATGTTTTTCTGACCACTGTGTGAAAATTTCAGTTATACGAGGCCTGTCTAAAAAGTATCTGACCATATTGATTTTTTTCCGAGCAAATTGGTGATATTATGGCGGTGCCACTGTACACGTGGCAGGAGGAACCTTAGTCGACATGCTTGAATTTTGTCACCGCGTTTGTGTGTGTCAGTCGCTGGATGCAGGTCGCCAAGCGAGGTGCCCTTACAAGTGTTCGTCGGATTTAGTTTTCTAGCAAGATGACGGAACGAATTGTCATCAAAGGTGTTTGGAGATGATGCTCGGGGGTAAGCCGAATATCCAAGGCCGAAAAAAAGCACGGCAGGTAAGAAACATGATTAAGCTGTTCCGATCACTGTTCTTTGATATATCTGTAAAATTCGCACCAGAAGGACAAACAGGACAATTCAGTAGTACTAAAATGTCCTCCGCCGGTCCTTGATGCAGTTTGATGGAAAAGACCAGCCCTCTGGAAGGCAAAAACCTGACAGTTGCATCATGACAATGCTACAACACATTAATCGCAACTGATCCACACTGTTTTGGCGAAACATACACTTCCGTTCGTTTGCCAACCTCCCTACTCGCCGGCCATGACTCTTTGCACCTTCTAGTTGAAGATAAAATAGAAAGGATCCCGTTTTGACAGAAGAGATGTGATAATGGAGAATGCGACGGTAGAATTGAACGGTATCCCATAAGAAGCTTTCCAGATTTGTTTAAGGAAGTGGAAGGAGCGGTGGGCTAAGTGTGTGAAAGCGCAAGGGAGCTACTTTGAAGAGGATTAGGGTTGCAATCCCAACAGGTAAGTAATCATCCGGTCGTGGGTCGGATAATTTTTAGACACACCTCATATCAAACAGATGAGTACATGCAAAAGAGTTTATATGTGATTACCAGAGCTAGGAAGTTCGTACTGATTTCCTTGAGCAGTGTAAGAGCAGCCAGGTACAGCTATACAACGCAGCGCTACTAGCAAGGACAAGGTTCATCGTTGAATGCAACTCATTACTGCAAAACAGGTGTAACTGCATGGCACAGAGCACGTTGGTAGGAAGGAAGACATTCGAATAACATCTTTGTTGTGCTTCAAAGATGAGCAACTAAATTTGCTGTACAACCATTGTATGTTTTCTATAAGTGTACTTATTCATGTCCTTATTTACTTCATTATTTACATTTACATTTCAGTGGGATACTTCAGAAAGCATCAAAACAAGAGAAGCCAGATCGAAAAACTGAAGTAGCTGAAATCATTAACGAATTTGCAATACATTATCAATTAACTAAATCTTGTTTTACGGGACATAGAATGAGGTTTTCGTTTGAAACGCTTCAGAGATACATTATTGTTTTTACTAATACCGCCGCGGATGAGTAAATATGTAGTAAAATTGCTGCTTTGGCAATTTTGTCTAGTAAGAGTCTTCAGATATTTAAGAAATCAGTTTTATTACTTGGATCCATTTCGATGCATCATTTATTATTTGGATTACTTTCGATCAGGATATTTTACAATCCGCGCTATAATTACTTGGGTGTTGCCACAATGTGCCTATTTAAATAATGAAATCAGCCAGAGGCAAACCCGTATGTACTATAAAAGAATTTGTATGTTGTAGATGATCTAAACAGATGTGCATTTACGAATGTCTCATAAGTACTTTTTCTCTGGGCAACTGATTTCAGTATCCCTCCGTTGTGCGTTTCTGATCTATCACTTGTTTGGATGCCGGGAGAGGGTCGGTCGCAACCTGTATAGGCAACGGGAACGGTACGAACTTCCTAGCCCTGGTGATTACGTAGTTGAAACTGGATTTTATTAATTTAAGAGTAACGAATTTGTTGTTTCTTGAAATAACTTTAGAAATATCTACAGCATGAGCTATACTTATTTTGGTTATTTCATCAAAAACAAGGTCTAATTCGTCCACCATTGTGCTTATAAAATCACTTTTCAAACTAATCGGTGAAACTGAGGAAATTTGAACCGTAAAGATTTAACACTACACAGTTAGAAGCAGAAGGGAATAACGTTTATTGAGATAATGAAACGATTAGTTGCCTATCCTTGATGGGTTAGTATAGCACATGACCGTATTTGCGATTTAATTTCCTGTATGAAATACTGTTTTCGAGTTTTAAAGCAAATTTGCCACAGAAACGTAAGAACCTGATTAGTTGAGTGTGAATTTTCATGAACTTACTGATTTCTCCAAACCTTTTAGTGCCAATTTCTATATGCATCCTTCGTCCTGGATGAAATGATATTCAAATAAACCAAGGCTTCGTAGGGCTTAGAGTCACCAGACATTCATATTTGAGGATAAGGGAAAATCGCGGGGATAAGTTTATCCAGGTAACTCACCGAGATTCGAACTCAGGAGTTCTTGAACGTGAGGTGGACATGTTACCATCTAGACTGTAGAGGCGCGCATAATCGTCGTGCTATAGCTGTTGCAACTTATTTGCTGTAAGTAAATGCAGAACTGAGAGTTCTACCTCCTATAATATTGTGAAATGTTTATCTATCTTACAGCAAATTCAATTCCTAAGGACTTTATTCTACTTAATTTTCAGTGCTAATAATTATTAACAAATTATAATTTATCTTAGATATAAAATTGTCTGCGTCGAGGATGCACATAAAATGTAAAATAATTTCATTACGATCTTCATCAGGATAAGTCATTCGATAAAGTAATATATCGATTAACTAATATGTATCTTAACACTGAAAGCGTTTAATAACCAGGCAAGTTTTGCAACATGATATTACGATAAGTGTATCATGCAGCCTTTTACTAATTTTTATGAACATTGTTTTATATTTTTAGATGTAAACTTTCATAAATGTTTTTTATACATGCATTGATTGTCTAGCTGACAGTATCGTGTGTTAGATTGTTTCAAACAACATTATTGTCAGTATTGTTTATATAACTGAAAAGAATTTGAAATCGAAAAATGAGTGATGACATTTATACTGAATTTGCATACTACGAAGGTGAATTTAAAAAACTTACAGTGTACAAAAGTGTAGACAATAGTTTCTAAAGTTTATTTTCTGACTTAATTCTACCATGAAGATTATAATAGAGAAATTAAATTCATTTTAGATGCATTCACGATATTGTGGATTACGACCTCATCACGAAGAGGTCAATGTGATAAATTTCCTTTTATGTATTTTGTAGTGCAGTGAGCACTTAGTATCTGATTACATTATTTTTACATTACCGCTGTGAAGTAGGTCGTTACTAAACTGGATTCAATGTTGCTATGCTTTCAATTTGCGCAACCGACGTAAACAAAGTGATTTACACTGGATACAATGTTTTTATTTTCTTTGATCCCAAAGCAGCAAAGCGATTATATTTTCAACTGTGAGTAACATGAAAACTGTTGCATTTAATGAAAACGACAACTAACAACTGCTAACTATTACAGAGTCTATTGAAATTGACCCCTGATGACATTAAAAGTAAAATGAACCTGCTTCTGTGGTTTGGTGGTACCCTGTCAGCCTCAAATTCCAGAAATCTCGAGTTCTAATCTCGGCCGGAGTGAGTAGTTTGGATAAGGTTTCTTCCCAGGATTTTCTTTTATACTTAAAGATAAATATCGGGTAACTCTAAGCTCTAAGGACCATAGGTTCTGTTCAGCATTATTTTATTCTTCGTCCGATATGACTTAACTTTGCAGGACGTAATTTAAAAAGAATACTATATACGATGGCTGTTCAATACAGAACGATCACAATTTTGTTTGACAACGTACCTTTACTCATCCTCATTATTTTAATGGTCCTTCTCAAAATAGTCTTCCCTGAATGCGATGCACTTGTCTCAGCATTTCTGCCAGTCTTCAATTACATGCTGGAAAATAGTTTTTGAGAGATCCTTCAAAATCGCCTCCGCAGCCTTCACCACTGCTTCTGATGATGGATAATGCCTCCCACGAAGGGGTTTCTTCAAGTTAGGGAATTTGGGGCTATATCCGGACTACAGGTAGAGTGAGGGATGCACTTCACGTTAATGTTTGCAAGATATTCAGCAACAACATTGGCAATATGCGGCCGCCCATTATCGTGGTGCAGCATCCAGCCTGCTTCACGGAAATGTGGCACCCAATGAAATGTTCATACATCAGAAAGTGATCTTAAGATAATTCGTTAATCCTCTCTCACAATGGCAGCAGGGTTGATGTTTTCTACTGTAAGAGAAGTAACTGAAGCACCGGGTTCACCTTCCTTTTAACTTGATTGTCTCCCCTCTTTAAACATTTTAAACCACCTTCCAGCTGTCCTGAAGGGAAAAAGAGTCTCTCCATAGGCGCCCTGTAACATTGTATAGGCCTCAACTGAAGATTTGTTCAGTCGAAAACAGAATTTCAAAGCCACATACCTTTTTTATCCAGAATTATTGAACCCTATTTTACACAGTGGTATTTTAGGGTTAGAGTTGATACATAAAAATATACAATTTTAACAAAAAATATTTTAAATACTAGAAGGAAGAAATTGTGTTTTACTCTGATGCATATTAATTTAAACTATTTCAGACGTTTAAACACTAAGTTTATAAACATCATGAAGTACTTATGCTGTTGTGGCTTAATTAGCAAAGATGAGAGCGGAGCAGAAAATTCAGTTCCTAGAGAGTCTAGCTTGAATATTAATTCTTGTCTTTCTCTCCAGAAAATGGGACAACAGAAAAGGAGATGAACCACAGTTTGAAATTCTTCACCACACATACACTCGGGGTTGGTTGTTAAGTGAAACCGTGATAAGTGTTCACCAAACTTACCATGTCCAATTAAAAATTGTGTCAAAACAAAATTTGGTTGAGTTTCACATTTTCCTCTGTCATATACACTAGGGAAAAATAATTTTTTGTTAAACTTCCATTTGGAGTTGTTAGCCATTGTTGGTTCCATTCTTCAAGAATATGTAGATGTATTAAAAAGCCACATACTTATTGTTCCTCGAGTGTTACCTCCACTGCAGCGGTAGGCGATACTGAAAATGTCTAAACTTGCCTGGTTCTCACAGGCGGGAACCAGGAGTACCAACAATGGAACTACTACGACGTGTTTGTTTCACATTAAGCTAACAGAATATAATAAGATTGAATTTTAGTGCGAAAAACTATGACCGTAAATACATTATGATCATTCTTTATTAAACAGCCCTCGTACTAAACTAAAATAAACAAAACGTTATTGTTGTTGTTAATGCTTTGGATCTTGGACTTTATCCATTCTCCCAATAATAGGATGTTAGCTGCATAAGGATCTTCTTCTATTTTTGGAATTGCTAGATATAGGTAAATATTCTTTGTCCATAATTATTTTCGAAGTTTACAGAGCATTCACTGTGGGGTATTATATATATTTATGTTATGAAGGGGTGTGGCTAAGCAGTCATGACCAGTAAATAGTCAAATATTGTCACTGATTTTCTTCGTGGGAATCAGGAATGAATTTCTTATCTTCCAGAATGATACTCAATTATCTATTTATATTTGCAATCATTTTGTAATTATATTTGCAATTTTAAACTCATCTTGTCGAAATGCTTTTATATTCTTACTAATTTGTGATTTGGCTAAAACCACAATTTTATCTTGTAAGCACAGGTATTTACCCTGGCTACTATACTCTCATTAATTATTGTTCCCTTCTCTAACATAGTTCTTGTGTTCTATATTTGTACATCAAATTTATTATTTACTTTCTTATTTCTTCAGTACACTTATTCATTTATCTATAAATTTCACTACCTAATAAATACAAATTTATTTAATTTTCTTTTACTTGTTCACTTAATTTTTATTAAATTACAGTCCCTTCCCTTTATAAAAATGTTAGCAAGCACTCTCGTCAAGTTTTTCTTCCCCTAACTCATATTATGTTGCCTCCAAATGTTCAGAATCCTTCATTTCCAGCATTTCATTCGTCCTCTACTTCCCTCTTACACCTTATCCACCTCCTTCTGCTCTCCACTTCCCCTATTTTCCTCCAATCTCCATTTATATTCGGCATAAAGTGCTCATTATGCTCTTCTCATTCCTTTCGCTCCGTTCATTGCATAATTATCTTTGTAATAAAGTACACTCCTGGAAATTGAAATAAGAACACCGTTAATTCATTGTCCCAGGAAGAGGAAACTTTATTGACACATTCCTGGGGTTAGATACATCACATGATCACACTGACAGAACCATAGGCACATAGACACAGGCAACAGAGCATGCACAATGTCGGCACTAGTACCGTATATATCCACCTTTCGCAGCAATGCAGGCTGCTATTCTCCCATGGAGACGATCGTAGAGATGCTGGATGTAGTCCTGTGGAACGGCTTGCCGTGCCATTTCCAGCTGGCGCCTCAGTAGGACCAGCGTTCGTGCTGGACGTGCAGACCGCGTGAGACGACGTTTCATCCAGTCCCAAACATGCCCAATGGGGGACAGATCCGGAGATCTTGCTGGCCAGGGTAGTTGACTTACACCTTCTAGAGCACGTTGGGTACCACGGGATACATGCGGATGTGCATTGTCCTGTTGGAACAGCAAGTTCCCTTGCCGGTCTAGGAATGGTAGAACGATGGGTTCGATGACGGTTTGGATGTACCGTGCACTATTCAGTGTCCCCTCGACGATCACCAGAGGTGTACGGCCAGTGCAGGAGATCGCTGCCCTCACCATGATGCTGGGTGTTGGCCCTGTGTGCCTCGGTCGTATGCAGTCCTGATTGTGGCGCTCAACTGCACGGCGCCAAACACGCATACGACCATCATTGGCACCAAGGCAGAAGCGACTCTCATCGCTGAAGACGACACGTCTCCATTCGTCCCTCCATTCACGCCTGTCGCGACACCACTGGAGGCGGGCTGCACGATGTTGGGGCGTGAGCGGAAGACGGCCTAACGGTGCGTGGGAACGTAGCCCAGCTTCATGGAGGCGGTTGCGAATGGTCCTCGCCGATACCCCAGGACCAACAGTGTCCCTATTTTGCTGGGAAGTGGCAGTGCGGTCCCCTACGGCACTGCGTAGGATCCGACGATCTTGGCGTGCATCCGTGCGTCGCTGCGGTCCGGTCCCAGGTCGACGGTCACGTGCACCTTTCGCCGACCACTGGCGACAACATCGATGTACTGTGGAGACCTCACGCCCCACGTGTTGAGCAATTTGGCGGTACGTCCACCCGCCCTCCCGCATGCCCACTATATGCCTTCGGTCAAAGTCCGTCAACTGCACATACGGTTCACGTCCACGCTGTCGCGGCGTGCTACCAGTGTTAAAGACTGCGATGGAGCTCCGTATGCCACGGCAAACTGGCTGACACTGACGGCGGTGGTGCCCAAACGCTGCGCAGCTAGCGCCATTCGACGGCCAACACCGCGGTTCCTGGTGTGTCCGCTGTGCTGTGCGTGTGATCATTGCTTGTACAGCCCTCTCGCAGTGTCCGGAGCAAGTATGGTGGGTCTGACACACCGGCGTCAATGTGTTCATATTTCCATTTCCAGGAGTGTACATTAACAATCGTTTATATTTTGTGTGATTTTAATCTTCACTGTGCAGTAGTAATTCTAGTATATAAAAAAGGAAACCGTAATTACTTCAATAATTATATATAATTATTGATAATACCCGAACGATTACGACTAATATCGGAAATATTTATTTTAGAAAAACAGAATGGATGGCCCCGTAGCTCAGTCGGCAGAGCACCTGCCTACCATACCAGAAGTCCCAGTTTCGATTCCCGGCGGTGAGGTTGGGAATTTTTCTCCGACCAAGATAATTCCTCATCTTCTCCAGCGTCTGGAAGTACGAATGAGAGTGCGAATATGTGCGTAATCCAATTATTAAAACCCAACGAATACGAGTTATCATCTTCGATATGTCCCAAAGGAGAACGGCCGCCGATATGACCATTGGAGTTAAAGACAGGGTATAAATGAAAAAAAAAAAAAAAAAAAAAAATCAGAATGGCTTTAGACCAGGAAGATCCTGCATAAGTAGCACTTTTTCATTGACCCAGATTATTGAAACACATTACGAATACAATTTGCCTACATTTATAGCTTTTATAGACTATGAGAAAGCGTTTGACAGAGCCATTCGATCAAAATTATGGAATATAATTAAGAGATATGGTGTACCTCAGTATTTACTAAGAGCAGTACAAAGGTGCCCGCCTTGGTAGCGTGGTGGTAGAATGTCTGCCTCACGTTCAAGAGGTCCCGAGTTCGAATCTTGGTTAGTGTGAGTTACTTGGATAAGGTTTTTCCGGGGTTTTCCCTTATCCTGTAAGATGAATGTCGGGTAACTCTAAGCTCAATGGATCCCGGACTCACTTGAGCATCATTTCATCCATTCCATTCATCGTCCGATATGACTTAACGTTGGAGGACGTAAATTACAAAAACGAGGTACAAAGGTGATATATCAAAAATAATATAAAAATGAGGTAAAATAGTATAACTGGCTGAGGAGTGATGTATATCTCACAAGGAGCCAGATAAGGGTGTCCTTTCTCACCTGGGTTGTTAATATTTGTATCAATGACTGAGTTAAAGTTTGGTAACAACAGCTGATTTATAATTTTAGACTTAGAAAGGTTGTTTTAAATACATTTCTTTTTGCAGACGTTCAGGTTCTGTATGCAGAAAGGGAGGGAAGCTTACAAAAGGGTGTCTGGATGTTTCATGAAGTGGCATCATTCTACAATTTAAAGATCTCTGTAAAGAAATCCAAAGTCATAGCATTTTGTGCAGCTAAAGTCGTAATTGGGAAGGAAATTTTAAATCAAGTCCCCCGTTTTATTTTTCTTGGTTTTGACATTTTTTACTTGTGCCCTAAGAACCCTGAGAAAAAATTATGTAAGTTCCAACAAATGTTACGTATAACAAAAAGAACGCTGTTAAAAAGCAAGCCAAGAAACGATCCTTAAATTTTATAAAATGTTGACCGTGTCTATGTTACTTTATGGCGCAGAAATATGCATGTTAACAACTGTTTGGCAAAAAGGGTTGTGAGCAGGGGAAATGAGATTGTTAAGACCGTTGGCAGGTTTCCGACTACAAAATCACAAAAGAAACCAGGAAATCCGAGAACAGTTAGGTGTTGTCGGAATTTTGCAGAAGATAGATATTTATGAATAAAAACTCCAAGGGAGAAAAAATATGGAAAGACCTAGAAAGAGGTTGAAGGATCATATGTGAATTGCTTGCTTTCGTTACAACAAATAGTATGAATGACTCCAACTGACTCATGTAATGTTATGTCGGCATGTTGGCCACAGTAGCTCAGTTGGTTAGAGCAACTGCACGGAGAGCGGGAGATCCGAGGTTCAAATCCCGGCTATGACATTGAATGTTTCAGTCTAGCTCTATTAATTCAAACCTTAGCCTACACACGGCTAGTGAGGAAGAAATGATTATTTCCAACAAATATATGTATACGATGATGATTGATGATGATGATGATGATGATGATGATGATGATGATGATGATGATGATGATGATGATGATGATGATGATGATGATGATGATGATGATGATGATGATGATGATGATGATGATGATGATGATGATGATGATGATGATGATGATGATGATGATGATGATGATGATGATGATGATGATGATGATGATGATGATGATGATGATGATGATGATGATGATGATGATGATGATGATGATGATGATGATGATGATGATGATGATGATGATGATGATGATGATGATGATGATGATGATGATCTTCACTTTATTCATCCTCCAGCACCTCCTCTTCTCTTCCTGTTTTCTCTCCATTTAATGCTGTTTGTATTACAGTTACCTACCGGTGTATAAGTAGCTATGCTGAATGCATACTTTCAACTCTTCTTACTTCTTGATAACCTTCTTGTTGAGTAAGTTTACAGCAGTGAAAATGAAATATCTGATAAGAATAGCGAGGAAAACAAAAAAAGGATAGAATACGAAATGAGAGGCTTAGGATAGAGATAAGGAGGAAGCATTGACTGATATAGTAGGAGACAGAACAAAGTGCTTCGGATATCCAAGACGGATGGGCGAAGAAAGAAAAATGAAACAGGTCTTTGAAATGCGTGTGGATAGAAGGTTAGGCAGAGAGAAACCACGTACGACTTGGGGAAAGAATTGGCAGAAATATCTAAGGACAATGGCAGAACTGAAAAGGATAAATGAGGATAGATTGGAGTTGAGGAAATGGATTGAACGAGTGTACAATGATGCTTTATTCTTTATTCAAGGGTTAGGTGATATCACCCGTTCCGTTCTATATCATTAAACCGCCCCTTATGAGGTCTAACTCTCCATCCTCATAAACAAATATGATCTTATTGTTTGATTTCTTACTTTGTAAGCTTTATTGCACTCGCTTAGATAGCTCATAAATTGTATTTCTGAGGACTTTACAAGTGTACCTGTCTAGTTTTTATATTCGGAGTCATATAATACCACAGCCTTAATCTTATATCACTCAATTTGAATTTATTTCAAATTTTCTTTATCAGGTTTCTCTAATCGTTCCACAAATGGCTTGCAATCGATTAACATCCATCTCCATGTATTTGAAATATTTCAAATAAACATTGTATCCACTATAACTCGGTTCTATGCCATATACAGTGAACTGGAACTGGAGCTTCGGTTCCTGACCACGGAAAGTGCTGGGAATCGATCCTACTCATTAGGATGTGGACTTAAGCTCCAGTGTATGGAACTCATTTGTCATTGTGCAGTGGAGAGCTGACCAATATTCCGGCGGGGGGATGCATGATATCTACATCACCTGAATGTTGGCCATACCTCTGTCATAATACGTGAGAGTGAGGTCGGCAGTGAGTTCAGCACTCCTACGTCCGTAAGGGCTAACATGCAGTAAAAGATAACTAAAGTGGACTTTTTCCAGAATTTTATTAGTCTCTTCGCTCTAATGACGCTTTGTTCTTTAAATTGTTTGTTTTATAAAGCCTAAGGAATTTACACATCTAATGACAGTTTTGAGCTCCAAGCTCAATATTCTTCCACATAACCTTTTAAGTAATGTGGCAGCAAAACTCAACAAACGTTCGAATGGATTAATGCATCATTCTATCATGCTTAGTACGCCGTTATAAAACTTCTAGCGTAAAATATTTGAATAAATAATTAACCTAATTCACATCAAAGCAATTAAAAATAGTAGGTACTCTTACTACGAGAGCATACATATTTACAATGATTTTTATTGTAATTGAGTACCATTAATTAAGTTATTTTGTCAGAATTAATTGCAACTGATTTAGAATGTATAAATACGAATAAATGTCAGGGAAGTAACTTTTGTATTACTTGTTGTAACGATAATTTTCAGTTATGTTCCAGCCTTTGTTGTAACATAACCTCTCATTCAATATTTCCATTCTCGCTGGATATCACTCTTAGTAACGAAATACAATTCTAAACCATTCAATGACGAAGAAAAATCTAAACATACGTAACATATAATACCTTCATCCATTGAAATACCAGGACTTAAATGGAATTGGTTTCATTGATGGCTACAAGTATTGTATATGTCAACAGTGGCCAATCAGTACATTAGAAGCAACAAAAAGCTCCCCTGTCGGTATACGTTGTAAATAACCATTCACCACACTTAAAAGAAGTTCATCAAGTTAGGATTTAATCAACTAAATAACGTACCGGGGCTTATTACTTTGCTTGTGTAATAATAAACCAAAATTGCAATAAAACGTTAAATCTAATTAAAATCAGACGCCTTTGAAGGTACGCTTCATAATTCACTACACGTTATCAATATTTAATTAACGGAAACATTAAAATTAGCGAATCTTTATGAACAGAGGGGGGCACAGGACAAATTTAATGTGACTTCTCTCCCATCTGGTAATCCCAACACATCAATTATGGACAATTTGTTTTAAATGCTGAAGCTTTCACGGCCGGCGTTGTCAACTATATTAAGTAGATCTTCCGGGCTTGTGGGCCGTGGTCGAGTGAACTAGTCGAGACTAGTGAACTCCCGAGTCCAAAGACTGGAGTCCCTACAGGTCATGCCATCCTCCACGTGCGACTATATATAGCGCGCTGGAAGACATAACGCTCGAGTCTTTGGACTAGGGAGTTCACTAGTCTGATCACCATGAAGATGTCGGACGCAGTTTTCTGTGAAACGTCGGAGGAAGTTAAACCAACTCAACCATGGCCTTCAAGCCCGGAAGATCTACTTAGTGTAATTTGTTAGAAATTCATTAGATACGATACATGAATCCAAATTATACTACCTTAACAAATATAAGTAATAACCACAGAGGTTATAATTTTGAAAGAATTTATTGATCAATGCTAGTAAAGAAAAATTTAAAATAAATAAAATAAACACAGACTAATATACTGATTTTTAGAATTAAAAATATTAAAATGAATACATGAGCAGCTAAGTTGTATATGTAACTTGAAAATGTTAGATAATTTCTTAGACTCACAATTAAATTCTTTAAAATAACCCTTAAAGTTGTTTAATATTGGAAAAAAGACGAAAACTTATTTATTTCTCAGCAAAACCGTTAGCTGCATGCTAACGTAAAATCAGCCTTTCTTTTACACAAATATTAACACTTCGGAATTTCTCTGCAATTTCCCTTTAAGTCTGTAGCACGCATCCTTTGTTATGATCTTTCTGATCTTTGCACACGTCCATGGAGCTATACACCAACGCTGAAACACAACTCCGCTATTTAAACGTAAACTGCTTCGCTGCCGATGCCACGGATCCCGCACTCAGCTGGAAGCAGTTCACTGCTTTCACTAAAACACAGCACACACACTGACGCCCTTGCATCGACTTTTTATACCTGTCAAACGCGGTAATCCTAGAATTGGAAGAATCTACAATTACTGTCGTGAAAGTTATTTTTAAGTAGTAATAATACGAGTCACTTCCTGACATCAGATCTCCTTCACGCGTGTTTATTTCTCACGGTACGTTGCTTCCTCCGTGACGAAGCCAACCCGAGCGCCTGTTACTTTCTCTCGGCAGACTTCGTGATCACTGATGTGACAACATTTTGAGATATTAAATACCACACAAATGATTTTTATATCAAAGAAAACCTTAAATCACGTTAAAAACCTCCTTCTTTAATTGAGTGTTTCTGGTATTTATAAGTACCACACATAGATTTTCTTCAAATTCTACACATTTAATATTCTAAAATTTAGATTTTCTCAAAAATCTTCGAAACGATTTGAATTAAAATGCCGTTTGTTTAAAATGCCTTTTCAAAAAGCCAAATGTACATATTGAAGTTTCTGGGAATAAACTACCAAGCACTCTTACGGGAATGACGTTCTCATCACCATATTGTTAAGGAAACGTATAATTACATAATGAATGAGCTCTGGTTAAACCATATGTACACTAGATGTTAAATACACCTTTGTGAAATAAACCATTTCCCAGGTGTTGCTTAATATTGGTCTCATTTTTAAATCATATATATCTTTTCAAACAATAATTATTGTTCTTTTTTCCCTCCTAATCTGATCAAGCCAACAAACGGCATTTCAGCGACCAGCTCTTAAAACATTTAAATATCGCTGTGCCCTTCTTTGTTCTCTTATTTCCCTTTAACTGTAAGAAAGTAGTAATAAAGTACTTTGTACCTCTACTGAGGTGAAGTAGATAGAAGAATAAACTTATGTAGGAATGTAACACATCAGACTTTCTTTGTGCACTACTGCCAGTTTGGCCGCCTCGGTAGCGTGGTGGTAGGTAGCATATCTGCCTCAAGTTCAAGAGGTGCCGAGTTCGAATCTCGGTCAGGGTGCAACTTGGATAAGGTTTTTTCCGGGATTTTCCCTTATCCTGAAAGACAAATGTCGGGTAACTCTAAGCTCTAGGGAATCTGGGCTCATTTAAGTGTCATTTCACTCATTCCATTCATCGTCCCATATGAATTAACGTTGGAGGATGCAAATTACAAAAAAACAAAACAAAAAAAAACTGCCAGTTGATTCTCGTTTGCTTCCCATCTTATAACAGAGGCAAATATAGTTGCAATGGATGAGCCAGGCTTTATGGGTATATCATGCATAATGTTTATTATAGAACGCTTCACGGTTTTCAGGGGGGACCAGACCCAAGAGTTCATTATGATTATTGATTTTTAAGACTAAAAGAAGAGTTTAAAGAACGGTTGGATCTCTGACAAGCGGGAAAACTTTAGAAACTGCGGGTATCTAGGGGTCACGTTTAGGACGAACGTAAACTGGATGAAGTATACCGCAAACAAGTATGTAAGTGGCGCAGAATTTTTGCAGAATTCCAGATAGATCTAAGTTACTGAAGACGGTGTGTATGTTAAGAGATCAGCGATGACCCAAGGGTAGAAATATAGGGCAGGCGAGCAGAGGGAGAATTTGGATCAAACAGCACAACTTCGGGAAGTAATTCTTGAGGCACTGTTACATTGGCTCAGTTCTGGAGGCAAAATAAGATGGAGTACAACGCTACATTAACGTCAATACTATATGTAAAGTATTAATACAAATCAATTCCTTTCTAGAGTCTTTCTTTTAAACATTCCTTATCTGAAAATTTTCTTGTACAGATAATACCAATTATCATTGCTATATTTGTGTTACTTTTTCTTTTACAAATTTACGTCATACACATTAAGTAATAGAGGATGATGAATTCAATGGGTAAAATGATGCTCAAATATGCGTCCAGGGTCCATAGAGCTAAGAGCTACTAGACGTTCATCTTTAAGGATAAGGGAAAACCCCCAAAAAGCCTTAACCAAGTAACTCACCCTAACCGATATTCGAACTCGGATGCTCTTCAATGTGAGGTAGACATGCTGCCATCTTCACCACCGAGGTGGACGATATTTGGTTACTGCCTATATTCTTATGAACAAAGTATATTTTTATATCAGCGATCTTCTGAATCTGGCTTGGAGAAGTTGAGCGTGGATGGAGCAATCACTCCGCCTGTGTTGCCTACTGGCTGGAAGGGTAGGAGGGACGCGCTATGCATGAGTGGCCAACGAGGCTAACGAAAGAGACAGGCTATGGCGCGTTTGAATCAGCTGATAACAGTAGTCCTAACCTGTACAGTATAGGCTTTGAACTGTATGTCGTTCGTGTGGTCTGTGTGATATTACGTTTTACTTTTTTAACTAGTGAAATTAATAATATTTAGTGGTTCAGGTTAGTGAAAAAGTGTTATATTATCATGCAGTTAACACATATTCCAGTTTGTTCGTAAATTTTATGTATTTAGTAGTGTTTTCAAGTAGGCTGTAAGTTAACCTCTGGGAACGTTCTAACGGCTTCGATGCCATATTGCATCTTCTCATTTGAATCTATATTGAAGCATTTATTTTAGTAAATTCTGCTTATTCTTTTATTATACGTGTGATATTACATAGTTCTATCTTTGTTTAAACGTACAGAAAAATTATCTCCATTATTAAACAAAATAATAACTTCTGTGTTCAACCACATGGTGGATACAAGTTAATGTTACTATTACTATTATTTTCCTTTTTAGGTACTCAGAGTTGTAAAAGATGCCTCGACGTTGTAATGACACAGAAAGTGAAAAAACTACAACATTTTCACTACCAAAAGACGAAAATCTTCGTAAGATCTGGCTACGGCATATTCCGACGGATTTTTCAAAATTAAAAAATCCTTTTGTGTGCATAAGGCATTTTGAGGAGTCGTGTGTTATAAGAATAGACAGGATTTCTACTTCAAAGGGAGAGTTGATAGAATATGAAAGAAAAATCCCTAAACTCACAGAAAATGCTGTACCAACAATATTTCCTAATACACCCTCTTACTGTTCTAAAACGATTCCCAAAATAAAACGTCTTGCTGATAAAGAAGACGAAAATTTGGTCCAGGCATTTCGAGACAGTATTCAATCAAATAAACAGCATGTGGAAAGGGATTTAATAAATAATGTAGATAGCATTATTTCTTTTGTAGATATAAGAAAACTCAATTCCAGTAAGGCTAATTGGACAGTAATTAAGGACGAGGGAACAATTTATATTTGTTTAATGGGTATAAACAATGCCACACCTTGTGACATTTCTTTTATAACAGTCAAAGATGATTTAACTTATACTGTTGTATTGGACAACGTTTGCATCAATGCTTCTAGTACTAATAATGTGAAAAAATTGAATTCATTAAATGTTTTGGATAGTATTATGACACAAATTGAAAATGGTGAAATATTACCCACAGTTAGAGATAAAATAGAATCTGCTATCCAGCTGCTACAGTCTCTACCATACCATGATGAGAATGAGCATATGAAGTTTATTGTAGAGCAATTAAATCTGTCACAGACTCCAAAGAATAACAGGCGTTATGGCAACAAATGCATGATTCTTGCTTCCACTCTGTATGTCCATTCATCATCTGCCTACAATGCACTAAGAAAATGCGATATGTTGATTTTGCCACACCCACGTACACTGCAGAAACTAATTTCATTCTATGAATTGTCCTTGGAAAGTAGTTCTTACTTGGAAAACAGATTTAAACATTTAAAAAGTCATGAACACTTAGTATCTCTCGTGATGGATGAAATATATATTCAGTCACAACTGTCATTTAAAGGAGGTGCTATTTATGGCAGTAGTGCAACTGATCCTCAGAAATGTGCAAAAACTGCTCAAGTCTTCATGATATCCTCACTACTTTCTAAATATGTTGATGTCGTTTCCATTATACCAGTTATCAATTTAACAAGTGAACAGCTGAAGACATACATTATAGAAGTTCTGGGTATGTTGGAAAGAATTGGTTTTAAAGTTATTAGTTTAATTGCAGACAATAATATTGTGAACAGAAAAGCATATGAACTTATGACCCCAAATAAAATTTTGCAGCCTAGCATTACTCACCCACTAGACTCATCAAGAAGGCTTTTCTTTATATTTGACACCGTCCACATTTTAAAATGTATCAGAAATAATTGGGAGACCAAAAGAAATGCAAATAAGACCTTATATTTTCCTGATTTCAATCATCACTCCAATATACTTTCAGCTCAATACAGGCACTTAGAGTTGATGTATGAAAAAGAAAAGAAAAACCTAGTTAAGTATGGGCACACACTTTCCACCAAAGTGTTATATCCATCGTCAATTCAGAAGCAGAATGTGAGCTTGGCATTGAAAATTTTCAATGACAATAACATTGTGGCCTTGAAACATGTCACAAAAGATCTTGGTGTTTCTGAAAATATTGATGAGACTGCAAATTTCTTAAATATCATTGTTAACTGGTGGAAAATAGTTAATGTTAAAAGTGTGTTCGAAGGGAAACGATTCAATGATCCATACAGAGAGGCCATTAAAAGCCAAAGAGATATGCAATTTGAATTTCTAAGTAAAATGTGTCATTGGTTAAAAATTTGGAGGGTGTCTGTTCCATCAGTAAATGCTTTAACTCCGCAGACATTTCAGTCCTTGATTACTACGCTGGAATCTTTCCTGGAAATCATTCCATATCTATTTGAGAAATACAACATAGATTACATTTTGCTAAGCAAATTTCAGAGTGATAATTTGGAGGGTCGTTTTGGATCATACAGACAGCTAAGTGGTGCAAATTACTATATAACTTACTTACAGGTATTGGAAAAGGAGAGGAAATTAAGATTTAAAAATACTGTGTTGTTTGCTGCTCATAATGGTAGTGTAAATTTGAAAGAACTGTTACCTACCCAACAAAATTATGATAATGATATTGAGTTGAATGGTTTTTCTGATATTTTGGATGAAGAGTTTGAAATGCAAGTAATTCCTAATGATACAGTGCCAATACTGACATATTTGGGGGGATTTGCATCTAGACAAGTGCTACGTAAATCTAAGTGTAATATATGCAGTTCATGGCTCCAATTAAATAAACAAGTGGAAGTGGATTCTTCATATGACTTTGTAAAGGACTTGGACAGAGGAAAATTAACATTACCCACAGACAAAGTGGTATTCACTGTTGGTTTGGCATGGCATACAATGTCATTATTAGCAAGAGACTCTCAAAATTTCTTAACCTCTGGGAAACAGCTCTCTGTAGTTCAGAAAATTTGTAAAATTAAACTTCTGAGATCAGATGTACACAATACTGGTACTGAATGTAAATGTTTACATAAGAAGACCCTATTTGAGAAACTGGATAGTGTTGCTCTTTGTGTTAACAAAATATTGATTAGTAATTTTGTGAAAATGACCAATGAGAAATCTTGTGATTCAGACACTACAAGAAAAGTGAAAAAACTGAAAACATAAATTTTGGCATTATTTGTGATCATAAGACTTGTTCCATAAACTGTTTTGATGGATTACATTACATTCTGTACTTTGTATATACTCAGTGTATATATCAGTGTTAAACCTGTGGATTTATCACTAACATCTGTAAAAATAATTATGCTAAAGTATGGAGTTTGACAGAATACAAGGATCACCTCATACGTTTGGTACGTATAAATATCTCCATATAGTGGTGTAATTGCATGTAACTCTCATTTGTTTATTTCATTACCTCACCTTTTTTTTCTAGGTATTATCCTAACATTTTACATTCATAGTTCCTGATTCGATAAACAATTATTTTGGCATTATTTGTGATCATAAGACTTCTTCCATAAACTGTTTTGATGGATTATATTACATTCTGTACTTTGTATATACTCAGTGTATATATCAGTGTTAAACCTGTGGATTTATCACTAACATCTGTAAAAATAATTATGCTAAAGTATGGAGTTTGACAGAATACAAGGATCACCTCATACGTTTGGTACGTATAAATATCTCCATATAGTGGTGTAATTGCATGTAACTCTCATTTGTTTATTTCATTACCTCACCTTTTTTTTCTAGGTATTATCCTAACATTTTACATTCATAGTTCCTGATTCGATAAACAATTAAACTGAAATTATTGTGCGAGAAATATAAGTAATTTTTTTAGGAAAAAGGGATTCAAAATGTCTTCTGAAAACTTTATTTGAAGGTGAGCGATATACTGTATCTTATCATTTATACATTATTTCTTTATTCTTTAAAGTATTATGTTTATAGATCTAAAAAGTATAATAACATAAGTGGTATATATTATAAATAGTTAAGTAATTATAAGAAACGTAATATAGCTTAGTAGTACGAGCATACCAAAAATCAGTTCCGAGACATAAAATCCCTTCTAATATAATATTGCTTGTATAATTATGTTAATTAAAGTATAATTGTCTAGAATGATGAACATATGTGAAATACTGTTTATTCATAATCATTCAGTTCACTAACAAAACAATGTAACTTCTGCGCTACGCTGTCCACTCTCTCAGACTGCCTGTGTGACGTCACACGAAAGTTTTCCTGTCGCGCCGAAGCCTATCTCTTTCGTTAGCCTCGGTGGCCAATAACTGACGTCAAGAAGCCAGGAGCAGTTTCGAATTTCGAGTGTCAGTGTTTTGTGTTGGGTGAGTTGACGGAGCAGTGCAAGAAAAACATCGGTTTGCAAAAATACCCTATGTTCCAGTCTCCTGATAAGGAAACGGCGGACGGTGAGAGCAGTGCAGTGAAGTTGTGTGCAGTGTCGGCGAGTACCTCCGTGTAAGAGGTAAACTTGTCTTTAGGTGACAATAAAGGAGTTCAAGGTGTCTTGTTTTTTGTCACAATACAGTTGTTATAATCTGAAAATAGTTTGAAATAATAGCTTTCTTCATCATTTTTCTAACAACCAGTTCGGTTCTTCAAGATATATGGATTGTACCAATATATTTTTATTCAATTCCGACAGTAGCTTCATGCTTATTTTCAGGTTCACCTAAGAAGAAATTGACATAACAGTTTGGTTTTGTGTATTTTAACACTACAGACAACATCTTTTCACTCAGTTCTCCGTCTAAAAGGTCGATTTGCTAAGCATATTGCATTGGAGCTCCTCCTGAATCCGTTCTTAATGAAGGGTAAACTCAAATGGGTTCACTGCAGATATTTCCTTGAGTAGCTGAGGTTGAAAGTCGTCGCTTAGCTTTAAACAAGTTGGCCTACATTCCACAGGGATGTGCATACGTTCACCCTTCCCTTCACTTTCTTATTTTATATTCCCAAAGCTTCTTGGGTATCTACAAACAAATATTTCAGTGTCCAACTAATGCCAATGCTATCTGCTCCGCCTTCCAGGAGCAATATTTTGCCAACACAAGAAATGGATGTGCTTTGGTGTAACCCAAGGCGCGTGACGAGTGAAAAAGCGAGGGGTTCACTCCCGCAGAAATAATGGAGTTAACGCAGCTCTGCTTTGAACAGACCTAAAAGTGAAAACAAGATGTTCTGGAGAGGATCCCCACATTGCCTTCCTTGTATTACGTGAACAGTCTTCTTCCATGTTCTGTGATCCATTCCTGAGGCGTGGTTACAATGTTAGATTCATTGTGTCGCTTCCACTGCAGTAAATTAAAACAAGTACAAATTACAAAGAGACAACTTAAATATCTTACTATCTGCAAATCTATTACTAATACGTGTATCAATCTCTCACTTCCAGAAATAATTTGGTATTTAAAATAATATCTTAAAATTTATGAGGTAACTTTACCATTGAAAACAAATGACTACTTGATAAATATTATCAAAGGAAATAAATGCTCAGTATAAAGACTTCTCTTAAGTTTGAACCAACATATGTCACTTAAATGAGGAATTCCATCAGTTATGATACCAAATCTGAATGCTAATGATTCTGAATATCTTTAATAGCTTTTACGTTTCCAAAATTTTCTAAAGCACTTAATAAAACTGGGCTATAGTATACCACGTTTCTTTAGTTTTCTCTTTGCCTGCCTCTGTAGCGTAGGTGATAGCGTGCCTGCCTTACGTTCAAGAGGTTCCGAGTTCAAATTTTGGTAAGGGTAAGTTATCTGATAAGATTGTTGCGGGGTTTCCCCTTACCCAGAAAAATGAATGTTCGGTAGCTCTATGGACCCTGGGGTCATATTTAAGCATTATTTCACTCGTTTCATTTGTCGTCCGATGCGACTTAACTTGGAGGACGTAAATTAAATAATTTCGTTTTATTTTATTTAATGTCTATTAGCAACAGCGAAAAAGCACTGTTACTATAGAATTGGGAATTAGTGAATGAGTGTAGAAAGGCGCCTTTCTACTATTTAACAGTGATGTTATTTAAATTGTAACAAATAACGAAGTATTAAAGCGCAGTAATCTGATTTGCCTAGGTTGTAACTGCTAGAAATTTCTAGTATGAATTATATATCAAGAAAGCTCACTATTTGTTAAAAAAAGTACTGTAAATATAATCACAAAGTTCATAACAAGAGAACAGATAATTATTTTAAACAATAATATTATGTATGTTGATACATGCGCCAGAATAGCGTTAATATAGGTAGTTCAGGAAAATAAACAAGATGTCACCACCGATTCATAGCGCTGGCCGGGAAAGATCCGGTTAATCTCCCAACTACCGTTTCATCAGCCTCCTCTATATGCTCTCGAAGATATTCGAGAGGTTATCCTTAAACCGCTTGTCCCCGCTTTTGGGAGACATTCAAGCCATCGCACCTCATTAGTTTGGTTTTCGTCTTGGGCACTCGACTTCCCAGCAGTTGCTGCGCGTGGTGGAGGCTGCTGCCCTGGATTTCCAGGACAGGGCATACACCGTGGCGGTTACCCTGGATGTCGAGAAGGCCTTTTCTACCACCTGGCATGCGGGTCTACTCCACAAGGTCAGCCATCTCGAGCTACCAACACACGTCACTCACCTCATTCACTCGTTTCTGAAACATCGATCATTCCAGCCACAGTGGCTGGAAAATCATCATCAAGAGGGTCTATCAGGGGTGGAGTCCCTGAATGTTCTGTTTTGTCTCCTACGCTTTATAGCGTATATGTGGCTGACCTTCCCACTGAACTGAACGTCAACATAGCCCATTATGCTGATGACGTTCTGTTGTATACCACCAACAGACACCCACGCAGAATCCTCAAACCCATTAAGATACATCACCGCCTCCTCCAAGATTGGTGCATGCTCTGGCGATTGTCCATCAACCCGGAGAAAAGCCAAGCCATTCTGCTTACAAAGTGCCACTTTCCCGCCAACCTCCCCACATTTACCTATTCTGGACGAAGGATAAGTTGGGAGAATCCCATTAAATACTTGGATGTGACTTTAGACAAGGTCCTAACTTTCGGGAAGCACGTTCAGGGGTTGTCGCATCGGGCGAATTGAGCCACAGCCTCACTTTACCCGATGCTGTGCTCCACAATGACTGTTCCCTTGAAGCTACACCTTTTCCAGGCCTTGATCCTCCCCATAATGCTTTACGCTTGTGAAATTTGGGTTATGACAGCAGACTCCAAACTTCTGCTGCTCCAACGTGCACAGAACAGATGTCTTCGGGTTATTTATTCTGTATACAGACGGTTCCCCGTGAGGTTACTTCACGAGGCTTCATCTCTCCAATATCTGGAGGATGAAATTAGGCGCCGGGCCACAAAATTTTACGACAGTTTACCACACCATCAGAGTGACCTGGTCAGGTCTCTTGAGGATTATTGTCCAAGAGAACGGCGCTGAAAGCACCTACTATGCATGACGTGTGGACACTACCAGTAACCACATATTTCAGCCTTAAAAAAATGTCTTCCCACCCAAGATTTTGCCTGAGATAGCTCTCTTTTCATTCAAGCCTTCCAAATTGTAACACTATTCCGGTGCACAAGCGGCCGTTTCACCCAAACTTGCAACCATTGAAGACCTACAAGCTACCTCTCTGCTTCCCCCAACATAATTTCCAACCGCCATCCTCCAAACACCACATCGCGTCACTACATGGTTAAGCCCTACTCAGGACAGGTACATGTCTGACCCCCCCATCCCTACGGGATGTTCCTCAGCTCGCCAACGCCTCTGCTGCTGCTGCTAGCCCACACTGGCTTTTCACCTCATACGTAGCGGAACATGCTACCGTATAGCGAGTATTTCCGAACCATTTTTTATCATTTACAATGTACTAAAACCCAAGTTATTCCCGGCCTTTGGTCGAGGTCTAACTTCGCTGGTTTGTCGATCTCTGGTAGTGATCGAACTCTGCAGATCTTTCTGCCAGTGTGTCTCGCACTTTCAAGCAGGAGCCTAACCAGCATTAGCTAATTCTCTGATACCCTTAGGGGCTGGTTTCTTACCTTAATCCTCCGTAGCACAAACACGCAAAAATGGACCACAATAGGTCTACAACAAGAATATTTTTCAATTATAGCATAAAATGATAACGCTTTGAATTTTGAGTTTTAATTTTGATAGCGAGTGATCAGTATTCTGGTTTTCTATTCTGAACTTGCAGGTTCAATTGCCGACACGAAAGGTTTATTTCTCTTTAACAAGTGTCACTCTCTTTCCTCCAATGTGACTGAAAGCATACATGTGGGAGTAAATGCAGGTGATATAATAGCAAAAATGCCAATGATAAATCAAGAGGTCTCGAGTTCGAAGCTTTTTAAGAGTGAGCTATATGGATAAGGTATTGTCTGGGGTTTTCCCTTATCCTGAAAGATGAATTTTGGGTAACTCTAAGCTCTATGGATTCTGGACACATTTGAACATAATTTCACCAATTTCATTCATCGTCCAATATGACATAACCGGTTAAAAGACGTTAATTAAAAGAAGAAAAAGATGATAAAAACCAATATTAAGAAAGAGACTAGTTTTCCAAGATTAAGTCCTCAATATAATCAAAGAAGCAAATGTGTCTATACAAATTAAATTATATTTAATTCAGCTGACGAAATCTTCAAGGAGTGCTTTACTCTTATTAAAATATGTTTGCAGTAGATCAAATTCAATAAAGAGTCAGTACATCTCTGATAAAAGTTCCAGGGAGGTAACTAACCTGCATTCAAACACTTCTCTGCCAAATATACTTAAATTTTGGAGCAAACAACTTATTGAGGATTTGAACCAGGATCTCGTTATCATTCCATATGGATTTTCTACCATTCGTAAACAGACAGTACAAAAGCTGAAGATCCGTGGTTCAAATCCCGACTATTTCTCTGGTATTTTAGTCTGATTCGATCTTCCCAAGTTTAGTCTACACTTGGTTTTGTAAAGAAACCGTTTTATAAAACATTATTTATATTTTTGATGCATAATATTCCCCAGGAGGGAGGTGTATGCTCCTCTTTGATAAAATAATAAAGCCTTCAAATTTTAAAATACCGCAATTGTACAGTATGACTTTTAAAAGAAGATACGTGAAGATCATCTGTTTCTCCACGTGGGGTGCTGCAATGTTGCCTAGAACTATGTTGCGCATACTCCCCTCTTTACTCTCTCAACACACGAAATATAAACAAGCGTTCGAAGTTATCACATCTCAACAAAACCAGGCATATTTAATCTGTATTAGCCCACTTCAAGGAGCAAAAATAAGTTGTTCACACATTCACTGCATTATGGCGTCTTCACATGTGTGCGCTCTTTTAAATAATTTTTGCACTGTGTAACTAATATTCCATACTTACCGTAATTGTTGTTATGCATCCTAAGTTGACATTCGTGCACTAGTGCGGTAAGTATTTCTCCATAGCAACACATATAGGCGATGCACGTTACAAAATCTAAAACTTATCTTCAATTATACTTATTAATATTACAGCAAATATCCTAACTACTAAAATATAGATTGATATAAATATATAGTGCAATAAATGGTATGCAGTACAGATATAGTGAGCACATAACGGAATCTCGGTGGAAGCACATCGTTTTTTAAACCTTTCCTCGTTCCGTATAAAGTGCATACCTTTTAGTTTGCCCTCTTTTTGTCATTTACGTCCTCCAACGTTTAGTCATATTGTACAATGAATGGAATGGGTGAAATGATTCTCAACTGAGCCCAGGGTCCATAGAGTTTAGAATTATCCGACATTCGTCTTTCAGGATAAGGGAAACCCCGGAATATACCGTATCCAGGTAACTCATCCTGAATAAGATTCGAACTCGGGACCTCTTGAACGTGATGCAGACGCGCTACCACCACGCTACGAGACGGCCATAAAGTGCTTACCACATTACTATCGCAATATACTATTATAAACAAATTTGTAAATTGTCATGCTCATATCAACACCGCCGATAATCCGGGATTTTGATCCATATGAATTATTTTACGAGGGCTGTTCAATAAAGAATGATCAAAACTTTTTTTGACAACGTACCTTTACTCATCCTCATACTTTTGATGGTTCCTCTCAAAATAATCTCCCCTGAATGCGATGCACTTGACCCAGGACTTCTGCCAGGCTTCAAAGATATGCTGGAAACCATTTGTTGAGAGATCCTTCAAAATCGCCTCCGCAGCCTTCACCACTGCTTCTGATGATGGATAATGCCTCCCACGAAGCCGTTTCTTCAAATTAGGAAATAGAAAAAAGTCACATGGAGCTAAATCCGTACTACAGGGAGGGTGAGAGATGCACTTCACGTTGATTTTTGCAAGATATTCAGGAAAAACATCGGTAAACTGCGCATTATTGTGGCGCAGCATCCAGCCTGCTTCGCTGAAATGTTTTTGCGCCTGATATGCACTTGCAATGTTTTCAGGACATCCCTGTAGTATTGTCCAGTTACTGATGTGTGTGCAGGTACAACATGCTGATAAACCATTCCATGAATATCAAAGAATGAGATGGCCATAACTTTCCGAGCAGAAGCAACCACTTTTGCTATTTTGGGGATTGGTGATGAAGGAGATTTCCACACTGAGCTCTGCTGTTTGCTCTCAGGATCAAAATGATGTAGCCAAGTTTCATCAGCAGTGATTATGTTTGAAAGAAAATCCGGATCTTCCTCTAACATCAACTTTAACTGCATACAGACCTGCATTCGAATATCCTTTTGTTCGGGAATCAACAGTCTTGAAACCCATCACGCACAAACACGTCTCATGTGTAATGTTTCTGTCACCAACGTGTGGGTGGCACCCAATGAAGTGTTCAGTATTTCAGAAAGTTATCTTAAGGTAATTCGTCGATCCTCTCTCACAATGGCAGCAGCAATGTTGATGTTTTCTTCCATAAGAGGCGTAACTGGAGCACCGGTTCCACCTTCCTTTGAAATTGATTGTCTCCCCTCTTTAAACATTTTAAACCACCTACGAGCTGTGCTGTAGGGAAGAACGTACTCTCCATAGGCCTCCTATAACATTGTATAGGCCTCAACTGAAGATTTGTTGAGACGAAGGCAGAATTTCAAAGCCGCATATTGTTCCTCGCGTGTTACTTCCATTGCAGTGGTAGGCGATACTGAATATGGCTGAACTTGCCTGGTTCTCACAGGCGGGAACCTGGAGTACCAACAGTGAAACTACTACGGCGTGTGAATATAATAAGATTGATTTTAGTGCGAAAAATTATGACCGTAAAAAATCATGATCATTCTTTATTGAACAGCCCTCGTACATGCAAGCATATCTACTGACATGGGACTGTCGCTTTTGGTTGAAAGGAAAAAACTGTTCATCGATAAGAAGCAAACTCTCTTCCTCCTGTTCAAAGAATTCTCTAAGAGACAGACAAATTCTCTAGCTTGACTATGCAATGTAACATCCCACTGTAAGCTGATCTTTGCCTATGGCCATGAATCCTCGGTCTACCTCTAATCCTACCGCCACTACGTCTTGCATCCATAACAACGTACTTTAATTTTGTTTTCATAAAGTAGGCTAACAATTTGCAACGCAACTGAACACAAAAGCAAACTCTTGTTTCCGCACAAAACAGACGGTAACTAACCTGAGGAGTATGGGACTCACCAGTGTAACCAATCTGGCAAATTTGGTCTACGTTTCCATAGCAACCACCTTTCTCTCTTACCCTTCACGACCCTTGCTTGATGACCTTTGAATATCTTCTTTTAAAAATCTGGCAGTAGATATGTTCGTTCTTGTGGGAGTAGAAATCTTAATGCAATCATATTTAGCCGTCTTTAGTTACATTTATCAACAACAAAATACTAACAAATGATACACAATTTTTCAGGTAGTGGCATTCCAATTCACTTGTGCTTGGTTTTTAATAATACTGCAGCACGGTATATCTGTACACAACATTTTAAAATTCATCCAGCTGGCGTAAATACTGGTAAGAAATGTTCAGTTATTTCACTTTACATAATGTTATATGCATGAATCTCGTTGGTTAAGACCGACTTAGTGTTTCCCTTTGAAACTGCAAGCACAGAGTTTCTCCCGCTGCCAAATCTTTCAAGCCCTGTCTCGTGAAATATTAATTAAGAACAGAAAGGTTATGAAAATGCTGTATGTACTACATAATCTCTAGCCAAGTTTTACAACTCCATGAACAAATATCGGCAAAAGTAGAGATCAAGAGATTGGGAATATATCTTAAAAAACTTCACAACCTCTCTTGGTTTCACATGAAAGAAAAAGTAACAAAAGTAAGGTTATGACTTTATGATTAACTGTATTCTCAGTGGATATATACCCTGCGTTTCCGCAGAAAAGTTCAACAGCTGCGTAACCCACAGCATTAAGCCTTCTCAAAATATCATTTTTCAACTTCAACATTTCAAGGGTCATACACTCACTCTCTTAAAGACCATATTAATCTTCTTTCCATCTTCCCCCATGTCGTTAACAGGAGCGCTATCCTAGGGGACACATTTCTCTCTTTTTTCTCAGGTTGGGTAAAAAATATAGTATTCTACTAAAAGAGTTCAGTATCGAAGGCTTATATTTTCAGCACTCCTAAATAAAAAATTAGGCATTTAATAGGCCGCGCAATGGTTCTTGAACATTGAAATATTTAAGTGAAAGCTTTGGTGCAAGTCTCTTACCTTCAATGGCAGTGATATCTCACTGCGATGACTTCACTCTCTCAAGTATTATAGTGCTGCTTAAAAGGTTACCCTGACTTTATTTCTATTAATTGAAACCTCTCAGATAACGCACAGATTGTGGAAACGTAGAGTCAGGCTGAAAAATTCAATGTCATAGCCGGGATTTGAACCACGGATCTTCTGGTCTCCGTCCAGCCGCTCTAACCATTGAGCTATTATGGCCAACGTGCCGATATGACATTAAATTCTCCAGCTGACTCGTATTTTTCCCGGTAAACCACTTAGGAGTTCTCATAAACACATGAGACAACTGCCTTAATGGCGACCTACAATATGTACGTACAGATGTATTTTTGATCTTGGAAAGTGCAGAGCGATGCGCAGTGGTATCTGGACGAGTCCACCTCAGAACGGTTGCAACTGGAGGGGAGGGCTGGTCAGTTGCGTACCAGTTGCGAGCAACTAAACACGTGCAGAGCTACTCGGTAACACTACAGGTTGTTTCAAAATGTGCTTGTCTCCTGGTTCCAAGAGGGCATTTATAAATGACGCCTCCTAGCTGCACATTAGGAAATAAAGTGCTACATTTATAAACACGAGAAGTAATAACCAATATCCATAGATTTATATAAAAGTAACAATGGTCTGGGGCAGCTATAAAAATCTGAGGAAGGGTATCTGAGGCAACAGTTGTGTCTGAAAGCAGTTTAGGTGAGTTATTAAGGAAAGAAAAGCCATTGGTGCGAGTGCAACAACGTCCTTCTCTATGCCCAGTAAACAAAGATTAAGAACATGCACAAAATCTAATTTGGGTGTTTTAATTCAGAAGTAGTTAGGCGAACTATGAATAATTTTTAAAGCACAGTAAAGCAAAGACCAACTTTGAAGAAAGTGCTTATGAAGCTAAAAATTCTACTGACTTCCAAGGCAGTATCTAAACATTAAGAAGAGTTCTTTTGAAGCTAGGATTATTTGAAAAAAAAGACACTAAGCATGACAGAAAAATTTTAATCGAACAGCGCACCATACGTGCAGAAAGGCTTAAGTATTTACGAAATATTCGGAGATATCGAAGTGAAGTTTATATAGTTTATACGGATGAAACTTATATAAATACAGCACATACTGGACCATATGCCTGGAGTGAAATACGTTACAGGGACTCTGCAGCGATATTGAAAGGCCGTCAGTTATTTATCATGCCTGCTGTAGGAGAACAGGGTTTTGTTCCAAATGCCTATGTGCTATTTAAGATCTAACAAAAGCGTGGAGATTACTACCATCGTAAGAATTACAACATAGTTTATAACAGCTGCAAAACTGGCTTCGAGAATGAAATTTGTTTTTAGACACCTTATGCACCGCCCTCCCCTCTCGTAATCTTACGCGTGGGACGCATTGGGGCGATAGGTGCACTATCCTCACCACAGTTGCTAATCATCCCTACTGCGCAGGATTCCTGTCAAGATAAAATAATACATCTATACTTTAAGACCCGGGCTTTATAGTTAACCACTATTAGGTCAATTAATGGAAATTAATTAATACAATTAATTTCCAACTCACAGATTATCTTTGAAAGAGTGAGAGGGGTAATGGTGCGCTTCTCGGACTTGTACTAAGTACCAATGAACGCATGACTTCAGCCAATGGAGTGCGCAGGAATCAAAAGTGACAGGTAGATGTTATGTGGAGTAATCGGTGCGTTAGCTGAGAGGTTTCTGTTAACAAAGATAAAGCCAGGTAACAATTTGAGCAGCACTACAATATCACTGGATCGTTCATTTCATGGTCGCTATTCAGAGAAGTCATACGGTCTCCAATAAATGAAATGCTATAGTTCCAGGCAGGATTTTCACTTAAACACAACCTAAGACTGAGATAACAATTTTTGCCTTTAATCATTTTTACTTCTTCTACGTCTGACATCTTCGTTTTTTGAGGCATTATCACGGTCATCCTCGTCCCAGATTCCATCCCATAGTCTTTAGTTATAATTCTTTCAATGTTTTCTTCAGGTAATGGACTATTTTCCTAATATCCCTGTTTTATTTCATCCACATGATGGCATAAGTTTCCCCATTCCATTTGCCAATTTGCTCAAATCAATGGCGATACAGTCTTTCATTTTAAATTTTATATTTCTATAAGCAACCCATTGTTTGGCATCTGTCCATATTAATTCTATAGAATTTATATATGAATGTTCCAAAATAAGGCTTATGGTTGCGTGGCTATATTCTGACAATATTTGGTCACTCAAAAATTTCTTCTGAGTCGGCTTATTGGCTGCAATTAAATCATACACTCTTGTTTTAGCATTATTTTCATCAAATGGGATACTGTGGTTTTGAAAACAAGAAAGCATGCCTCTTCTTAGAGAAGATGAGGTTGGAGGAAGAGGCATCATCTATTATTAGCACCGAGTTAGGAGCGTTAACATTTAATATAATTTTCAGTATTCATTTCTTTATTAACACTTAATATGCGTATGACTGCCACAGTACCTTGCAGTCAACTGTACGGGGGGGGGGCACGGGGGCAGACGATTCACATGCAATATTGCATTAAGTAACAGGACTAATAAATTAGCTGAGTATAGGAGCTGGAAGGAGACAGAAGAGAAAGAAGGTTTGACTTGAGCTCGCTGACCGTTCTATAAGTGAAGGTCAGAGTTCACCATTGCGCGATGTATGCTACTTATCTGCTATATCCAGAGCAATTATCGTATACCACTTACAAATTACACAACATTTCACCAAAAATGACGTTTTCCAGTACAACCTATGTCAGCCAGACACTCCATGCTGATCATGCTTCAAAAAGATTTATTCGTATATAACTGCATGTGGAATAAGGGATATGTTTTACTGAAATTTCATTATACACAGCAGTTGTTGCAGTCACTTTAGTCTTACTTATACCAGCGTGTTTTGAGACCCCGAATAAATAACATCGTGTTTAGAAAAAGTTGTAAGTGTTAACAACATAATTCAAAAGGAAATGCTGAGAAAATATCAAACTTGATATTTAGAATCTGTAAAATTCAAAAATTACAATACCAAGATTCCCCAGAAAGTCCCTACAGGCAAACCATTCTTTTAATAGAAAATTTTTCACCTGTTTTGATTTGCTCTGAAAGGAATCTAAAAATGTTACCAAACCATGTTGTAATAGAAACACAAAAGTAAAGTTAATTTCATCCCTAACTCCTTTATTTGCGACCAAAATTGTTACACTGCCCTTTCAGATCTCGCAACGGGTCTTATATAGTCCTGCCAGGCAAAGGAGATCGCCCCAATAGCCGAATGTCCTCGAATTACATTCTAGCATGCTCTCGAAAGGTAAATAATGCGAATGTCTTTGTGATGTTAGATAGTGACTGTCCTTGAAGGCACGTTAATCTCTCAAGACATCTCGCTTCCGACTTCGTGACGTCATCTGATGACTGGCTTCACAGTCGGATTAATTCTCTCCTTTGTGACAATGTATAAGTAATATATATATATATATATATATATATATATATATATATATAAGATAGTAGCTATCTCCATAAGATATAAAATGCCCATCCAGAATTTTCTGCAAATAGTCTTTGAACTCCTCCTCATTCGGCATAATGTTTTTACAACATTTTTACATTAAAATACCAACAATTACTACAAGCAAATTGCATATCTCTTTAAAAGAAGCTATTTGTAATGCAAAATGTACCTACATTTGTTTTTATTTTTATTTTTATTTTCCCCTTATTTTTTCTCGTGCAAGGATTGGAATTTCGAAGTCATCGCTCCGCGCTTTTTAAATACGGGAACATAGTTTCAGCTCTGAAAAGTCTTTATGCATATTACTACTGTTCTGTTTTTCTCTACAACAATGTAGTACTTGAGGGATCTCTGGTTCGCTTTACAGCAGATAAAATGCACCTATCCGTTTGCTGCAGGTAAAATGCACATACCGTTTTAATACAAACTTATAGGAAGATACAATTACAGTCATTAAAATCGCTTTGTGACTTGTTTTAAAATCTGCAGACATATAAATTGTTGTATTTACTAATAGCACCAAAACCTGCACCAAATATGTACAGCCAATGTTTGGCACTTTTATAGATGTAATTCTTAAAAAGTTATTTTTACGTTTTCTTAAGAACAAACTAGAGGAACACGAGATGTATTTTGAAAGACAATACCGTCGGAATGTGACATTGTTGTTAGTGTATATGCTACAATCTGCGGTTGCGAAAGCACGAACCAGTAACCACAAACGTCCTGTATGGGCTGGATTTGATTATGTTGGCTCATCGAAATGCAAACGTTACACACACACACACACTGTCTTTGGAAGATAATCACTTAGATATGGTGAAAGCTCTCATAAAAACAAAAATTAACGCAGTCTTTTCGTCCAAGATGATAATTTACCTATTAAGTTGTAAGTGATAAGGATTTTCTAATTAATGTTATAATGTTATTAACTTCCAGAAAATCAGTTTTTGCTCTTGGAAGGTATTAGTTAACACCAGTTAGTTAACACAGGTTAGTTAACACCTGTTAGTTAACATCACTGAGTTGCAGTAATACGTTAAATCGGTAAGAATCTTATGTAGCGTCAATGCTTGATTTCCCCAATAACGTTTATAAGCACAAGTTGAATGTTCTTGAAATTTATAAAATTACCATTCTATTACACATAGAATCTACAGAATCCAATATCAAAATTGTTTGCAGTAAGTCTGTAAGACAGGAGGAAATATGGATTCATTTCAATAATTTTCGAGGATAACATACTGAAATGAAGCTTAAATGGTTTCCAAGAACCTAATCAACAGATTATTATTATTAATTTCATTCAGAGCAATTATTTGATGGGCTCAAAGAATAGACCATATTTCATTGACTATGTTTAGAGAATCGTTTCCATTAACTATTGAAATATGTGTGAGACTTGCTCCGTTAAGGTGCTTCGAAAATTTGGTAGTTTTGCCACATGTATGGTTGGGGAATACTTGGGAACATATCAAATTCTGGAATCTTGTATACTTAATACTTATTTCCTGGGCCGTGACTTGTTGGCACATTTTGGACATTCTAAAGTCGCTAGTTCTGCTGATTTATGAGAACAGCATAATACGAAATTTCACATGACATTGGCTTATGACATCACATTCCCTTTTACTCGTCTCGACCATGTTCAGGTGGTCGGACACGGACTTTGCTTACTAAAGTAGTCTGAGTCATCTGAATCAGTAACGATGTTTTGAGGAATATGATCATGCTTACCTTTACTTGGGGAAATATCTGCGTAGCCTTTGGTAGTTTGAGAACGCTGATTTGGCACTAGGTCGTCATTTTGGTAGAATCCATACGTAAGTGCTGCTTAAGCCAGCAGCGGGAAGTAAGTCAGTTCAGAGAGTCCAGAATAGAGGAAGTGTGGGTTAGAGAATCATCCGGGAAGATACACAACAATACACGATCACGCATATCTAAGGTAAACTAATATGGGTTTTCAATTACCAACACTTCACCACCAGTCTCCTCCAGAATTAGTGAGTGCCTTGTACTTCAACTTAATAGTTAGAATATACTAAATGGGCTTAGTATGGACTTAAGTCTTGTCTCTCCTACTTTACTCTGTCATCTGCCTTCCTTATCCCTTTAGTTAATCACCTAGTTACGGGGTAGATAGTGAAGCCTAAGTTCTAAACTTCACAATTTACCATATGCAAAAATATTTCAGACTCTATGGTCTTGTATTGCCTATCACAGCGAGGATTCCCTCACTGCTGTCTACAGCTAATTGTGTTTCAGACCATGGGCGGAAGGATGAGATGAAAGTATCCTATAGGAGGCCAGAAAGCTTCAGAGGTGGCATTACCACGATGAATCTCTAACATGTGTAGGCAGTTTATTCAGAACGACGGAACAAAGATTGCTACAGAGAACTCTCTAATTACCATTCAGGTCCAACTGCGAGATCTCATAAAAGAATTAGAAGTGAACTTTCAACCACGCGATAGAGGGCCTCAAAAGTCACCGCCTGAGCAATTCCGTTTGGTTATAGACTATGATAAAATGTAAAGAACTAATGTAATAGATAGGCAGAGTGAGATTTAAAAATTCAATGCCATAGCCGTGTTCTGAACCAGGGATCTCGCAGTCTCTGTCTGGTTGCTTCTAACCATTGAACTACCATGTTAACATGCCAGCATAACATTTTATGCTCCGACTCGTACTTTCTTTGTAAACCACCCGGAGGGGTTGCCATATAGTGAGATACAGTGCGATCCATATACACCTGAACCGCTGTAATAGGCCATAATTTCCCTTTGAGGGCTCGTAGAGTTTAGAAATTTGTTTTAATGATCACAGTGGCTCTGAAAGAATTGACAACACTTACAACTGTTGACAGCTGACAATCTTAAATGTGTAGTCATAACAGCAGCATGCAGTACTCACTACGAGAGCTTGTTTACCTTTTGAAAACATATTAGAAGACAAATTCCTTATTAACAACACAACAGGAATTTCGAAGAGATTTTAAAGTACGCGATATTCCGACAAAGGCTTTGTCACTCGTAAGAAAGCTGGAGACAACTGCTATACTCATTAGTGAGTGTCGAAAACATAGACCGCCAGTGAATGTAGAGACTGCTACAGATGTTCGCAGAAGACTACTAAATTCTCCAAACAAATTGCGTCTATTGAGCCAGGAATCAGGATATTCATATGGAATATGTCAAAGAGCTGCGAAGAAATCGGAATTACCACCTTGCAGAGTGCATATGGTGCAACAACTGATGGAAGCAGATTGTGATAAAGGAATCAGTTACTGTCACGGTGCTCTTATTCCACGTCCAGACATTCTTTCCATAACGTGGTTTATAGATGAGCCATGATTTCATCTGTTAGGCTACATAAACACACAAAACACCAGATATTGGGCTGCAGTAAACCCCCAAGTAATCCACGAAACCCCACTGCATGATGAAAGGGTTGGAATATAGTGCGCGGTGTCAGATTCCAAGATCGGTGATCCCATTTTCTTTGATACAACTGTAGACACTGAAGTTTATATGGGTATCTTCAAGACATTTGTGGAGCAGCTGGATGATATCGAATTGAGAGAAGGTTATTTCCAGCAAGATGGAGCAACGTGCCATACATCTAATGACACCATGGAACTTGTAACCAGTTTCCTTGGTAATCGAATAATCTCAAGAGGTCCCCCAGATCTTCTGACCTAACCTCACCGGATTTTTGTGGGGTATCTAAAAGTAGTTTACAAGAATATGCCACCGACAATTGATGTTCTCAAGGAATCCATTCGAACAGAAATAAGTAACATTGCCGAGGATAATCTCCGTAAAACTTCAGAGAATATGGTGGGACGGGTGCAAACATGTATAGATGCTGGTGGAGGACACTTCCAACATTTTCTCTGAGATGTAAATAGTGTAATATAATTTCCCAAGTATGTCATTATATTTTCCCAAAGTTGCACGTGTGTCCTGTTATTGGTTCAAAAGTTGTGGCCTATTGAAATGGTTCGGGTTTATATCACTCTGTAGTACTTTTGTGGCAAATTACTATATTGTAAGTAATTTAAGTTCCTAGGATTCATAGTTCAGACCAATGTAAGTTCAAATGATGTCATCTTACCAATGTAGCTCAATGGTTTAGAGCAACCGGCAGATCCGTGGCTCAAATCTCGGCTATGCTATTGGATATTTTTCAGTCTATCTATGCAAACTTGTGTTACACACGGCTAGTGTCAAAGAACAATTAATTTCCTACTAATATAATGTTTATATAAGTTAATAAGTGAAGCACAGTGTTCTACGAACATTTATAGGTCCACTTTCTTAATCTAGTAACTCTGAATCGTATGTGTTCAGAACTGAATGTATTTTCATGGTGTATTCAAAAGCATACTGTAGAATACGCGAATCTGCAACGTTACCTTTCAGTAAAGCTGAAAGCAAGCTAAAGGAAGGAAACGAAAGTCAGTAACTCGATATTGTCAAGGGGTGCAGGACAGGTTAATGCGCTGTTGTCAATACAAATTAAAGGTTTTTATACCGCTTCTTTTCCTGGCTCCCACTAAGCTCAAAATACCTGCAGTGAAGTTTCAACTAAAGCAAATCTGAATTTTTCGGATTAGCCGTAAAAGCGAATAACTGAGGGTGTCTCCTATATGAAATAATATACCACAGGACAAGTTAAAACCGTATTAGAACATTTAGATACCACAAAATGTTAAGGAAACATCTGAATTTTATAAAGTAAAATTTCTGCACGTACCGGCAACAGAAATGGCTTTAGTTAAACTGCTTTGTTTAAGCAAAAATCCGTACAAAAGTTATTCTACCAAAACATTTATCACTTAAATATTAAAATAGCCTGTGCTTGTAAAACTGGTGCGTGGTGTACAATCTTAGAGCAGCCCGTAGCCCTAGGTGACACTTGGCGGTCGTCGTAACCCGGTGAGGTTTAGGTCAGGGTATCTGCGGGTGGGCACAGACCTTTTGAGATTATTCGATTATCAAAGAAACAGATTACAAGTTCCATGGTGTCATTAGATGTATAGCACGTTGCCCCATCTTGCTGGAAATAACCTTCTCTCAATTCGATAACATATCCGTAAAACTTCAGAGAACATGGTGAGACGAGTGCAAACATGTATAGACGCTGGTGGAGGACACTTCCTTCATTTTCTTTGAGATGTAAACAGTGTAATGTAATCTACCAATTGTTTGTTATATTCTCCCAAAGTTGCACGTGTGTGCTATTATTGGTTCAGAAGTTATGGCCTATTGAATTGGTTCAGGTTTATATGGATCATACTATACCACAAGAAATGAGAAATAGAAAAGTAGACCTAGACGAATAACCACCATAGAATTCCTGTACTATAAAATCCGAGAATTTACAAATACTCATACATTTAGCAAATTAATTACTATTTGACTGTCACGTTTGTAATAATATCAGGTTGTTTATATATTTTGAATTAGATGTAAAGTCTTTAAAAATTATATGGAAGCTATACTTTTCATCCGCAGAAAGCTACAAGGCTAAACAGTTGATGATATCGCACACGTACACGTGCTTGTTTTACATCGTCCCATAAACTAAGGACGGCATATATCCCTTTTATTGCTTTTCTAAAACAACTTGGGCACATGTTTAATAACTTAATGACATTTTATTTGGATGGCACACCAAATAGAATTGCTCTTATAGCACAAATTTTCAAAAATTTCTGTAAGGTTCAGTGTCCTCATATCGATATTAATTTAAATTATCCAAATTATGCAGAAAATTAAGTTAGAGCGTTTGTACATATTATTAATCACATTACCGAATGGATGATGGTGTTAAATGAGTAATTTATAACAACTAATGCCTGTCTTGCCAAAGTAGCGACGTTAATGAAATGCATATCACACTGAGGCGTTAATGATTCTGCCATTTGAAGGGCCAAATATGCAATCAATTAGTACCCCACTATAGCTAAACACAGATCTATAGAGATTCAGTAAATTCGCTAATATCCGGCCGGAAGATTACCCCTCCACTTTTGTATTTTAATTAACACGATTATGTGTATTCCTGTGCGATGGTGGAATGCAAAGCTTTCAGGACGGTTTCTAGTTTGCAGATTCAGTTCACTTCACGCATACAAAACGTCATTTGTACCCTATTTTATACTTTTGAAGTTCAACAAATGAGAAAGTGTTTTAAATTTCACTGGGAAAATATCCACCTCCTAAAAAGCATGTAAATAATATACACCAAAGAATCTATTTACAGTTTGTTTAACACTTGAATACAGCATACATAGACAAATCACCATTTTGTATTACTCCGCGGCCACGTACTTTCCCAATGACATAACAGTTATCGCTACCTATAATAAGCGCTTTTCAGAATTAAAAGTCACATTTATTCGACATAAATATAAATAACATCAGCATACTAGTCCCAGAAATTAATTGCTACTTACGTCAGGTGCAATCCTGTAATCTGAGTTGGAAATTGTTATCTTGTTGCCGGAAGTTCTAACCTCAACAACTATGGATTTTCTTTGTGTGCGTTGTAAACACTTGAAACTGATACACCAGTAAACTCTGGTTATTAATTTCATAACTTGATGGGTAGGAAGTTCTGAATATATCTCGCAGAACTTGTTAAACGCGTTCAATATTGTTGTCTTTTCACCACTTTGTAACGGGTTTCCACGCCCATGTTTAACACTCGCTAGTTCCGATACTATTTTGATTTCTCCCTATAGCCCGCTTTCTCAGCTCCCAGTTACCTCATATAAGTTAGGCTAGTTACTAATTCACTGACACCAGATTTCACCAACAGATGTTAAGACTTAACACGAGTTTAGCAAAAGCTAAAAAAGGTGCATTTCACCAACAAGTGTTACCTTAACACACGTGTTAAATCTCTTGTTAAACTAACAAGCCAAATTTCTGTTAAGTCCTTAACAAATGTAAATAGGCAAGATGGCGGGCGGGAACGCAGCTGTTGATGTCGATTTGCTAAACTTAAGACCGTCTAAATGGCATTCGTAATAGAGTACAGCCTATGAGGAGAAATTATTTTGAGGAGCTATCAAAAGAAAATTTTCTACAGAGGTATAGACTGTCGAAACAAGTTGCTATGAAGGCTACTACGGAACAAGAGAGTTTAGAACATGCCTCGAAAGGAATATGCGGATCTCGCCATTGCTTAAAGTATTAATAACTTTGCTGTTATATAATGCACTAAATTATGTGGATAATACACTGTCCACCTCCGGTCTTGAAAAGTTCAAATCACTCGTCCTGCGCTCCTCGTTTTAAATTGACGTAATATTGAGAAAATGCATCGAAAGGAATATACCGATCTTGCTTTGCTTCAAGTATTAATAACTTCGTGATTTTATAATTCACTGAATTATGTGGATCACACACTGTCCACCTCCCGTCTTGAAACGTTCAAGTCACTTGTCCTTCTTCGCACCTCGTTTTAAATTTACGTAATATTGACGAAGCTGTTTCATGCTTGTAGTAGTGACACATGCATTTGAATTAAATTCGTTTCCAATATTTTCCCACGTGACATCTTTCTCTTTTACATTCACCGCATCCGTCCTCTTGTTTTCCACGATATCCTTACACTTTGTCACCAATTAAATTAACAATTATTTTTCCATCGAAGAGACATTTTTCTCACGGCTTTTGTTTACGATGTTGTTCACCCGCTATGTGCAGACGAAAATTAAAACAAAAGCGCATCGCAGTACTTTCATAAAATAATACAACTCACCCTTAGCCTTCTATAGCTGTAATATTTACAGATCTCTTGTCGTTAACACGTTTTTGTTAACATTTTCAGAAAATATGTTGGTAAAATGAGAGATATTTAACACTAGGTTAGCGCTGTGACAGTTGTTACGTTATATTTGTTAACGCCGATTTTAACATCTGTTGGTGAAACCGGACATTAATGTATAGTTTTATAATTGAGCTATGCTTAATACACAAAAGATTGTGTATAAAGAATGATTGTGATTGAAGGACTAAACTTCGTGTTTAAGTTTTTCGAGGGACTATTTAGAGGGCGAACGCGTCAAGGACACCGTGAGCACTTCGGTCAAAACGCACGCGGTTTTGTTTATGTCTACTTTTATCTCCTGATATACGTAAAATACGAGGGCTGTTCAATAAGAATGATCATAATTGTTTTACGGTCATAATTTTTCGCCTTAAAATTCAATCTTAGCTTAATGAGAATTAAACACGCCGTAGTAGTTTCATTGTTAGTACTCCTGGTTTTCGCCTGTGAGAACCAGAGAAGTTCAGACATGTTCAGTATCGCCTACCGCTGCAATGGAGGTAACATGCAGTTAAAGTTGATGTTAGAGGAAGATCTGGAGTTTCTTTCAAACGTAATCACTGCTGATGAAACTTGGCTACATCATTTTGATCCTGAGAGCTAACAGCAAAGCTCAGTGTGGAAATCTCCTTCATCACCAACCCCCCAAAAGCAAAAGTGGTTGCTTCTGCTGGGAAAATTATGGTCATCTCATTCTTTGATATTCATGGAATGGTTTATCTGCATATTGTACCTGCACAAACATCAGTAACTGGACAATACTACAAGGATGTCCTGAAAACATTGCAAGTCCATATCAGGCGCAAAAGACCACATTTCCGTGAAACAGGCAGATTCTGTGCCACGATAATGCGTGACCGAATATTGCCAATATTGTTGCTGAATATCTTGCAAAAATCAACGTGAAGTGCATCCTTCGCCCTCCCTATAGTCTGGATTTAGCCCCATGTGACTTTCTAGTCCCTAACTTGAAGAGATGCCTTCGTGGGAGGCATTGTCCATCATCAGAAGCAGTGGTGAAGGCTGCGGAGGCGATTTTAAAGGATCTCTCAAACAATTGTAGAAACTATGGGACAAGTACATCGCATTCAGCGGAGATTATTGTGAGAAGTATCATCAAAATTATGGGGATGAGTAAAGGTACGTTATCAAAAAAATGTGATTGTGCTTTATTGAGCAGCCCTCGTATAAGGGTTTATTTTAAAGATTTTCCACAGAACCTCTACTTCACAGAAGTTTGCTAAATATCTAATAATCAATGAATTATCTTAGTCTAAGCCTGTAGTCAAGAGCCGCACGAGGCTGACTCAAGAGCCGCATGGGGCTCGCAACCCTCATTGTGCTTACCGTTGAAATATATAATTGTTTTCGTGTTTAAGATTAATGTGTTTTCTAGAATATCTTAGTCAAATTATTCTACTTGCAGTAAAATGAACCCTTCAAGATTTCAATTATATCTCTATTCCATTCTTGCTGGTTTTCTACTTCTTCAGCAAAGTAGACCGTTTTCTTTCTGCGAGGAAAGCAGTTCCTTTATTTGTGGCAGGTATATTATTTCTCCCTTTCATTCGGAATGTTATCATACATTCCTGTACGTATGCTCTTGACATTGCTGTTTGCGTTGCAGCATTTTTTGGAGCGTTGAATTTCAAAAGCTCGTGCGGTACTTAAGGGCCAGAGGAAATGGTTTTCTTTGTGGATGTAATAACTCACCATCTAACCATTCCCTTATGCACTTTTATGCCGCTAATTTGTGTTCCTGAGGGGAAAATGCCTCACAGAGCGTAATGGCGATACATACGCAGGATTCCTGAGTGTCTTCAAACGAGGAACGCCTCTTGGGACGCTCGCTCCTTTGGTTGTCTGCCCGTAAACAAACTGTCCTGGCCCTGGTCTGTCCCAGGAGACATTATACAGTCTCCAGAACGGCCGGCCCTTTCCCAGCCCAAAGAATTTGCCGCAATATTTCGCCAAAATGGAATGAAAATGCCGCTTTCCTTCTTGTGCTCTTTGTGCAGCTTTTGTGAGCTGGAGTCAATATGCAACAAAAAGCATTTGAAGTACAGTTCCAAACTAACCATATCATTATTTGCCCTGAAGCTCACTGGCAGGAATATCAAAATGAATAATGACATAGGTATTTTAACGTTCTCTTCTTCCGTTACTGAACTGCACACAAAAATTTGGTAACGAAGTTTCAATGAAATGACTTTTTGAGTAGCCCTTAATAATAAAGAGAAATTTACCTTCCGACAACATATGCGATGTATATTTTCTGAATCAACAAACAAGTCACTTTTTAAAAAGATTAAGGACTCTCTTTGAAAAGTATAACCCAAAAGAGAAAGCTCAGTTAATACCAAACGTGGTATTCAGGTTCAGCGTCTTCCATGATACAAATTAAGAAACAATCCCTCATCATAAACTAGAATTTGCAAAGAAAGTGTTCTCAAAGATTTAATTTTATCAAGAAACACTAACGACTTTTATTAAATCGCCGTATGAAAACCAAAACTCCTCTGGCTTACTTTATTCACCTATTTTTTAATTGACTTCCCCCAACGTTGTCATATCGGAGGATGAATGAAATGATGTAGAGCTTAGAGCTACTCGAAATTCATCTTTAAGGATAAGGGAAACCCCGAAAAAAACTTATCCAAGTAATTTATACTGACTGAGATTCGACCTGGGAACATCTTGAGTGTGAGACAGAAAACCTATCCCTAAGCTACAGAGAGGGATAACAAAATCTGGGATCTACTTTCTATTAATAGACAAAAAATACTGCATAAACATTCGTTGAAGCAAACAATCCACTTCGAATAATTTTTGTAGAGTTGTCCATTCCTGAAGTTTTCTTTGTTATTCTTTGAATGCTCAAATAGTATACTTTTTCTCAAATCTGAAGTTATGCTATTTTCCTCTCTCTCTTTATACCGAGCGGGATGGCTCAGGCGATTTCATCTGAGGCCCGCATTCTGAAGGTCCGAGTCCGATTAATGTGGCCGGCCTACCTGACCCATAGAGTTTTTGGGGGCTTCCCGGTTCTCCAGGCGAATGCTGCGTAAGTTAGCTAGAGCCTCCAAAATTACTTCACCCTCCGTTTCATCTTCTTTATCATTTCATATCATCTGTCATTTCGCGGTCTCTTTCATATCGGTGGATGTCTCGACGCTTCATGGCTGGATGATATGCTCTTGGTAAACACTTCCACCTGCGGTGGTACGGTCTCCAATCTCCATACCGGACCACGCTGGGCGGGATGTGGTTATACTGTCTGCCGGAGAGTTTCCAGCTGGTTAATTGTAGGTACCCTGCCCTCTGCACTTTCGTGACTCCTTGGGTTGGACTATCATATCTCCTCGCCGTTCATCCTTCCTCCAGGGAGTATAGGTGCAATTGAGCAAGTTTGGACCTCCATGTAGAATATCCTCCGTAGAACCTGTTTCTCTATTTCTACAAATGCCTATATCAATTAAAATGAATTAGAGGAATAAGCATTTATAAGGCTAGTGTGTAATGAATGAGTAGAAAAATATATGTGTGCAAAAAGTTAAGGGGGACAGAAGTGCTGTTTTAGTCATTATGGTGAGAAAATGAAAGTTTGGATTTTTGTCGCAAAATATGCGCCATAATTTAAAATAATTGTTTACAAAGTTTCATGCCTGTAGGGCAGACGCAACACCTGTTTTGGACGCCATGTTTAAAGCTCAATGCTGGATAAATGCCTCTCCATGCTTTAAATGGCACGCCCACATGTTAGATTACAGAGAACTTACGAACGATTTGAATTTAAAATATGCATTAAAATAGCATTAAGCAACCGTATACTATTTTAATAAGCATTCATATGAATCCACTAGATGGAAATTGATTGCTCTTTCACACTGGCCGTGTGTAGGCTAAAGTATGTAAAGATAGAGTCACACTGAAAAATTTAATGCCATAGCCGGTATTTGAACCACGGATCTATTCGTTGCCGTCCATCCGCTCTAACCATTGAGCTACTATGGCCAACGTGCCGACATGACATTAAATTCTCCAACTGACTCTTGTTGCAACTGACACGGCACATCTGTGGTTCAAATTCCGGCTATAGCGTTGAATTTTTCAGTGTGACTCTATCTTTCCATACTTTAGCCTACACACGGCCAGTGTGAAAGAGCAATTAATTTCCATTAATTGTACCTAATAGTGGTCCGAACTATAAAGCCCGGGCCTTAAATTGTTTTATGTTAATTGAAACTGAATTTAGAATTTAAGTAAAAGGACTTAAATGTTATTAAGGGACGAGAAAACCCTATAGAGTTTAATAAGTTGGGAGTAGGAAGATCAACGAGGGCATAGTAAGTCACCATTAAGGTAGTTGTCTCATGTGTTTATGAGAACTCCTAGTGGTTTACGGGGAAAACATGAGTCAATTGGAGAATTTAATGTCATGTCGGCATGTTGGCTCAAGGGTAAGAGCGGCTGGACGGCAATCAGTAGATCCGTGGTTCAAATCCGGCTATGGCATTGAATTTTTCAGTCTGACTCTATGTTTCCAATCCACTAAATGGCGGTAATTTTTCGGGATGCTTTTAGTCATTTCCGTGATATACTTCCTATGTAATGGCGCGAAATGTTTGTTTATGATTTCTTGTGTTGTTCTTCTAGTGTTTCAGAAGTGATATTTGGCGCTTAAATTTATTATTGTTAGGTTTTCACCTCTCTATATTATATTTGTTATACTCAAGTGTCCATTTGTGCCTAAAATTACACCGTACGTTATGATACAAATTTATTTCAGTAAATCTACCTAGAACAATTTTGTATTGTGAAATTAAAGAGGTTAACGCAGCTATATTCTTTTATATGGTACTGCATTATTTTACTGTTTTAAAATGACAAAGATGAAGGGTAGTAGAGCCGCTTTGTGTAAATTAATGAATAAGGGCAGATGGGGGAAGACAGATACTTCAATTGAAGTAAATCAGGGAGTAACTAAGGCTCTAGCACTGCAAAAGAAAAACATAAGTATTTCTAAATTGGAGGTGCAATGCAGTATCTATGTACCAGAGGAGGATGTAGGTGAGAGCAAACACATTATTTTAGATTTTTGCTAGTTGTTCTTTTATTTATTAAATATCCATTCCACAGATGCAGTTTTTGCTAGTTAGGAGTTACCTGGCAGAAAGACGTATAGAAACGTTAAAAAACGTTTTAAGGAGAATTAAATGGAATACAAATTTATTTCCTCGCAGGTTTTAGGAGGTATCTCTTTATTTCGCTTCTACTACTGCGTCACACACAGAGTATAAGCAAACATACAAAATATCGCGTTATAGAATCTCTTTTCTCCATTGGTTATTATATTTCCATCACTTATTTGTTACAAACGCCCCGCAGGCTATTTGAGGCAGCGTTGAGTTATTTTCTTTTGACTCTTGTGCGACCTAGCAAATGAATGCTTTTGACGTTACATTTGCACTTATATTTAAAAAGAGCTAAAGGCGTAATTTGCTTACCTTTAAAATAAATTGCTTCCTCGCTTCATACACGTGAGTACTTTTGCTTCTGTGCTATTTATTTAAATGCTCCAAGAACTCTTCTCTTTTCATTTACCTTCTTTCATTTTTTAGAACAAAATCTGTTTTAGGGATATATTCGGTATAAATTTGCTTTTGTATATAAGCTAATCCTCGCATTTCAAACCTTTTTTTAACTCATTCATACAGAAATTCTCACATCACCTTGAAATTTACACCAATAATAAAATAAATAATGTCATAGAGACCGAGATGATAATGGAGCAATGGGTGGAGGTATGACGGGGGAAATCGGAAATCTCGGAGAAAACCCGCCCCTAAGTCGTGTTGTTGACCATAAATACCACATGTGATCGCCTTAGGTCGAACCCGGGCCTCTTTGATGCGAGTCAGGTTAGATTAGATTAGATTGCTTTACGTTCAGTAGGTTCACTTGTAGCCAGAAAATGCTGTGAACATTGAACATGTCCAGAGGTATAAAGTTTAATAGCATATATATTGTCACCCATCCATTTGTCTTATAGCGGTAACGAGGGGTGGCTGGAAAAACATCACTGTGCCGTCTCTTTCCCCTCCCCCTGACGTCTCGAACCTTCGTGATGATTCACTGAACCGCGAGACTTCGAGAAAACAGCGATATTCCTATAAAGGGGCTGCAGTGCCGAGTGAGTTCAGTTTTTGGCGAGCAGCGTGAGGAGCGCCGAGTGAGTTAACGGACAAGAAGACTGTGAACGTGCATCGGACCTGCGAGTGCAGTGGACCTGTGACAGACGAACTGGTGAATTGTAATTGTGTACATTACGTAATTCTGTGTAATCGGCAAGTGTTCCGATTGTATTCAGTGGAAATAAAGAACATTGTTGAGTTGTGCAGTTGGACTTTTAATTTCACGAACCCCCAAAGTCGCAATATGTATAAAAGTTAACATAAGACACATATTATAGTATACAGGCAATATGAACAACATTATGGAAAACAAAGCAGGGATAATTATATATGATACAAAATCAAACACTTTTTAATTCAGCTTTCAATTGGCTTATGCCAGTACGTCTCAATCTTTTTGCAATGGATACCATTCTTGTTATTTCTTAAATACCTATACATTAAAAATAAACTTTCAACATGCATCAAAGATTTATTGGTAATGATTTGTCATTGGAACAGTAAGATACTACTTACAGAGCTACAGAAGCATTATCAGGATAATTTGTCATTCAGATAATCTTGTACAGAATAAAAAGTTTTCGAGCAAAGGTACTCTCTAACAGTATTTTTAAAAGCACCGAAATTATCAATTTTTTCTTTAAGAACATTAGGAAGTACGCCAAATATTTTGATAGTTTCATAATACACACCTTTCTGGAAGCAAGAATTTTTAGCACTGGGATAATGGATATTATACTTTTGCCTAGTGTTTATTCTGTGAATTACAATATTTGTTGCAAATAAGGCACGATTACATACAAAGAATGTTATGATCGAGAATATATACATGCAAGGAAGCGTTAATATCTTGAATCTTCTAAAAAGATCTTTACAGGAGCATCTGTTGTGGGTGTTAATAATGACTCTTATAACATTCTTTTGCATAAGTAATTTTTCTTTTTACTTTCTACTGGGTTACCCCAAAATAATATTCCGTATTCCACAATAGAGTTTAAGTATGCATAATATACTAATTTAAGTGTGTCAATAGAACTCACATTAAACAGCTCTCGGATAGCACAACAGGCAAAGCTGAGTTTAGGTAAGATATAATTCATGTGAGCTTTCCAATCTAAACATCTGTCCACTTGAAGGCCCAGAAATGTTATGCTGTCAATTTCTTCTAATAACATATCAGTAATCCCTAACCGCTCGGCCCCAGCTCGGCCGAGTTGAAGAAGAAGAAGAGGAAGAACAAGAAGAAAGAGAAAAATATTACCATAGCTTTCACTACTACACACAAATCTTTCTCTCTGCTGTATGTTAACTTTTTTTTTAATTTACGTCCTCCAGTGTTAAGTTTTACCGGACGATGAATGAAATGGGTGAAATGAGCTTAGAGTTAACCGACATTAATATTTCAGGATAGGGAAAATCTTATCTAGATAACTCACCCTCGTCGAGATTCGAACTCGGTAGCTCTTGAACGTGAAGCAGATAGCAAAGCATCATTCTACGGAGGCGGACACAACGTTTGTTGTAAAAACAATTGGTAGTTTGTACAACCTTAAGAATAAGAACAGCTTTGAGGTGGTGTAAAAAGTGTTAAAAGTATATTAAAAATGGTTTGTTTCTATGAAAATATGCTTTCGACCCGTGTGATGTTTACTGAGAAACAGCATTTGAACTCTATGTGGGATAAAGTCATGAAAAAAACAATCCAACAGCAGCGGAATTCTCGGAACATTTAATTTGGCAGAAAGGGAGTGCTTCAACAAGATCTCCCTTTTCCTCGTAATATAGCTTTTCTCCTTTTTTGGTTTCTCAGTAATATAAAAGTATAAGAGCCAACCACAGTCAAGAGTATTTCACATTGTTTTTGCAAAACATAAATTATGCACTTTATTCTTCATGTCAGTATTACAAAAACAGGATTACTGTAAGGAAAATCAATTCATTTTCAGAAATAACACAATAGTTCTGAATGAGCGAAATTTCGTGTATCATCATTTTTTAACATACTTAAAATATATATCTATGTATTTAGGTATATATTTTCCTTTTCCTTATTTAACCGTTTTTATTGTTTCCGTTTAATTACCTATCTATTTTCTGTAGTTTCACACACATACACTATACACATAAACACCCATGCCCAGGGCGGGAATCGAACCCACGACCCTCCACTCGGTGGAACGCTAGAGACATACGTTCTAACGACCATGGCTACGAGGGCCGGCATCATTGATATGTGTGGACTTACATTCTGATTTAGTATTTATCTGGGTCCACATTTCTGTTCTTCTCACGTCTCTATCTGTCGGTTTCTCTGATTCTCTGTCCATCTTTCTGTATGTCTATCTCTCATTATGTATATTCCAAAAATGTCCTTTTATTGAGTTCTATAGTGTGTCTTAGACGAAATCACTAAACGAACGTCTCCACTACTGTACAGATAGTAATAAGTAATTATTTTATAAATTTTACATTAAGTCCTATAAACAATAGCCGATAAGTTATTTTCAATTATGAAATATGAACTACAGCGTGAGAAAGGATACCAAAATGAAAATGTATAAGATAATGGTTATTCCAAGTTAACTATATGGAAGCGAAACCTGGGTGCCAATACAAAAGATTTAAATAAAATACAGACTGCAGAAATGAAATTTTTAGGAAGTGTTAAATGTTGTACAATATTGGACAAAATAAGAAATGAGGGTATTACAAAGAAATTACAAATCGAACCAATCCATGACAAAATATCAGACCGAAGGCAACAATGGCATGAACATATATTAAGAATGGAGAATGGAATCTATGCAAATCCAAAAGGAAGAAGAGACAGAGGACGACCCAGGAAACGTTGGAGAGATCTATGAAGCCGGAACGGGCGATATGCCCAAACCATGGAGTAAAGAAAAAGAAGAAGAAATATGAACTTAATACAGCATGTGAAGACAAACACAGATGTATAGAACTTAATTTTTTATAATGAACATATGTTAAGAAAAAATTGTATATTTTATTCGACTTCACATTTTTGCACCGTTTGTGGTGTTAAAACACGATCATAAGCTACACAGAAATAATTAAATATGTGTATTTTTATTGCCATTTGGCCAATAGTTGGGGACACTGTGAAACGTGCTCCGTCCATACAACAATGTTTAAGCATGTAGATGGATTGGCAAAAAACCTTTCCGGAGTGTGATTTCATTCCATGTGCAAATATCGTCTCTCGTTTCCTTATAAAAAGAGAAAGAGTTTCTGCTGCCCTCCGATGATCTAGATGCTTTGTTTTCCTTTGAATTGGACATACTGCCCTCTAAGGAGAAAATGGAGAACTACTATGTATCTTCTGCCTATGAACTGATTGGATAAGTCACATAGTGACATAAAATGTGGAAATTATACACGTGATATCACCGAAATATCAAAGCAACGTTAAATAAATAATGACACGAATTAAGATATGTACTTTAACTTACTTTAACAGCTTATGTCCCACCTCTGTAACATAAGTGATAGCATGTCTGCCTGATGTTCGAAAGGCCAGTAGTTTGATCATCGGTGAGAAGGAGCTATCTGCATAAGGCTTTTTCCGAGGTTTCGCCTTAATGTGAAATACGAATGTTGGATAACTCTAAGCTCTATGAACTCTGGGCTTATTTGAGTATGTTTTACCCATTTTACCAACGTTGCATTAAAGTCCAAATTGGTAAATGAATATATTATAATAATAAATTAAATGTTGTAAGTGGAATTCAATTGCAGGAGTCGGACTAAATTCTGGAAGCCGCCTGAAGGATAATACTGGAATTCAAAACTTAATCATTCTTACACACATGCCGAGTGAAGGCTAAGATTTGAATAGAGTCAGACTGGAAATGTCAATGCCATGGCCGGGATTTGAGCCAGGAATCTCCCGTTCACCATCCGTCGCTACCTTCGAGCTACCATCGCCAACGTGCCGTCATGACATTAAATTCACCAACTGATTCCTATGTTTCCCGACTAGTGTCGAAGAATGATTAAATTTCCAACCTAGTAATGGTAACTATAAAGCCTGGAACTCGTGTACTTACAGAGTTAGTAAGTCGCCACAAAAGGTACGTATATCATTGTATATTCTGTGAGACTTTTGAGTAACATAATAATTCCATGAATTCTAATTGAGAATAATATTATTGAACAAGTGTCACATTTTAAGTATCTTGGATGCGACCTAAGTTATAAAATGGATCAAGATATAAATCAGAACATAAGTAAGTCTCAAGCAGTAACTGGAACAATTAGAGAAACTCAATTAAAATTTTATTCTATCATGGCACTCCCTGTTTTGCTATACGGAAGCGAGACATGGACATTAAGGAACAAAGATTTTAGTAAAATACAAGCAGCAGAAATACGTTTCCTAAGATCTGTTAAGGGATGTACAAGGGAAGATCAACTTAGAAATGAAGACATACGAAATGAATTAAACATCAATCCTGTTTTATTAAAATTAATGGAATACAGAGAACATTGGCTCCAACATGATGATGATGATGATGTTGATGATGATGATGATGATGATGATGATGATGATGATGATGATGATGATGATGATGATGATGATGATGATGATGATGATGATGATGATGATGATGATGATGATGATGATGATGATGATGATGATGATGATGATGATGATGATGATGATGATGATGATGATGATGATGATGATGATGATGATGATGATGATGATGATGATGATGATGATGATGATGATGATGATGATGATGATGATGATGATGATGATGATGATGATGATGATGATGATGATGATGATGATGATGATGATGATGATGATGATGATGATGATGATGATGATGATGATGATGATGATGATGATGATGATGATGATGATGATGATGATGATAAGGGCGCTCAACTACGGCGGTCATCAGCGCCCTTACAAAAACAAGTCATGGCAAAAGCCAATTGGCTCCAATATTTTGGAAGAATGACTCCAGAGAGAATCCCTAAACAAATAATGGAATACAAACCGAAAGGACGAAGATCAATAGGACGACCTAGGAAACGATGGATCGATGTGAGACCGGGACAGGCTATAGCCTAATCCATGGAGGTAGAAGAAGAAGATGTCATTGTATATATGACAGCCAACACTGGTTTACTGGGAAAGATACGAATCAGTTGGAGAATTTAATGTCATGACGGCACGTTTGCGATGGTATCTCAAATGTTAAGAGCGACCGGACGGAGACCGGGAGATCCGTGAATCAACTACCGGCCAAGGCATTGAATGTTTCAGTCTGACTCTGTCTTATTAGTTACGAGTAGCTGGCATATTTTAATTTGTATAAATTAAATTTATACAAATTAATTTTAGAAATTAAAACATGCCAGCTACTCGTAATTAATAAAACATATGTCTCACTTTAAATACATTCATAACACTTTATAACTGACTTTGTCTATTAAAATGCTAGAATTGTCACACAAAACAGAAAACAATATGATATACGAGTATCTTCATTGACGGTGTAATGGAAGAGCTTCTAGTAAAACAAGAGAGCAACTAAAATCCAGCTGTATAAGTCTATTGATCTCATTCTAGGTGACATGTATGGGAAATAAGTGTTGTGAAAACTGATGTTTTGGTAAATATAAGCTCTTTAACGTTATTTCACCAGGAAAAGTATGCTAAAGGTTCCCTACAACAGGAGATGTTGCTGTTTAAATCCTTTTGTTTAGGAATTGCGAAAACCGCTAAACACAGCATTTCAGAAGTATAATTTTAGGTTACCACAGTGACTTGCCAAATAAAACAAATTAACAGTGCCAAATATTCTTCCTCGTGCACGCGAGTGGTTTTGTCTTTACTCAACCTTCGTCTCATGGATTTGATCCAGTAATTAAGTATAGTCTTTATGGAGGTCTTTCCGCAAACGTTGTAGCAGTTAATGAGAATTGGGAAACTGTCAGTAACATCTCTGTTGCTTCGGGGAAACTTAAGTTCCCGAACGTTCTCCAGAGGTTGTGATACTTCTACTAACTTCACCACTGAAAAGGACTCGGTCCCTGATTCGATTCAATCAAACTTTATGGTTTTGCAAATGTGGGACATTTTGCAGTTCCCTCTGATCGGTAGGCGAATCCAGGGGTGGTACCTGTTCTACCACGAATTTCCTCTCTCCATTATTTCCTGTCTGAGTCCCAAAATTGAAGCATCAAACTACGGAGGACGGTGCAAAGTTTCTCCATGGAGCCGACTGCGCTGCTAATGGACCAGTCTTAAACAGTCCAAGTCTTATAGACAGGACTGAAGATGAAGACTTTTCATCAGAAAGAAGTCCCTCTCGGGATGTATACTTGATAGGTTGCAAATAAGTTTTATTATTTGACAACAAACAGGATGGTATTAGTTTTTGCTCAACAAGTAGTTTTACTATTAATGAATTAATACCATTACAGCCAAAAACCGTGACTATGTTGTGTATGGAACCCCTTTCCATCTCTGAATACAATCGAGGCGCGTTTATTTCCTACCTTCCTCCTAATTTATCATGTTTACACTTCTCCCTTTAATTTTCCTTTCATTTATTTACAACTTAAGACGGTGGGTCAGAAAGTAATGCCTCCTATTTTTTTTTCTTTAAATAGGTAAGTTATTTGAAAACTTTGAATTTGGCGCAATTCCTCAAACCTCCAATCCCGTGCAGTAGTAACTTCCTAAGTCAACAGCTGACAGCACTGCATCCTCTTGCAAAATGGCTGACATCGACATTCGTATTAGACAGCGTTCTGTGACTGTATGTTTGACTGCGGAAGGTGCAACGCCAATTCGCATTCACGAAAGGCTGAAAAGTGTGTATGGTGATGCAACGGTGGATGTCAACACTGTTAGACGATGGATTCGTCACTGTAACGAAGCTCAAGGGCAAACACCATTGGCAGATGAAAAGCGAAGCGGCATGCCAGTGACTGCAGTGACTCCATACAACATTCAGCGAGTCGATGACATCATTCGTGGTGATCGCCGGGTAACAACAGGTGAATTGTGTCGCATTACCTTCCTCAGTTAAGGCAGTGTGATGACGATTATTCAACAACTGGGTTACTCAAAGGTTTGTTCACGTAGGGTACTAAGAATGTTAACCGCCCAAAACAAAGAAACTAGGAAAACAATAGCCTCCGAACACTTGCATTGCTTCAATTTGGAGGTAGAGGAGTTTCTGGAAAAAATTTTACTGGAGACGAAACGTGGGTTCATTTTTTTGAACCTGAATCAAAGAGGCAGTCAATGGAATGTCATCACACGTCACCAGAGAAAGAAAGAATTTAAAACTCAGCGGTCGGCAGGAAAGTAATGGCAACAGTGTTTTAGGATGAAGAGGGTGCGCTTATGATTGAGTTTTGGAGCAGGGATGCACAATAAATTCTGTCCAATACGTCAGAGCTCTCAAAAAGCTGAAAGCACGTCTTCGCCGAGTTCGCCCAACAAAAACTATGGCGGATGTTCTTCTTTTGCATGACAATGCAAAAGCACACACTAGCCGTTACACCACTGCATACATTGAGAAATTGGGATGGCAAGTCTTACCTCACCCCTCATACAATCCTGACCTGGCACCATCAGACTTCCATCTGTACGGGACACTAAAGGAAGCTCATCGTGGGATTAATTTTGAAGATGAGGAGGCTGTGAAAACGTGCGTGCGTCAATGGCTTAGGAGGCAACACCGTGTGTTTTACCACACTAGAATACATGCCCTAGTTATAAGGTCGACCAAAACTGTGGAAAAGGACGGAGATTATATTTAATAGTGACAAATTAATGGTCAATGTTGTAGTTTTCAAGCTATGTCAATTGGATTCAATTTTCTTGGCAATTAAAAGAAAAACACTCGGAGGCATTACTTTTTGACCAACTCTCGTTTATATGCTTTTCTTAGCTCTTATTCAACTTTAATTGTATCTTCTCTAATCCTCTCCCCCCTATTTCATTATTTGGCTATAATTTCCCTACTAAGTTATCTTCTCAGATTGTCAATCTTTGATAGGTTATCTAATTAAAAATTGGTTTTCATAACTAAAACTTATTACCCGATACTGTACTGTTATTTCTATTAATGTACCTATATTTCATTTTCATTTTCTCCAATTTGCCATTTCATTGCCTCTATTTCCCGTTTTTCTTCTTGATTGAGGTATACCATTATTTACTTCGCCATTACACTTTCAATTCCCTCTCACCCCTTTCTCTTTTCACTTTCACCGTAATTTTCTTTCTCCACTTTCTTTGTTTTATCACACGACTTGCTTGAGACTTTTTTGCTTCTTTGGTGCTTTGTGTATATAACCTCACTTCCCTCTTCAGTTCACCTGTTATACACCTTATTTTCCTTATTTCTTTTCTTCTTAGCCGAAAAAGTATATTTATTTCCTGTATGCACTACACTTTTGGTAATAAATGAACTTTTTATTTCCCATAAGTTTATTTTGATCCCATTTGAGGTACATAAATTAGTCCAACAATCAAGTTTTTATCAGTAATTCTGGCATGTTTAGTTGTGTAGGTGTTGTTCAGTTTAGAAAAGAACTATACACACGAATACTTGATCCCATATTGCTATGAGACAATATACAAACCGACGAAGATTCGAAAATCTAGTTTCTGGCACTGACTTCCTAAGGAGTAAAGACTTGTATAAGAACAGCAAAGGGTATCAGGTATCAGGGAGGACGCAACGGGCAGTAGATCCAGAAGTTTTAAAAGTGAAACTTATTTTTGGTTTACAAGGCTAATTTTAAGTATTAAAACGTAAGAGTTAATATTTTATGATTTCTAGACTGGTGAAAGCAGCACCCCTCTTCCTCCACAAAAGGAGGTTCGGAAACCCCCGGAGAATCGCAGAGAGCAATCTTTATTCCTGCTATGGAGGGACAAGGGACCTATCAACACGTTGCAACCCTTTAAAAACCGAGTGGTGAAGTGAAATAACAAGAGAGATCAAATGGAGATAGATAATATTCGCAGAACACTCCACAAAATCTCATATTAATGTATTAACTACAAAAACGTACCCAACTCTAATGCCCGATTTCACCAACAGATGTTAAATCGACGTTACAAAATGTAACGTAACAATTTTCACAGCGCTAAAACTAATGTTGAATTTCTTGCATTTCACCAACCTGTTTTATGAAAATGTTAACAAACCTGTATTAACTCCAAAAAACTTGTAAATATTACAGCTATAGAAGGCTATGGATGAGTGGTGTTATTTTCTGAACGTACTGCGATGCGCTTTTGTTTTCATTTTCGTCTGCACACAGCTAAAAAATGGCGAATGAACAAACTCATAAATAAAGCCGTGACACAAATTTCTCATCGATGGAGAAAGAATTGTTAATTGATTTGGTGACGAAGTGTAAGGACATCGTGGAAAATAAGAGGACGGATGCAGTGAATGTAAAAGAGAAAGATGTCGCGGGGAAAATGTTGGAAACGAATTTAATTAAAATGCATATGTCACTACTACAAGCACCAAACAACTTGTCAGGATTACGTAAATTTAAAACGAGGTGCGAATAACAAGTGACTTGAACGTTTCAAGACGGCAGGAGGACAATGTATTATTCACATAATTCAGTGAATTATAAAATCGCAAGGTTATTGATACTTGAAGCTAGGGCAAGATTGGCATATTCCTTTCGATGCATGTTCTAACCTCTCTTGCACTTCCGCAGTAACCTTCATATCAACTAGTTTCGACAGTCTATACCTCCGTAAAAATTTTTCTTCTGTTAGTTCCTGAAAATCATTTCTCCTTATAGGCCGTACTCTATTATGAATACCATTTAGACGGTCTTAAATATAGCAAATCAACATCAACAGCTGAGTTCATGCTAGCCATCTTGACTATTTACAATTGTTAAGGACTTAACATAAGAAATTTGGCTTGTTAGTTTAACAAGAGATTTAACACGAGTGTTACGCTAACACTTGTTGCTGAAATGCCACTTTTGTTTTAACTTTTGCTAAACTCGTGTAAGTCTTAGCATTTGTTGGTGAAATCGGGCATAAATATATTAATTGTAACTATAGACAAACATTTACGTCTGATGGATGAGAGGATATTGAAAACTCACCATTCAAAATCCATGAATGTTAGATCTTAAAATTATTTGTGAAGCTTTTATTACGATCTGTATTCGGTATTTAGAATACTGTATCTCCCACTAGTACTAACTGTAGGTTTTCAATATGACTAAATATTACCGTTTAATTCTAAAATTCACAGCTCCAGTATTTCTCGACCTTAATTACTTAATATTTTGTGTTTCAGCAACGCTGTCAGTTACAAGGACTATACCAGCATCACCGTATGCCGGAATTTTGTCCCATTGAAGTTCTTTTACATGCAAAACATTTGCTGACATACGGCTGTCTCTTTAGCCACACAAAAGCCACCGGTGTACGCCATTTGAACGATGGATAAAGCAGGCAGTGGCTGTTTTAGACCTAAGGTGTGTCGTAGTGTTAAGTAACCAGTTCAGTAAAATAAGACCGGAAGCTTTCCTGGCGACAAATATGTTCGAGATTTTCTCGGAAAACAAGTCAGGTGAAAAGACGATTAGAAATCGACGTTTCGGGAATGTACATCTCTCCCATCATAAAGCTATTTTAATACAAGAGGCGTCCAGAAAGTAAGTTCTGTTTCAATTTATCTCCGCTGCAGCGCTGCGATCGCAGTTCCGCACATGTGCGGTAGACGCTCTGTATCAAGGAGAAGAAACGTGCGCCATTGTGAGATCGCTATCAGCAACGTGCGCTTTGTTGTGCTTGTTTACAATATCGGTGTTGATTCAAAATCCCGCCTCTTGTCAAATCAGATCTGTGATTCGTTTTCTGAATGCTAGGAAAGTGAAACCAATTGAAATTTATCGATTGTCAAAAGGTGTTGTGTTTCTTCACGACAACGCATGAGCACACACTGCAAATGGGACGAACGTCATACAGGGATTTGGCTGGGACGTGTTTGACCACCCCCCGTACAGCCCTGAGCTAGCTCCTAGCGACTTTCATCTGTTTTGCATCTCAAACCTTTCCTTGGCGGTCAACACTTCAACAATGTTGAAGAGCTGAAAGAAAATGTTTCCAACTGGTTAAAGACACAGGCGGCAAATGGCCACACAAGGTATACAAAAACTTGTGCTTCGCTATGACAAATGCCTGCAAAATTTCGGCAGTTATGTGGAAAAGAAATTTAATAGTTGTAGAATGTTCTGCAATAAATAATGTTTCTGTATCTGTACACAGTTTAATTTTATTACCAAACAGAACTTACTTTCTGGACGTACCTCGGAAATGTTATAACCACAAATGTTTAACTGGATATGAAGCAAATATAAACAAAGACAAAACACTGTCAATACTCGCATCACTGATGAAAATACTGTTTTCCGTAAATTAAATGCCAGGCCAGGAGATGGCGTAAGTGTAGAAAATTAACTGAGTCAATGAAACGTAACTACTTAATTTGATGATCAAGCTGTATTGATCTGTGCTTCTTAAGTCGACGGATTTCCATTTTAAGGTCGGTTTCCAAGAGGATCTGAACTGAATTCCAGCGTCACGATTAAGCGTTGTCCTCTGGGAGGAAATGGCCAAAGCCTCCTTAATTCTCCGCTCCCAGTAAATGTTGCATTTTACCAAGATGGTCGTCTCCCGAAAGTTGGCTCTATGGTCGTTATCAAAACAATGCGCTGCTAGTCCAGACTTCTCAGGCTGCATTAAAAAATGCTCCGTTCATGTCCGTTTATTCTGGTAGCCATTGTCCTTCAGGACCACGTCAACATCAGGAGCGAGCTCAAGCCACCTCCGAAGATTAAACATCTGTTGCGATCGGTGAAAGACAAACTGTACTTCCAAGTTCCGGGAGTGTACCGCATTGCATGTGAATGTGTGACACCGTATATAGGACAAACCGGAAGGACCATCGCTCCTAGAATAAACGAACATGATCGGAGCATTCGTTTAGTGCAACCTGAGAAGTCTAGGCTGGCAGAGCATTGCTTTGATAACGACCATAGAGCCAACCTTCGGGAGACGAGCATCTTGGCAAAATGCAACCGTTACTGGGAGCGGAGAGTTAAGGAGGCTTTGGTAATTTCCCATGATGCTGGATTTCAGTTCAGGTCCTCTTGGAAACCGGCTTTAAAATGGAAATCCATCGACTTAAGAAGCACAGATCTATACAGCTTGATCAACAAGTTAAGTAGTTACGTTTCTATGACTCAATTAATTTTCTATACTCACGCCATCTCCTGATCTGGCATTTAATTTACTGAAAACAGTATTTTGTTCAGTGATGCGAGTATTGATAGTCTTTTGTCTTTGCTTATATTTGTGTTATATGCAGTTATACATTTGTGGTTATGACATTTATTAAAATATCCTGATGATTGGAGAAATGTATGCTCCAGAAACGTCGATTTATAATAGACTTGGCTTGTTTTCCGAGAAGTTTTCGAATAAACCAATTCGGTGTCTACCTTGACGAGTGAGGTTAACGACATAAGAGAATCTAGGGGATTTTCTTTTGTTTAGGTATTCACAGAGATAAGTTAATTCAAGTGGAAATACAGTCAGGATTAATCATATCTGTATTTGCTTCAGTAACAGGCAAGTAATTTCATCCTTAAAGTAAAAGCCAACGGTTGGAGTCCATTGATATTGTCCGAACCACTATTTTGAAAGGATTTTCAATTGAGAAAGTGAGGTATGTACATAAACAGGTGAAAGAGCCAGGTGTGCTGCTAACTGTTCATTCTAGTGTTACCTCCCTCTGCAGTTGTTTTGTTCCGTAAGTGGCCTGTAGTAAGCGGTTCAACTCACTTTCCATTTGCTAATGATGGAAGTGTTTGTACCAAACTCGCTCACAATACAAAACAAGCACCAGCATCAAAGCAACCCGCGTTTCCAGTCAGATCTGCCTTACTCTACCTTTGTTATATTACCGGAAGCATTACATTTTATTGTGTAACGATTTTAATAATTTTAATAATGATATCACGTGTAGTGTCCGTGCTACAACTTTTGCTTTCACTACTACGTATGTACAATAAGCCGAGAAAATATAGTAATGCACTCAAGAAATAGTGAACCTCTCTGGTATGGGAGTAACGTGTCTGCCTCGCATTCAGAAGCTCTCGAGTTCGAATCTCAGTCGGGGTGAGTTATCTGTATAAGGTTTTCTCTGAGATTTTACCTTATACTTACAGACGAATGTGAGTACCTCTAATCTCTATCGATCCTGAGACCATTTTGCTCATTTCATTCATAATAAGATATGATTTACGTGAGAGTTCGAAAAAGAACCTAAAAAATTCCACACCAAGATATCAGCTGAAATTTACACTTTGAGAATCACTCTATCCTTCAAAATATACAAAAAGGGAACGGTGTAACTCAAAAAATGGAGAGTCTTATATGGTCCTGTGAGAGATCTTATCGTAGTTGGAAGTTCTCGAATTACATTCCAGAACGGTCTCAAGCGATGTCTTTGCACTATCACTTTCTTTGTGATATCAGCCGATAGTTTTCCTTAAATGCCATTTTAATTCTCACGTCAGCTGCGCAATCGCAGTGACAAAATTCATTTGGTTTTAAATGAGTCCTGATAGTGATGTTATGAAAATATAGGTTGAATTTCGAAGTCTTTTTGGAGTAAGATCCTGTGCAAACTACACTGTTTCTGATAAACAATTTCTGCCTTTTGTAAAACCATTTTATGAAGAATATATATCTCAGATATTAACTAAGAAGGTAATGGAAAGGCAATTATTGTACTGATAACTGATGACATCTTTTAATGAACTGAAGTATAACCGAAAAATGTAATATCGTATTTTAATTTTCAGTATAAATGAAGTGAACGAACCGCCTAGATTTGTAGACATTTGAAATCTAAGGTAACGGACATTTTGTCCTGTTTTTCAGGAAGGTGAATAGGCTCTTTAACACAAAGTAATAAATGAACAGAGATTAGTCCAATAAAAACAATTAGGTACATTTATATTAGAGATCAATTACATTTGTCCAACTTTGGGAAATCTTATTGAAGGTAAAGGTTAATCGAAGATGTCAGTGGATGGAAATAGGACGTAATTAAAATAACTTAAATATATTGCATTGGAGTACTAAACAATGGTACGCAAAGTATAGCACTTTAAGCTAGTTATGCATTTTGATCTACAAAAATAACGCCAAGCTTTAAATACTTATAACATCAATAAATTAAAAAGCGTTTTAGAAGTTTGGTCAACCTTTGTTGATCCAGAAGATACATATGTCTTTAAAGGGCTAGGCATTTTGTAATATTTAAAGCAGGAAAACAAATATTATTTCTGTATGTAGGACATTTAAAATGTATAATTAAATACTTTCCTATACAGTGTGCCATTTTTGTGAGGCTCTATTGATAATTTTGAGCTAACTTATATTAGTTTTGAATCTCTCACTGGTGAAAATATGCTCGCTGTTGAGTAATCTTGAAACATGTTTCTAACGAAACTTATAAATCGAAAACGAGACAGACTGCTGAGATCAGCATATAAAACAAATACTTTTTTAATTTAAGTTCTCCAGTGTTTGGTTCATATCGGAAAATGTATTAAATGGACGAAATGAGCCCAATGTCCACAGTGCTTAAAGCTACCAAATAAGGGAAAACCTTATCCAGAAAACCCACCTCGACTAAGATTCGAACTCGGAAGCTCTTAAACGTGAGGCAGACACGTTACCATCTACGCTACAGAGGGTGGGTTGAAACACACTTCATGATATCTATTTTGAAGGTTTAAGATTTAGAAGATGTGCTCGAGTAAAATTTGAAATGGAAGCTTTGGACAGAATTTATTTTGACCTACTAACAGCATTCAACATTTCCTAAAATTAAATACTGCCACTGGTGTTTCAATTATCCCATAAATATATTTTTAAATTAGAACGAATGTGATTTTAAGAAAGAATAAAACTGAAAACAGGAAAAAGAAACAGTTGAAAAATGAACTTCAAAACAAAACCAAGTAACAAAATAAATCACACACTATAATTCTTGAGATAGGTACATTGTAAATCAACGTGGACATGGTGTTAGATTGTAATTACGTAAACCGGAGCTGTTTCAGCGTCCCTCGACGTAATCCTTCCCATCGCTGCGATTTGGAAATCAGTGACCGCAAATGATTTATAATTGGTTATTGGCATCTCTCTGGCAAAACGGGAATTCGCCACCAACCAAAACTAGTTCCACTTTCAAGGGATATAATACATAAATTATTCTGTCTTGTGTTTTACTTCACAAATAATATGAAACTAAGATAAAGTTACACTGTTGTGTTATTTTAAAAAAGTCGCGGAGGAAAGATTCAAAAACAAAATGATATATTCCAACATAACTTTATTTTTAGGAGTGTGGCATTCGGAAATGCTAATCGAACTTGAATCTATGCCAAACAATTAAACTTTTGAATGTAGGAATTTGTATTCCTTTTGAACATTTTAAGTTACAGGAAATTCATACCCATTATTAGTGGTATATCTACAAACTACAGGAATTGCGTTTGTCTATAAAAATTTTACCTTTCACAAATAAAATAATTATGTGAGCGCCATTGGTTGTAAAACAAGAAACATGAAGCTTTACTTGTATAACTTCCCACTTCAGTATTCTGCAATATTAGAATAAAATAATGTGCTAAAACTTTGCTATGCACTGATCCAAAATTTTAAATTTACTCTTTTTAGAATAATGAGGAACTCAAAGTGTTACCTGCCAATCTCTTGAAACGCAAATATTCTTACACTTTATTCTTCTTGTTATTCGCGAGATCACAAATAACGATAAGAATGGTGTGTCACTGTTGATATATGGAAATAAACAAATAAGGAATTTAACCTGTTACAAGCAAACTGCCATGGCAATTCAGTTGGTAGGTAAGGCAGTATCTATGTAAAGTATCTGGCACCGTAATTGATACTTGCTTTACACAAAACCAATAATTGCGTTATTAATCAAAAACTTAAAATGTTAATAGCTAATTGAATTAGTGTAGAAATATGCCAATAAGTACTCCCTGGATAAATATAAGCATTTGTTATTGACAAACATTATTAATTATATCATTTTATAACTCTAGAACGACACCGATGTTTTATCGTCCTTCGTTAAAAATTGCTGACTACTTCCAATTTCCCAGGATATAATTCAAAGATTATACATGGCGCTAAGGTATAAAGTAGATACTTTGATAAATAATACCTTAATTTGTATCTACTTAGGTGTCTTGTTTGTCTTTTCTATTTGTCTAACAGTTATTCCACAAACTAAAAATATATTTAACTATCTAATGCTGCTTGTATGGTCGCAACTGCACCACGCCTTTCAGTATAGACTACCCGTTTTGCTTACATTTATTCACACTTCGTGCTGCCTAGCTTGCGTGGTGTCACTGGCCCTGTAGAAACAGTACAGCCTATATGTATCATGGATTTTGGATATACACGTTAACATTTCCTCTTAAAGAGTGCTAAGTTGGGCTATGATCTTCATCACCATGTTCCAGAAATTTATCTAACATACGATATTACTAATTCTAATTACTAATGTTCAGACATCGGATTCCGTACACCATAGCAATCAATGTCCTCGCACAGATACTATACAAGGTCAGGAGCGACATCAACAAACGTCCGTGTCAACAAGTATACCGAAAATCTGTGTGTCTACGGTCCGGTACGGATACAAAGTGTAACCTACGTTAAAATATGACATCCTCCTCATTGCTTTTGATGCGGGAATTACAGTGAACAAGCATATTCATTTGTAAAATGTCAAATGTGAATTTTCTGTGCTTCTCACTGAAACAATATAAAAAAATTGCGATAAAGTTCCTTCAACGTACCATGACGTTAATGGTGCTTATGAGTAGTACACATCATTTTCATATGTTTGTCCAAGACTTAGTTTATTTCTTATATTATGCAACACTGAAAATCCAGTATTTTTGTGTTGACTACTGGACAATTCATTTTGTGTTTGTTTAGTAGGTGGTGCATTCTCTATATTGTTAATTTTTGCAGACACCTCCTCGACTGCTTTGGACAAATCGAAAGTACATTCTTCAAGCTGTTTAATGGTTGTTGATAATACCTAAAACTTTCCCGCCTTGGTAGCGTGATGGTAGCGTGTCTGCCTCACGTTCAAGAGGTCCCAAATTCGAATCTCAGTCAGGGCGAGTTACCTGGATAAGGCTATCGTGGCTATCGTGAAAGACGAATGTCGGGTAAATCTAAGCTCTATGGACTCTGGGCTCAATGGAGCATCATTTCAGCCATTTCATTCATCGTGCGATATGACTTAACGATAGAGGACGTAAATTACTTAAAAAAGCACCTAAAACTTTTGATTTATTAAATGGAGATTGTCAAATAATTGTTGTGAAAGTAATGCTGTTAACACAATATGTACAATACCTTACACTTCCCGGAAGGTAGATCTACCTGCGTAGGGAGCAGTAGTTGCAATGAAACTAAAGCTACGCGTTCCGAACCGGACTATCCCTGCGTATTGTCCCCGGGACTGACGTCAGCAGTTATCTACTACGAGACACGTAAACTTCATATCCCTTTAAAGGTGTACGGGATCCTATGTCTGCTAATGTTATATCCTCATCTGAGAAATTAAGGTTCCAAGATATTCTTAGTATATATCTACATTCCAAAAGCTTTATTACCTAAATAAGTTCAGTCGTAATAAAAGCTTATAATTATATTAATGAAAATAGTTAAGAATAGCTGGAATGTCCTATACTCGATCATTCTGATTTCTTTACTATTTTTATACCACAAACGTTCTGCAAATCTCCCCAATAAAACACATGTTACGTTAAATTTGATAAATATCGAGCAGAAATATTTAATACACGTGAGAAAGGTAATGGTTAACCTGTACACGTTAGTACTGCTCTTTGAATGACCCTATTACAACCAAACGAAAGTGAATGTGAAACCCACTTTTTGGTTAGGCCTCTTCAGTTAATGAAAGCAATGGTAATAAACAGTGCAAAGGGTACATTTACTGCTGCTAATACATTCAAGTATTCATCTCATACTTAATCCTATTCATTGAATAAATTAAATTAACAGAGCTATCAATTATTTCCACAGACTAAATGCAAAGTGTTTTGTTACTCTATGGAATGTAGTAAATCCAACGTTAACTACATCTCTTCAACTCCAATACCCTAAAAGCGTCATAATGATTACATGGCCTCCTTTACACTTTGTACTATATTGTATAGCCAATATTAAATGTTTAAATAGAAATGGAAGTAACGGCACATGGAAAATACCAGAAGCTACCGTTTAAATAAATAGTCCTGTATCCAATCCTAGTTCTTTGAAAACTAATGTCCAGTTTAACATTTAAATATTTAACAGAGATATGGAATGACCACCATGTATTGCTCCCTGATACCGAAATATTAAGGTTTGCCATAAGTAAAGAATCATGATGGATGTCAAAGGAATGTTGGTTCTTTGTTACAAAACGGGCAAGGCCAGTTGAGGCGAATAGCAGTTGGGGGGGGGGGAAGTTGTTATAACAAAAGTAATGTAAGAAACAGTGTCCTTAGCAGATTTCTAAAGGGGCTCACTTGACTTGTTGAATAGGGTATTCTTTGGATCATTCATAATGGCGACAAAACAGCCACAAAGGGATCTTTGGTTGAAAAGGAGTTTTCAGAAAGTGAAAGTGATACACCCACGCGCATCTGTGGTCATTAAAACAGTTTTCGGCGTGGAGCCGAATAGAACAGTCCGAGGCGTGAAGCCTATTAGGGTGGTCAACTTGTTCTGTCTTAGGTATTTGTAGGTTCATATATACGTGAGGAACGAATAAAGTTTATCGAGTAATAAACATTTTGCCGTCAGTAACTTTAAACAGGAATATTGGTAACCCTTGGTCGGCAACTTCAATTTCGATGTTCTAAAAAAAGAAGCAGTAAATAAATAAGTTGGAAACGGGCATTCCAGTGTCATTAAAATTTCCTTCTCACACGCATCCACGCATACCGTGTGAGAAACCTCATTGTTTTACCCTGAGCCACACATTATAATAGCTTCAAAGTAGCATCAACGTGGAGCCCTCACCAATAAAATTTGCTTCAAATTGGCGCCTCAACGTAGAACTCTTTGTTCGCCAACTTATTTGCTCGTCATTGAAATTATTGCTTCAAATTGGCGTCCCAACGTGGAACTGTGTGTCACCCATAAACATTATTGTATCATCCCTCTAAAAAAAACTAATTTCTAAAAATTTAAAAAAATGAAAAAGTGTGTAAAAGCTGCATTTAGGTGCAAATCACACATGATCTGTGAAATTATAACAATAAGATTTAACTAACAATATGCTCAATACACATTTAAGCAAACCATTCACTATTATAATATAAAGTATTAACCGGGCTTGTGGACCGTGGCTTACTGAGCTCCTTCTTCATCTTCCCAGCCATTTCGTCTGCGGCTGCGGCAGACATCTTCAGTGGCAGTGCGATCGAAGTGTCCTGGCGGAAGTCTCAACAGCAACTTGCTACGGTTAATACTTTACATTATACTGACACCGGCCGTGAAAGCTTATGAATTTTAATACATTCAGTATTATTTTATTATCTCCATTATTATGGTTTCTGGCGTTAAAAAAGAAACTTTTAACAAATTCATCCCATTCACCTTTCACAACTGGCTTCTTTTCCGATGTTTACTGATGTAGAAAGCTGGCCCGTTTTCAGGAATTCGCTTCAAGTGCATTAATACGTACTTGGCACTGAAATACCGACAAATTAAATCCTCCATTTCTAGAGTTGGATATTTTTCACAAAACTTTCAAAACAAATAGAAATAATTTATTTTTCACTACTTTTTACTGATTTCCTTCTGTGATGTTTACATATTGCACTGAAGCAACCATATTGTACATTGATCTCCCACTCCCTTCTCTTTTAAACCCCACAAGCGCAGTGTGCACTTTGATTAATACATACAAATTAGGCTTATATATACCAAATAAATTATTAAAAATTATTGTTTGACTGTTACATTTGAAATAATGTGAATTTATTTATATATTTTGCATTAGATTAAAACTTTTTAAAATGATATGCGAACTATACTTTTCATCCGTAGAGGCTAAACAGCTAATAATGTCGCACACGTACACGTGCTTTTGTTTACATCGTTCCATAAACTAAGGACTACCACAGTATAAGTGCTTATCACAGAAAATGAAAATCATAATCTCTAAATTAATTACTGCTAATTGGTTAATTGTTGTCTATAAACATTTAGCCATTTGAACTCTTGATGATATTCCACAATTGCTCTATTGGAGGAAAAATAAAAGGAAAACACAGCGGGGTCGACAAGAGCATTTAACAAAAAAAGAGACGTGCTGTTTCACGTTTGAAACTGAAGTCATTCCATCTTCCAGATAAGGAGAGACGCCTGTCATGGTAAATGCTTTTTTAACACGCCACTTTATCTTTGTTTCTTTCTATCTGTGTCGTGTATTTCACAGTCTCCCCTTCATGGCAGTATTTCATAAATGACTAACAGCCTCATATCGTTGTCAGTAAAACCAATGATGAATACGAAGATGATGAAAGTGCAGTTACATGATGTGCCTGGGGCACCTTAACCTCTGTTAACAACGCAGATGAATTACAAACAGTATTCGGTTTGTTGTTACAGTGATAAACAAGAGAACTCCTAGGCTCTGTATTCATGGCACAAGAGGGCATGTAAATGATACAGCGTTTCAGAGCTTTGCTGAAAAACATGTCCCCTTCACTAATCCTCATCAACTGTATCAAAAAATGAAAGCTGTCCCCTCTGCTCATATGCAAATCTGTAGGGTCATGCTGCAGTGTTGTCCTTACTGAATACCGTGCAGTTTAGTCTACATAAGGGACTCTTTTTAAGCTGTGAATTCATTAGTTTAGTCAACATTTTTAATGGGATTTACAAGTGTCTGGCTTCACTGAACAGGCACTGAACCAAGGAAACTTGCATATTCCTGGCTATAATTCATATCTCATGGTAGAAAAATCACTATAAAATTAGCATTCTGCAGCTATATCTCTTTATCATAAATGTCCGTTTAAGTACCCTTGTCTCAGAGGATTGGAATACTTATCACAAATGGTATATTTAAAAAACTAACTAGATGAAATCGACCAGATAATATAATTTAAGAGCAACCAGTTACGTCCCAATATAAGGCTCTATGTAAGAGTCTGTTTCAAAGGCTGAATATTTTAACATCTCCTTGTGAATATATCGTTATGGTTATATATTTGCATACCATAGAATGGACTTACATAAACCCAGTGATATATTTAGTAGTTTTTAGAAATGAGTACATTATGAATATGTTAGAATATTCAATGTCCTTCCAAAATACTTAAGATTGCCATCTTCAGGTAAAATAGGTAAGTATAAGTGTGCTCCTATGGACTATCAATACAGCAAGGCCTATTACTGAATACAGGAGTTTATGGATTCGATTAGATTGATTTATGTTTAGTGGACTCACTTGTAATGACAATGGACTGTGAACATCGAACATGTCCAGAGGTATACAGATTATTAGGATATATACTTGAAAATTTAACATAAGGGACACGTAAACTACTGGTAATATCCAAAGCAATATGGAAAACAAGGCAGGGATATATGATACAAAATTAAAAACTTCTTTTAATCAACTTTCTCTTGGCTTTTGCCACTACGTCTCAATATGATGTTTATTAAAGTGTACTGTGCAATAAAGGGTATGTAATGTATCATTGTATTGGTTTAATGTATTGTTATCTCCATAAACAAATGGTTGTCACTTTTTCTTGGATGTGTAGTAATAGCTCTTAAAATGTTTTCACTTTCACTCAAGTGTTACAGATTTCATTTGTTTAGTGGTGATGAATAATTAGGGAAAAAATAATGCTTTGATGAATGGTGGCGACAGTTAAAATGATTTATGTTGATTTGATGAGGTTGTTTCCTGTATGATGTGTTCATTGCTCTAGAGAGCTGCGTCCTCCAGCGTTAAGTCATATCGGACGATGAATGAAATGTGTGAAATGGTGCTCAAATTAGTCCGAAGTCCATGGAGCCTAGAGTTACCCGACATTCGTCCATCAAGTTAAGGGAAAACCCCGGTAAGAGCCTTATTCAGGTAACTCACCCTGACCGAGATTCGAACTCGGGATCTCATGTATGTGAGGCAGACACGCTACCATCTACGCTGCCGAGGCGGGTGATCCTTGGTTCCAATCCCGTATATGGCACTGAAAGTTTTAGTCTATCCATCCAAATCTTGACCTACAAACCGCTAGTGTGGAAGAGCTATTAATTTCCAACATAATTTAAGTTTTTAAACAGGCTTCTTTTTCAGAAGAAGTTAAGTTTTCAAGACAAAATGTTCGAAATCCATCACATCGAACAATAGAATGGCTTTAATAAATCTAGTTATTTAAGGGTGAAAGCTTTCAACATTGGTCATTTAGTAAAAACAAGCTCCTACATCTCAAATAAGAATTATATGAAAAAGTACAACACACTCTTTTCACTTCTGCAGAATACAAATTAGGTCTCTATTCTTTGATTTATCAGTTATCTATTACATTCTATAGATTTATATACTTTATCAAGATTATATATAGGTACATTCAATAGCAAGAACTCGCCCAGATTTCCTTCACAATATAGGCTAAACACTTGCTAGATTTTCATATTTCCTTTACTGATTTTGTTTAAATTGCCTGCAGTATCAGTAATATTGTCCCTTTACCATAGAAAGCTCGAAATTTTAAAAGATTTTCTGGTAAAATGGTCACTTGCATTTGATTTTTGGCCAGTACTGATAAGAATCACATTTTGCATCCGATGATATCAAAACTGATCGTCTTATCCGAAAATGTGTAAACTCTGTGTAACAACTTTCATTAGAGTTTAGTGCCTGTTGCTAGGTTAGGAACAATAGACTGCGATCTGAGACTGGGAATTTTTTTCACAGAAACAAAGAATAGTTCAAAAGTACAAGTAGAGGTCAAACCAGTTATGGAATGTATATACAGGCATTGAAACATTACTTTCAACCACCATAAGTGTTATTCCTGGAATGAATTATTAATAAAACACAATTTATAATAATATTTCCGTCATTTAGGATTTCTAGTAACGCAACTTCTCCCATTCAGCAACTATAACTAATGGGTATCTTAGATATAAGTTTAGGAGCATTTTGTCACTCGATTGTAAAGACGCAGATATTAAAGAAGAATGGAAAATCAGTTTGTGTTTTCCTTTCCATGTTAGTAAATATTATGCTACTCTAGCCACCCAATTTATGTCGGTAGACATGGACTTACCTGAAGATAATCTTATTTACTGGAATTCCAAATTTTCTTCTCTATAAACATAACCGGAAAGACGTAGAACACACAACCATACGATATTATAATAATATTCCACAGCTATGCTATGCTATTTGTAATCATTAAGTATTCTATTAGCTTAAATCTTTGGTAAGAATATTTAATAAAACATACAGCTTATGAAAAATAAGACCTGAAGTTTTCCTGGCGACGAATACGCTCATTTTCTTCTCGGGCAGCCAGCCACGTGAAAAGATGATTAGACATCAACGTTTCGGGAGTGTGCATCTCTCCCATCATCAGGATATTTATAAAATGCTATACCACAAATGAAATACTGGATATAACACAAGTATAAACAATGACAAAACACTATCAAAATTCGCATTACTGAACAAATGACTGTTTTCAGTAAATTAAATGCCAGGTCAGGAGATGGCGTGAGTATAGAAAATTGTATCAAAGAAACGTAACAACTTATCTTGATTATCAAGCTGTATTGATCTTTGCTTCTTAATTCGATTGATTTCCATTTTAAGGCCGGTTTCCAAGAGGAGCTGAACTGAAATCCAGCATCACGATTAAGCGTGCTCCTTTCAGAGGAAATCGCCAAAGCCTCCTTAATTCTCCACTCCCAGTAACTGTTGCATTTTGCCAAGATGGTCGTCTCCCGAAAATTGGCTCTATGGTCGTTATCAAAACAATGCTCTGCCAGCCCAGATTTCTCAGGTTGCATTAAACGAATGCTCCGTTCATGTTCGATTATTCTAGTAGCCATGGTCCTTCCGGTTTGTGCTATATACGGTGTCGCACACTCAGAGAATGCGGTACACTCCCGGAACTTGGAAATCCAGTTTGTCTTTCACTGGTCTCAACAGATGTTTAATCTTCGGAGGTGGCTTGTGGATGGTCCTGATGTTGTATTTGGCGAGAATTCTGCTGATTCTGCCGGATAGATTGATAGATAAAATTTGGTTAAATCAGCTTTAATATACTACTAAGATAAGGATCTTATTTTTTAAATAGTTTAGAAAAAACAATTTTGTATCATTAATTTTATTTTGCTAACAATTATTTTTGTATAATCAAGCATTCATTAACACTTCAGGTTTTCAGAAAAAAGAAACAAACTTCTCTTCAACAACCTCTACAGCTTTAAATATATTGCTAAATTATAATGCTAACGTTTTCCACTTACAAATGAAGAAATCGTTACTCATTTTCTTCTACTGAAACATAAACAAAGTTTTGAAAAATGTTTATTACGTAAGTCACGAACGATATATCCAAAAGGTTTATTTCTCTAAAGCAAACCTAGCTCATAGTTATGGTCACAAATATACTTATGTTAATAAAGTATCAGGAAATATACAACGAGGATAAAATTCACCTTCACCTACCCTGATATACAATTTATTAGAGAGAAACAATCTGTAAGGACGATTCAGCTACGAAACTGAAGACCAATGACCACTCACGCTTAACTTAACGTATCCCAAATTGAGGTTTTTACTGTAATATTCTAACAGGTGTGTTTAAATTTGACCTTCTGTTGCTCTTTTGTCAATATATGTTTTGTTGCCAATAAGCATATAGTGAATTATTTTATTTAATTCATGAGAAATCACAGATGCTTAAATACAGTGCTTTTAACGACGAATGTTTTACAAATATTTATTCTGAAGTTTCAAATGTATCAACAAGCTTTCTACTTGAAAAGTGTCACGGAATTATGTCATAAATACATTTCAACTGCGAGCGATGCAGTATGTAGACTTCATCACTCGACAACGCCACATAGTGAATTACTAGCCGCAAAATTTATGTAATTATTACATGTCGCAGTTTATTGATTTTACACAGGCAGTCCATATTAGTGCTTGAATGACATGCATGTCACTTCCATTGTACTCATTGTTACTGCTTTATCTTGTTTAGTGCTTTTATCAGAACAGCAGCAAAAGAAGTTACAAGCGACAACAATAATTTTGCTATCATTACCGCAATTAGAATGTCTCTGTAATAGACGTAAGAGCTTTAGTTTATGGTTGATGGCTTTCCTTTACAAATGTGAAAACACTTTTTTGAAGAATAAGCAGTCAGTAAACGTTTTCAATGTTCATTGTGACCAATTTTGCCTTGAAAAAGAGCACTATTGTCGAGTATTTCTCAAGATTAATAAAAAAAGCATGCAGATTCAAAAGGTCATATATCACGAACAATCTGCATTATCAGTTCGCTATTTCCCCTCTTCTTTATGTGTTATCCCCGAAATAATTCGTAAAAGCTTTGGGAAAGTTAAATAAAGTAGTTCAAGAAAATAATATGGGTCTAAACATATTGTGACTTTGTGGGTTCATAGAATTATAAGTCTAACTTGCATAAATTTAAAATGCTCTTTATTTCAGTGAAAAGACACTTTGAACACCCATTACTGTCTCTAAAATGACCTAACATATACTAACGCAGTCTCTCCTTGCTTCACCACATCAAACGAAAGAATTCACTTGTGGTACACTTCAGTCACACACACACACACACACACACACACACACAATTAACAGCTCAAATCGCAGCTCCATTAACGACTCACACACTGCACAACTGCAACTGTCCCTCGCCGCGTATTTATAACCGAGTCATTGCTTCTCGAAAGCTGCCGAAGCCTCACGGCCTTTAAGGACTTAGCGAGCGAAGGAGAGAACTATCCAGAAATATCTCTGTCTCTTTCTCTCTCCGCCTCTGTCCCTCTCTCGGCAAGCCCCAAGAGCTCGTGTAGCTCTCTGTCCCTTTCTCTCTTTTTGCAAGCGTTCAACACTCGCCTACGCACGGACCGGCAGCAGCACAATAATGCCTCGGCGACAATATTTTTATGCAAACCTTAAACATTTGATACACCATATTCACTGACCTTACCTACACATTTTTTAAGGGCTTCTTCTTAATACCTCACGTTAGCTGAGAAATGAATTTATTTCCTACTTCCTTGCAGATACCATAGAGTAGAAGAATATAATAAGGCTCAGCGAGGCCTAATCTTTTAACAGCTCGTCGTTGTGTGAGTCCTCGAAATTCCATTCTGTTTGTTTGACCAAAAAAAAAAAAAAAACTATAAAACGAATAAGACCTCCCATTTGAGAAAGGTATGTTTAGATATTGGAGAGTTTAAAAAAATAACAAGGAATGTGTTTGAAATAGATAACTCCACAACAAATAGTGGAAATAAACAGTGTGGTTTAAATGTGTATATAATTTTGTATAGAACGATTTGGTTCATATTTGACTGTTCACCGGTTACATAAAAGCTTTCCAGAATGAACAAAACTTCTAAGTACATTCACAAAAATGTCAAAACATACATTTTATACCATATGAAATATCTTATCATATTGTATATTAATCGCTTACCAAAACTACTTTTTTTCTTTTTTTTTTTTTTTTTGAGGGGGAAGAAAAGCTTTCGAAAGTTTTCCCACTGGGATGGTAGCTTCGAATGGGCTGATTTTCTCGAAAAAATTGTCAAAGAAGATGAACGTAAATATCAGGTTTGCTATTTTAATAGACAACTCGGTTTAGTGTAGTTTACACACACACATATATACTTTTTGTCAAAGTCCTATGTTTGCATTCAGGGAGTTTAAAATCATGTATTTTCGCTGAAATTCCTATGTCACACTTTTAGGCGGAATGCAATGCCTTCACTATCAAGTTTGTACATGATAGAGGAAGCTGAAATCACAAAAACTTGGCACAAAAGAGACAAAACACAGTGTGAGACTTTTTATCTTTATTTTAATTTACGTCCTCCAACGTTAGGTCATATCCAAAGATGAATGAAATGGGTTAAATGATGCTGAAATGAGTCCAGGGCCTATAGAGCTTAGAGTTACCTGACATTCATCATTCAGAATAAGGGAAAACTTCGGGAAAAGGCTTACCCAGGTAATTCACCCACACCGAGATTGGAACTCGGGGTCTCTTGAACGTGAAGTAAACACGCCATCACCTACCCTACACCTGTGTAAGTCGTCAATAAATATATAAATATATCCACTACTGAAGACGAAGTCTATGTGTGTGTGTGTGTGTGTGTGTGTGTGTGTGTGTGTGTGTGTGTGTGTGTGTGTGTGTGTGTGTGTGTGTGTGTGTGTGTGTGTGTGTGTGAATTCAAAGCATATAGCTATATGCACAGCATGAGACATTAATTTATTTTGTTTTAATATGTATTACGTAAGTATAAAACTAAATCAGCTAAAGCAATCTTTATTACAGGTGTCTACCTTGTTGATACTGGGATTTCAAGAGATAGGTATATTCTGAAGCTTAAGGACTACGAAATTAAAACTACGTAATAGTTAACAGTCGTGAGGATTAAAGTAATCATTTTGAACGACTTCGATATACGATAGTTTGATGGCGGAGTATCGAACGGAAGCTTCAATGTGATTACGGAAGGTAATGTTTCTTGCCCCAGTGCTGATGGTAGGATAAGAAAACAGCAGTTTTACGTTCAACATAGAAACTCGTGTTGAGATCACCCTTGGGGTGGCGGTGATGTGAAACATAGATAGCAGGATTTCCAGCAAACTTTCCTGAAGGGAGAATTCTCCAGCTTGATTGCAAGGAACACAGGAACGTGATTTTATACTTTTCTTTCCTTGTGTTCTTTGCTGTATTGTTAAAACGCAAATAAGATAATTAAAAAGGAAATTATTATATTAAAATCTTTGTTACCTAATAGTGTTCTTCATTTAAAACCTAACGTGCGCATGGTATTTCGCCTGTGCGCGAATAAATGTGCCACAACCGGCTTTGTTCCTACATAAACTCCGCACGTAAACCATGTATAACACGCTTACCTTATACAAGATGCTAGAAATGTCGTCCAATTTCGGCTATAGAAGCATTATATAGGGAGAACTTATTCCGATTCATGGGCTTAAGTTGGGCCGCTGCAATATTTACGATTTCATTTCTAATAATTTGTTTTATTTCTTTCGATGTATGTGGATTTATCTTGTAAACTTTGTCTTTCAGGTTATCCCACACACTGTTAGATCCGGGGGAGTGAGAGGACAATGCATCAGCACTAATCAGCATATCTTCAAAAAATTCCCTAATTTTATTCATGGATTTCTCTGCTGTATGGGCAGTAGCACAATCTTGTTGAAAACAACCAAATGATTTCTCTTCTTCTGTCAGCTCATGATAAAATGGAGTCAAAAAGTCGTTTCGGTACCTCTCTTTATTTAAAGCTTGCTCGTGGAATATTGGATCAATTATGCGCCTGTTGCTCACAGCACAACAAACTCCAACTTATAAGTTTCATTTACAATATAGGTTATTTGTAATTTTAATTAAATCCACAAAATAAACCACTAAAATAGACTATGAATTTAATACATATCCTTACTACTGCGTTTTTCTTAAACAAAATGTAATATAAAGTTAAATAAACAATCTTTCTCACATGTAAAACGATATTGAATGGAAATTAATTGTACTTTCACACTAGGCGTATGTAGACGAACTATGAAAGGGTAGAGCCAGACTGGAAAATTCAATGCCATAGCCGGGATTTGAACCACGGATCTTCTGGTCTCCGTCCAACCGCTCTAACAACTGAGCTACTATCCCCAACGTACCAACATAACATTAAATTCTCCAACTGACTCGTGTTTCTCCCGGTAAACCTCTAGGAGTTATCATAAACACATGAGACAACAACCTTAATGGCGACTTACTACACTGTAAGTACTTTAAGGCCCGGGCTTTATAGTTGGAACTCTTATCAAAGTCTCTGGTTGACTCCTTTATTCAGAAATAGTTTTTACTCCTCCTTTAGTCGCTGACTATATTTATTATTTATTATATAACACAACATTAGAAAAAATACGTAAATAAATACATTGAAAACTTGTTCAACACTACAACGTACAAGGACAAATCCTTTAATAAAAAATAATTTCTTAAAGAAACTTCCAACACTAAAAGAAAATAGCTTGTGTTAGGCACATACAGTCACAGGAACAAAAATAGTGAAATAAAATTGATATTCTCAAGAGATGTTACTTGGGATATTTTAATAGTAGCAAAGAAGTAAAAATGTATAAATAAAAATATATCAATTGTATAGGGAAAAAGCATGTTAAAAGAAATAAAATAATTATTTGAATGTTAATACAAGAATGTGGCGCAACACAAAACAAAAATAGTAAATAATTGTTCAAAGTACATATTCTCTTAGAGTATATATATTGGAAAATATTTAAGAAAACTGAACTTCGCTGTTGCCACGAAAACAAAGTAGAAATTGAAACAAATAGGCATATTTCATTCTCTAAAAATTTGATTAACCGGCAAACTCGTTCAACGGTTATGAAAGTCCTTTTCAAAATTAGCGCACCAAGGTAAAGTGTTATCTAAAGCTCCTTCACTTCTTACGCTTTTCTACCTTGAACAAAGCTATCGATTAATTATTTGGGTAGTTTTAACATAAAGCTCTCAGTTTTTCGGTATCTCAACCACTTCTTAATTTTTATCAATTTTATATCACAATTTCGTCTTCATAATTTTATCTATTGCATTTCCTAATAATATTTCAGGCTCATGGTATATGGAAGTGCCGGAAAGATGGAGTGAGTGTTTGCACATTCTGTTCTGTTTGTCGTGGTTTTCACGTGTGAAGAAATTTGTTGATACCGGTTGGTGGTTGCGCAGTGCAAGTTGTCGCCAGAATGAAGAACTCTCAACACTTGTAAAGGATTTCCATGTCTTTTGACATGTCTGCCTACAATCCTATGGCCTCTCGTAGTTCTCTCACCTCATCCTTTCCTCCTAGAGTTTTGTAAGTTGCAGTATCCACCTACTTTTTACTGTATTTTAACACATTGGATAGTGTTAGATACGCTGTTAATTGTCATTATTTTCTTGTTTTGTTTCTCATACTGAAGGATAAGAACTTTACCCAGGCATATATTAGCTCATCTTGTGTAACAATAAACGGAGCAGCAACAACAAAAGGTAACATTAGTACTTGAATCATCTAGAATATGCCCTTACATCACCCCATAAAGTACGCTCGAACAATGTATGCCAGTTTATGTCTGTTGTTCGCAAACCACCATTACGATCCTCAAGTCGGGAAAGTTACTGACATACACAAGTACCAACAAAGAGGAATTTTCCCTTTAGCTAGGGAAATTGACCTCTGCTGTATACACGTACCTGCCATAATTATCGTTACTTTGATAGCGGTTCCGGCAAACCAAATTTCTTAATTGGTCCACATGGTCATCTTGATTATACGAGAGAAGTTCAGTTATTAGCAGCCTATTAACGTTACGAGCGGACCTCTGACCTCATTCTATCTACGGCAATCCAGCGCTAGAACTGTGAACACCTTCAAGTGTCTGCATGCATTAAGGATTCCTGTTTCCTGTAACACTAAAGCAACTCTCGAATTTGCATACGGACATGAGAGTTTACAGCGAATTCAAACTTTTTCTCCAGCATTTAGTACGTAAATTCGTCACCGGAAATTGGTGAACCTTCCCTTAAAGGAAATAAAAGGTTTGTGAACCTAATGCTTTAAGGCAATAAATCTATGCAAATTTCGAAATTACTTCTGCTTGCTTTGAATACTTCTTACTACGCGCAGTAAGTAAGGGAAGAACTGGTGTTCAGTTGAAAAATTCTACTTTAGGATTTCATCGAAAATAGATATTTTGATACTTTTTGAGTCCAAAAGAAAAGCATTTTAGAAAAAGGCCTGTTTCTGTGTTTGTGAACAGTATAACTGAAAAACAAAGGCAGACAAGATATCAAACTTCTTTGCTTTATTTATTGGTTGTCAATCCACAAATACAGTACGCGCATGTTTTCTTGAGCGCTGGATTTACGGTGTGGTGCGGGCTGCGTGGAAGAAGCGAAAGCTAACGCTCTTTTGTTTCTGCAGTGTGGTCAACATTGAAAAACACATTTCAGCAAAATAGCGTGTAAGATAAGCGAAGATATCACAAGTAACATTGCATCCTCTGAAAACATTCCTTAGTTTTGCCCACGCCAGCTCAATTGCTTTCGGATCACAGTTATATGGAGGTAGACGAATAATAATATGTCCCCTTTCGAGAGGCATAACATCCACAAATGTTTATACGAATATAAATAATTTTCAAGTAAATGCTGATATACAATACCACCACACTCGTAACCAGGATAAACTGGCAATTCGGGCACACCAAACGAGCCTTTATGAAGGAAAAAAAATGAAATGTGTAATGTTTAACGACCGCTTTTACTACATACGGCACCGCAGGCGATGACACTGATGATACATGAGATGAAGATGGAAAACCGTTGGAAATAGATGACGGGGAAACCGGAGATCCCAGAGAAAACCCGCTCCAGCATCGTGTTGTCCACCACAATTCTCACTTTGCGGTCGCCTGGGATCGAACCTGGGCCGCCTTGGTGAGTGCCAAGCGGTCTAACCAATGAGCCACGACGCGGCCTTTATGAAGGAAGCTTTAACTACAATGGAATAATGTTATACCATAAACTTCCAAATTCATTTTGAAAAGCTGCATCGTTAAAACACTTTAAGAATAAGATTAAGAAATGTTTGCATGTACACCTTTTCATACGGTTAATGAACATTTAGAACTATAACCATGTAAATGAGCACTGGGAGCATAGTACATTCACAAACCTGTAATATTTATGTTATGACATTTCTTGTAGTAAATTACTCTATGCAAATACCACATGAAATCATAGAAAAGCTGTTTACTGTGTATATTGTATGTAATCAATTTGGCTTTATGTATATACTGTACTTATACATTTTTACATGTCTCATAACGTGCACATGTTGCCAAGGACGAACTAAAATTCTAATTGTAACATACGATTGTTGTAAACTGGTTAGTTAATTAACCTCGAAATTGATCAAAACGCAATATGGCGGATATGATAAAGCTTAGCATATTAGCCACTAGATGTCAGTGTATAGCGCATTTCAAATTTCAAAGTTGTTGTCTATGTTTACGGAGTTAAATGAAACTTACCGAATGAGGACTTGGAACCCGGTCGCTCTTCTTATCGCGTATACTGTATGCTTTACAGATGTTTGCTACAGAGAAACATAGTAACAGGGCACGTAAGAATTGAAGTAGCCGTGAACGGATCCCCTAACAAAATATGACAGGATAACTGTAACACAAATCCAGTAAATATACTTCATATTTAAGTCCTGCATCTTTCACTGAAGCGATACAAAGACTTTTAAAATCCCCAACCCCTCATTAGAGATCTGATAAATAAGTTACAGGTATAGTTAGCCAACCACATTTTGCAAAACTTGAAAACCCGTTTAAAAGGAATAGTAAATCAAAATTGCTGCTACTCTGTTGGATATTACGTCACTTCCTACTGGTACCGTAAGTAATCAAAACTAGAACCATAAGTATTAATGACCTTTTTCATCTTTGTGGCCATGGGAATGACAAATGTATTGTAAATTTAGCTTACGCAACCAAATACGCTTTAACAATAATTAACTTACAAATCAAGTATTGCAAAACAGATATTTTAATGAAAGATAAAATAAATATCCAAAATCTTATGGGAATGTCCTCTTAAGTCCTGTTCATCTTTACGTTACTGGTAAACTGTAACAGAAAATTTACAGCAAAAACAATTTTTTTCTGAAGTGATCCATTGCTGATATACTTCTTTTCATATACTTGAATTTTCACATCGCTATTTTTATCAACTAGAAATATATTATGGTTTTTTATCTCTTGGCTATATAAAAATGGCGTTTCAAAACTATCGAGGAGATCTTAAAAGATTTAGGTATCAATTTGGTATCCTATATTCGCGCTGTACCTTATATTTAATTTTGTAAGTGCCTGTTGCTATTTATTTTTGAGTGTATACAACGTGCTAAGTGACATATGTGACTTATGCCTTTCTTGAATGCCTTCTATTGGATGATTTGTAGACCACTTTATAAAGAAAGGTTAGATAACTCAGTGCATAAGTGTTGTATGCAACACAAAGCAGTCACTATGTATGTCGATTCCAGAAGCATCATACCCAGACTCAAAAAGTCGAAGTAGCAATTTCAGACAAGTTTGCAAAGTTTTATTTATTAAGGTACATTAACATACATCTTTAAACACGCCCCTCAAGGAACAACCACCACATGAATCAGTTGACAATAACTTTGAAACACAAAATGGCTGATCCACACAGTGGGGTCAATTGAATTTATATCTTTAGCCAATACGTTTTTTCGTTCTACAACTATGGCAAAAATGCTAAGAGTTGGATAGATTGTTTTAGCTTCTTTAACAAAATACTCATCGAGTAATGTAATGGGCATGCAGTATTTTATTTGATTTAAAACTGCTAAAACGACCTCAAAACACTGCATGAAGCTGTTAAAAGCGTGTAAAGATCCGAGTTGGATTCTGAGGTCTGCGGTTACGTACTCGTATAGGAAGCTTCCCTCACAAGTTACCAAGTTTGGCTAAATTGTAATAAATGTTGACTTTATGGGTTCGTAGACTTAAAAGTCTAGTTTGCAGAAATTCAAAATTCTCTTTATTTCCAGGAGAAACACACTTTATATAGCCCTGACAGCAACAGGATGACGTAATATACACCAACACAGTCTCTTGTTGCTTCACCTCACGTACACAAACAAAAGAATTCTCTTTCAAAGCACTACACAATTATCAGTTCTCAACTTACAACTCGGTACAGTTAAAATGTCCACACAACTCACACGCTGCACAAAAACTGCCTGTCCGACTAGCCGCGGTGCGTTTATACCTCCACTCATTGTTCTAGAAATTAGTGGAGCGCTCTGTAACAACGCTAAAAGATGAAAACAAAATGGTCGTATATGCTTGATATGATCAAGCAGTTTGTGACTCCTCAATTACAGGAAAATAGAATACTTTACATTATTTATCAACAGGATGGCGCTCCACTGCATTGGGTTTTGACAGTACGGAATCGATTAAATGAGCTATTCAACGATAGCTGATGCGGCCGAAATGTACTCATCCCATGGCCTCCTAATAATGGAGACTTAGCTCCTCCAGATCTTTTATATGGTACTATATTAAGTAAACGGTGAATGCGAAAAGATCAAAGAATCCCGCGAAACTGCAAAGGGAAATTACAGCGGCCTTTCAGGTAATCACTCCAGAAATGTTTTAAGCCACTTGTCTCAACATGAGTGAGAGTTATGAACGGTGTCGCATTCGTAATGGCGATAATATCGAGTGTGATATGTCATATGAGTCATATGAGTCACAATACGAGGGCTGTTCAATAAAGAATGATTACAATTATTTTTGACAACGTACCTTTACTCATCCATATAATTTTGATGGTCCTTCTCAAAATAATCTCTCCCCTGAATGCGATACACTTGCCCTAGCGTTTCTACCAGTCTTCAAAGATATGCTCGAAACCATTTTTGAGAGATCCTTCAAAATCGCCTCCGCAGCCTTCACCACTGCTTCTGATGATGGATAATGCCTCCCACGAAGGCGTTTCTTCAAGTTAGGGAATAGAAAAAGGTCACACGGAGATAAATCCGGACTATCGGGAGGGTGAGGTATGCACATCACGTTGATTTTTGCAAGATATTCAGCAACAACATTGGCAATATGCGGCCGCGCATTATCGTGGTGAAACATCCAGCCTGGTTCACGGAAATGTGGTCTTTTTCGCCTGATATGAACTTGCAATGTTTTCAGGACATCACTGTAGTAATTTCCAATTATTGATGTGTAAGCAGGTACAACATGCTGATAAACCATTCCATAAATATCAAAGAATGAGATGGCCATAACTTTCCCAGCAGAAGCAACCACTTTTACTTTTTGGGGGGTTGGTGATAAAGGAGATTTCCACACTGAGCTTTGCTGTTTGTTCTCAGGATCAAGATGTTGTAGCCAAGTTTCATCAGTAGTGATTACGTTTGAAAGAAACTCCGGATCTTCCTCTAACATCAAATTTAACTGCATGTTACCTCCATTGCAGCTGTAGGCGATACTGAACATGTCTGAACTTACCCAGGCGGGAACCAGGAGTACCAACAATGAAACTACTACGATAGTTAACAGAATATAATAAGATTGAATTTTAGTGCGAAAAATTATGACCGTAAAAGGTTCTTTTTTGAACAGACCTCGTATGTTGAATACAAAACTCCTGACTTTTCTACACGAATATGTATCATTACTAACCAGTAAATATGGATCGATTCCTTTATATATGGTCCTACTTTTCTGACACCTCACCTTTTGTTATGTCAATAGTGACCAATACTGATAAATTAGATGAGCTTGCGCAGCCTGTAATGTATAATAAAAGCTGTTAGAAACTTGTAAATAATATATTGCTAAGCTTGTTGAAAAGTATTTTTGCATTCTGTTTTCTCGATGATATTATTTATTTAGTTAGTTTTTGCCCTTTGTATATCTTAAGAGTTTTAATTAAATCTTTAAGTGCATTAAGTAATAGTTTTAAGTGTATTTGACAAACATAAGACCACTGAGCAAATATGGTATATCTTTAAAAGACCGATACACCACCGGCAACATGTATATGCCCTTTCTATACAGAGCTCCCATTCTATTCTCTCTTTATTTTTCTGATTGTCTTGCGATTAATAAATTAGGAAAAGAGTTAAAAGTGAGACCGTGTTTAGATGTAAATTTAAGATGTAGTTTAGATAAATATATTTATTGAATAAAACCTATATTGAAATTGAAAGTTTGTGATGTGGAAGTATCGGCTTACTTGGCTTCACTCTATCTGTTCACTGGATCGTAAATAGCAGGACGTGACCTGTCTTGTGGGACCAAACGTTTCACTGCTGCAGTGACCTCAGCCAAATATCTCGCTTCCCAGGGTACTCTTTGGGGACTACAATTGCCTTTTGCTGCAAAACAGCCTTTGTCGCATTTAAAAATCGTTATTCTGTATTTATGGATAGGAACTCAAACACAATAGTTACATAATTTTATATTCTGTCAACATCTCGTGGTGTACGAATTTCTTTTAATCAATTTATCGATCGACCTTCTGCAAGCTCTACAGTTGTAAATTACATATATTTTCTTTTTCCTCACAGTATGTGTGGATGGTAGGCACACCAATTCAGTTGTCTTATAAATTTACTTGAGGCTAATAGTAAGACATTTAAAATGAGTAGCCGGCTGTTTAAGGATATAGAATTACTTTTTCTGAACCTAAGCATCATAGTACCTTCAGACATACCTTCTCCGTTTAAATAAACTCTCTCTGTAATAGCAATTGCAATCGCAAGTTGCTGAAATGTTAATCGGAGAATCCTCTTACGACGATACTAACTTTTCCTGAAAGTTGATCAAGTAACACTTTTTTTTACAAGTAAGAAATACTGTGAATTTTAGAAATATACGCTGTTTTGACAACATATGCCCGACCCACGCCATCACTATCTCGCCATCTCCGCCTCTGTAGCATGATGATAAGTTTCTGCCTCACATTCAAGAGGTCCCGAGGTTGAATCTCGGTGAGGGTGAGTTACCTGGATAAGGTTTTTCCGGGGTTTTACCTACTCAGTTAGACTAATTTCGGGTAACACTAAATTCTATGAACCCATCCTTCCAACCTATGAACATCCTTTCACCCATTTCATTCATCGTCCGATATGACCTACGTTGGAGGACGTCATCACTAACTGCCCGCCTTGGTAGCGTAGATGATAGCGTGTCAGCCTCGCGTTCAAGAGGTTCCGAGTTTGAATCTCGGTTAGGTTAAGTTAACCGGATAAGGTTTTTACCAAGGTTTTCCCTTATCCTTCAAGACGAATGTCGGGTAACTCTAAGCTCTTTGGATCCTGGACTCATTTGAGCATCATTTCACCTTAGTCATTCACCGTCCGATATGACAACGTTGGAGGTCGTAAATTACAAAAAAAAATCATCACTAACTCGCCAAGCCCGCCTCTGTAGCGTGGTGATAGCGTGTCTCCACCACATTCAGGATGTCCCGAGTTCGAATCTCACTCATCGTAAGTTTTCTGGATAAGATTTTCAGGGGTTATCCCTTATTCTGAAATATGAATGTAGGTAAATCTAAGCCCTTTGACACCCAGGGCTCATTTGAACATCCTTTTACCCATTTCATTCATCGTGCGATATGACCTACCTATCTCGCTATCCCCGCCTCTGTAGCGTAGTGGTAAGCTTCTGCCTCACATTCAAGGGGGCCTGAGTTGGAATCTCGATGAGTTGTTTAAGGCTTTTACGGGGGTTTTCCTTACTCATAAAGACGAATGTCGAGTAACTTTACGCTCTATGGACTCTTGGTTCATTTGAACATCCTTCGACCCATTTCGTTCTTTGTGCGATAGCACATACATTGCAGGATAATAATAATGATACTGATAATAATGATAATAAAAAAGCCTACCTTGTCAAAGTTCCTAATCTTTCTCATTTGCATCTGAAACGCAATTTTTATTCTGTGACATTCAAAATTCTAAGCATTCATTTTCCGTTCTATTGGAACAGTTATAAAGATTAACTTTTCTAACGTTGCTTTAAGACCTAGGTCACATCGTGACCATTGCCCTTATCGTCTATGACAGTCATCGTGTTCAAAGAGATGGTTGTAGTTGAATAGTCTATACCCTGTTCCATTTCTTGAGTACTTATGCATATTTCAAATCATGTAGTCGCCTTCCTCTGGTATTTGGTTTATTAATTTTGTGATCATAAAGCTACAGTTCTGATCTACTACAGATAATTAGCGTAAAGAATTAGGTTAAGTTATCGCCTTTCCATATGCATAATTTGATGATTATGTATTCTATTCCTGCATAGAAACTTTGGATTATAGTATCAAACAGCCATGTGGTATTTACCTATGAGGGAAACCACGGTATTCTCGGCTTTGCAAATATGAACCACAGAGGCCAGTAACTGAATCATTCCTCTTGATATTTGAATAGTGTGTTAATTTGGTTTATAGATTTAGAATACTATTAGACATTCCTTGGTATTGGTTTTACTATAAAGATACTTGTAGTTTTCTTTAAAGGGAGGTCAATATTCCTTGTCTTTCCACTGATCAAAACACTCTATCATGATAGATCCACGTGCAGCTTTACCTAAAACGTTCTCCCGTCTATTTGTTGACAAGAATCTACTTTTATTCCAAATATAACAACCCTTTTACGTAATATATTTAATTAATATAGTATTATAATTAAAACTTACAATTAGTTTCGATTGTGTTAAGATAAGTTATCATTAAATAATTAACTATATATACTTTTTTACTCTAGATCAGATTGCTTCACGACAGTCAACAATGAAAAGTAACTAATGAACTGACAGTTTTCAGAGTTGCGAAGCAAAGTTATATGGAAGTGGGTAATAAAATCATTTCAACAAATGTCTACCTCATATAACGTAAAGTAGATGGAACCTTAACTTTTTTAAATTAATCCTCAAATTAAGTCCTATCTGGCGGTGGATAAATGGGGGAAATGATGCTCAAATGAGCACATGGTCCATGGAGCTTCATTACCTGACATTCTTCTTATAGGATAAGGAAAATCCCCTGAGAAAACCTTATCCAGATTATTCATCGTGACCGAACTTCGAGCTCGGGACCTCTTAATCGTGAGAAAGACAGGCTACCACCTACGCTATAGAGAAATCCATAAGTTTAGTATTAATTGTTTGTCGAAAAAATAGATAGCAAAAGTAAGGTCGTGTAACACTGAGGTTGAGTAAATTCCGTATAATATGAAGATAAAAATACATACTAAGTGTGCATATATCACAAAGTCCCAAAGAGATGTGGAAGAAAGAGAAATGGCTCAAGAATGAGAGGTTGGCATCAAGGACTACATCTACAAGAGTGTAATGGAGTATAAAATTACCAGGACACCGGCTCCTGTGTGTATACAAAGAGCACGTCATATGGAGTACCGTGAACAAGCAGGTCGATGAATATTAATGATCGCGGGGGCGAGTCGAGATACATAAGAACCATCAAATTTCGACCTCAGGAAACACTTTATAACACTCCAAAAATGAAATAAGCCCTCTCGAGTCGTCACGCTGAGCTGTCAACTTAACGTCATAATTAAGACATTGATTCCAAATGTTATTTTCATTTTACAGCACCTGTTGTCACAATATGAAGTTTTGTGCGTTCTTATTGGCAAGGATTTTAAATTAAAGTTTCGCGTCTGAGATGTTTTATTTTTTTTTTTTATTTTTTTTTTTTTTTGTAATTTACCTCCTCCAACGTTAAGTCATATCGGATGATGAATGAAATGGGTGAAATGGTGCTCAAATGAGTTCAGGGTCCATGGAGCTTAGAGCTACCCGATATTCGTCTTTCAGATTAAGGGAAAATCCCGGGAAAACCCGTATCCAGGCAACTCACACTGACCGAGATTCGAACTCGGGACCTCTTGAACGTGAGGCAAAACGCTACCATCTACGCTACCGAGGCGGGCAGGGGAGGTGGGAATATGATACTTTAATGACGATGGAGCAATTATCTGAAGCAACGAGTATTGCTTGGATTAGCTACTTAGGAAATTCTAAAAGTCAGAAATAATTTGTATTTATTATTATTTAATATTCCATAAATTGTATAATATTCTGCCAGAGATCTTACATGTTCACTCGTACACATATCTCTCTTTATTTCTTTTTGAAATCTATTTTCTAACAGAAGAGGCACTTTTGTTGAAAACAGTTCCAAAAGCGGGGAAAACCGATCCGTGAGTATTGGAGAAAAAAGGGATATCTGAATTACGCGGGAAAGAAAATAGCATTAAACATTATATGACAGAGTAAAAAGATAGATAACTGGAGGGAAGAAATATGGGACGTAAAATGTAGTATACAAAATAATGGTAAAAATGATAGAATGAAAAATAAAAGTGTAAGAGAATTTTTAATAAAAGCAAAGGAAAATGGGTTAAAAAAGTAAACACAGAGGGAAAGAGAAGGAGAGTATAAAGATTAAAAGGAGATCCCTTGATGAATCGGGTCAGAGGATCAGGTAGAACAAGGAACAGAAAGAAAATCAGTCGGCGAAAGTGTTTTAACTTAAATTTAAGCAGACAAAAGTTATAAAATACGTGGAGAATGTAATGGAAAAATAAATGTACAAAAAACCTCATATTTCTACCTCTAGTACTAGCTAGTGTTAGTAACACTACCTCTAGTGTCAATTTTTCCCATACCCGCCCCCCTTGTAGGTATGCTACAAAATTATGCATCCAGCATTCTTGTCCCCATATAAACGACAAATCGTCCTGCATTATCAACAATCTTAGGACCTTTCCATCCTCGCAAGCTAAGCCATATTATTCCTTGGTTTCACACTCACTTCCAAAATATACTTTTCCTTATAAAATACATAGTCACAAAATTCCCGCCTCAGTAGCGAGGTGGGAGTGCATTTCTCTCACGTTCAGGGTCTGGAGTTCCGAACTCGGTCATGGTGAGTTATCTGGATAAGATTTTTACCGGGTTTTCCCTTATCCTTATAAATGAATGTCACGTAATTCTAATCTCTATGGACCCTGGACTCACGTTAGCATCCTTTCAGTCATTTCATTCATCGTCAGATATGACTACGTAAATTAAAATAAAAATACCACAAGATCCAAAATTATTTTGTTTACAGCTTTCGCTTTTTCCACTTACTGGATGATTCTTCTATGTTCAATAGTAATACTACATAAGCTACCGATGTATGAGTAATATGTATTTTAAGAGTAAAAGGCCTAGGTAACGAAAACGCTTCTTACCATTTCCTCTCGGATAAAATTTTAAAGGAACATAATGCATGTTTTCTCTTAAATCCAATATATTCACAGGTCCTTTTGTTATTTTAATTAACAAAATACAAAAGATAACAGCACAATGAAATGCAAGCTTAAAACTGGGAAAGGAGGTTGCTCTTAATATCATAAAACATATCAATATTGTAATCAAAATTAAAAATTAATAGAGAAGAGATCTTGAAAATGCAACACTCCATAGCATTAGGGGAGAGTCGTGCAGTATCGGCTGGCATGCAGTACCGGCCACTACTGTAATTTTTCTTTTCGCCTCCATGTGGCAGAGGTTTCCAGTAAGCAGTAGCAAGCTTGTACATCCACGTGTGCTATAGTCGGATATCTTCTTCCTGTCCTCAGTTCTTTGTCTGCTCTGAGTGCTTGATGGTGATTAGTGTAGCTCTTAGCGTACGGAAGATATTCTGAGGCCTATACCAGCGCTATATTTGCGATCTCTGTAAACAAGGTTAGCTTAAACATTTGTTTACTGAGTAGAAATAGTGACAATAAGTTCCCATGCTTTTGTAATCTACTATTGTATATGTGGCAGTGCAATGTGTCACTGACAATCTATATTGTAACAGAAAAGGCAGTGGCTGATACTGCAAGACAATTTCTACAAGCCTAATAATTCTATCTTTTTTTTTTTTTACTTTCGATGTAATAAAGTACTACAAATAAAAAATAAAAGTTATTACATTATACTATCTAGAGAATAATATGGTAAGATTCCGATTAACCACCACTGTTACAGAGTGAAGTCAAAATCTTAACCCGGCCGCTACAGCACGACCTACCCCTAAATATAATATTTTAGGAATTTACGCAGGAATTATTCATAGAATTTTCCAACTTCAAACACCCCTTTTTTCTTTACTTTATTATTCAGTTTTCTGATGAGGTCTGATACATAAAAACACAGTGTTTCTATGACAAAAGGAAAAATAGAAAAAGAAAGAATTAATGGAAATAAAACACTGGGTTTTGTACCTCAAAAACGACTCCAAAGCATTCAAGTAAATCCTCGTATATTTAGAATAGTCTGGCGAGTTCTTTAATTTTTCTCTAAAGAGTATATGATTATCTCTTATATTTCATCACATTTCTTATAACTGAAAATAATACTTATATGTCAAATATCCCCTAATTTCCGTAGCGTTAGCCCTTTCTAAACTTGTTCCAGGTTGTAGTTAGTTTTGATGCATCATCTATGTAATACAATAGCCAGGTATCCTGAAACCACAACAAAAGAATTCCTGTTTCATAAAAGAATATCCTCCGTTGTTAGTTTTCGACGATTTACGTGTTTATCATGTATTTACCCCCACACTACTTTTAACTGATTCCTTATTACATGTTTATCCCAAATTATTTAGTTTTTTCATTAATATATATATATAAGAAATTTTATGATCTGCTTGTAGTGCCGAAAGCAACGCATACTACATGTGAACTCTGTATTAATCACTGATTCTATTTTTTTTTCTAATCCCTTGCAGCAGTTTAAGCAGTAAGTGAAGATATGCAGTGGACTTTTTCCCACGTTATATATTACAGACGAGGAATGAAACTGTGAAATGATGCTGAAAAGAACCTTTGGTCCATAGAGGTTAGAGCTACCACACATTCATCTTTCATGATAAGGCAAACCCCCAGAAAAACTTCACCCAGATAACTCACACTGACCGATATTCGAAATCGGGACCTCTTGAATATGAGACAGGCTCGCTACCATCTACGCTTTAGAAGCGGGCACATTGGACTTGTCTATGACGACTTGGCGCCTGTGACCCGTAATCGGGAGATCGTGGGTTATCCAGAGTTAGACTTTCCGGCTTACTTGAATTTATGTTTCTTTCAGACGCTAATCAAGAGGTCAGGAACTCAAAATATGTCTCAAAATGGCCCCTCCTTGAAGCAAGTGCAATTGACTGGCACAGACATACACAAAATCAAGCCGCTGTGCTGAAATCCGAACGTAAGTTCAGCTTTGGAACTGTGAGAGATTGTTTATTAATTTATTGTTGTTTAGAAACTATATTTACCACTAATTAACATAGGAATAAAAATATCAGTTTTATCAAAAATAAAGAATAGGCAATATAGGAATAAAAGCTTACCAATTTTGTATTACTTTTCCATGGCGTTAATAACAGGTGAAAGCTTTGTGTGGGTTTTGAGGATGAGCCTTCTTTTGTACGGTTTGGTGGTTGGTGTCTTTAACTTCAGTGCGTCCTTTCTAAAAATATGTAGCTATTTCTAGAGTAATAATCTGCATTTAAGGTTCATCGTTTATCTGTTCGGCTGTCCATCTTGTTTTAAGATTTTATGAGAAACAAGTGGAAAACCAGATGTTTGTTTATTTTGGTATTGCTACTTGGGGTGTATATTTAATATAAATACGAGGGCTGTTCAATAAAAAATTATCACAATTTTTTTGACAACGTACCTTTACTAATCCTCATAATTTTGATGCTGCTTCTCAAAATAGTCTCCTCTGAATCCGGTGCACTTGTCCAAGCGTTTCTGACAGTCTTCAAAGACATACTGGAAACCCTTTTTTAAGAGATCCTTCAAAATCGCCTCCGCAGTCTTCACCACTGCTTCTGATGATGGATAATGCGTCCCGCGAAGGCGTTTCTTCAAGTTAGATCATAGAAAAAGTTACATGGGGCTAAATCCGACCATAGGGACGCTGAGGTAGCACTTCACGTTGATTTTTGCAAGATATTCAGCAACAACATTAGCAATATGCAGCCGCGCATTATCGTGGTGCAGCATCCGGCCTGCTTCACAGAAATGTGGTCTTTTGCGCCTGATATGGACTCGCAATGTTTTCATGACATCCCTGTAGTATTTTCCAGTTACTGATGTGTGTGCCGGTACAAAATACTGATAAACCATTCCATGAATATCAAAGAATGAGATGACCATAACTGTCCTAGCAGAAGCAACTACTTTTGCTTTCTTGGGGGTTGGTGATGAAGGGTATTTCCACACTGCGCTTTGCTGTTTGCTCTCAGGACCAAATGATGTAGCCTAGTTTCATCAGCAGTGATTGCGTTTGAAAGAAACTCCATATCTTCCGCTAACATCAACTTTAACTGCATGCAGACCTGCATGCGAATGTCCTTTTGTTCGGAAATCAACATCTTGGAACCCATCGCGCACAAACACGTCTCATGTGTAATGTTTCTGACAACCAACGTGTGGGTGGAATCCAATGAAATGTTCAGTATTTCATTAAGCGATCTTAAGGTAATTCGTCGAATCTCCACGTCCACCTTTCTTTGAAATTAATTGTCTCCACTCTTTAAACATTTTAAGCCACATTCAAGCTGTGCTGTAAGGAAGAGCAGACACTCCATAGGCCTTCTTAACATTATATAGGCCTCAGCTGAAGATTTGTTGAGACAAAAGCAGAATTTCAAAGCCGTATATTGTTCTTCGCGTGTTACCTCCATTGCAGCGGTAAGCGATACTGAATATGTCTGAATTTGCCTGGTTCTCACAGGCGGGAAGCAGGAGTACCAAAAATGAAGCTACTACGGCGTGTTTGTTTCACATTAAGCTAACAGAATATAATAAGATTGAATTTTAGTGCTAAAAATTATGACCATAAAAATTGTGATCATTCTTTATTGAACAGCCCTCATATATTGAATATTCTCTTTGTGTTTTTATTCATGCCAATTTAACCCTTGGTCGTATAAGACCGTCGTTAAGTCATTATTAGCTAATGGTGTGGATTTTTTATGTCATGTTTTCTGAATGTTGTCTAAGGGCAATATAACTTATGGCTATGTATACTGCTATGTAATGATAGACATACTGAGTGTACCTCTCATGCCATAATATATGGGAGACGACATGTATATGTTGATAAATGATATTGTTGCAGCTTATCTGTTACCCTGTTTGGGTGTAATGCTCAGAGATCGTCATTTCAATATGTCAGAAGACAGTTAATCATATTGTTGTTTCAAGAGGAGTATGTTTTGTAATTGATTACACAAATTATTTTACTGATTACTCTCTAAATTTGAATAGTTACAATTCTAACCGTTTAAAAATTTGAACAGCGCTTCTTTGACTACACTTTTCTATACATTTTGAGTTCGTTTCGTAAATAACGGACCGAAAACGTAACTTCGGTAACGTTGGTACTTAAAGTTTTTAGATTTAGGATGGAAGTACTGATTAATCCAGTCAGCGAATCTTAAACTCTGATGACAAATAACTTCTGGTTACCTGTGTTCTATGGCACCACGTGTTAAACACTTCATACCAGGGAGAACTGGAAGGAAGATCCAGTCGCAGGTTCTATAATGAAGAAGATGAAACTTCTTTCATATAGTTTTTGAATGTGAAGCATTACGTAATTCCTAGACATGAAATAACCAGGTGAAAATCTTCCAAAAATAAATTAGTATTTGGATATATTGACCCTTATATAAGAGAAGAAGTGAAGGAATCAAGCCAAGACCATGGTGTTGCTTACAATTCGAGAAGAAATCACATTGAATTTGTATGATATATAACTTGTGGATATACCAAACAGTGTGATCAATCATATGTTGAAGGCAAACAGCCAATCTGAGAATAACAAAGTGCTTGAACAGCACAATATCTACGCTTTACCCGCATCACATCACATGATCTCGGTACACCTTGCACTACAGGCAATGTTTGAGTGAAAACCACACTTTGGAGATTTTTATCACGTGACAGAAAAGTCAGTTTGTCAAATTGTTAAAAAAATCATTTCTAAAATACGCATAAAAATAACGCATTAATGGACAATGTTGACATGATTACATATTTATTATTATTTATTTATTTACCTGTTTCTTTTTAATGTCATAAGAATTCTCCAACTCTTAAATTTCAGGTTTTCTTACATTATCTTCTGTGGATTTAAAGGATAAGAAGTTATGATAGAAATTCACCATTACTTTTTGTGTTTTATTTAGCTTATACTCAAATTGTCCTTGTGATTCAAATGTTATGGCCTGGAATGAAATAATGGTCATATGGTTGTTCGATAAATTTTTTATGGAAATGTAAAACTAGATAGAGAATTGCTGGACAGCACTCTACACGAGTTCCTGGATATTTTTATTCAGTTTTAATTTAAGTTCTTCTTCGTTGTCATATCGAACGATAAATAAAATGCAGGACTTGATGCTCAAATGAGTCCAGGTTCCTTAAAGCTTACAGATACCCAACTTTGGTATTTTAAGATAAGGAAAATCTCCGGAACACTCACTTGAGATTCGAACTCGGGACCTATTGACTTGAGGCACAGTATCCACTGAATAGACTGTTAAGAATCTGGCTTCGGTAAGTGTTGGCTACGGCACATTGGGCTCTGATTGTTCACCAGAAAGTAAAAGAGATATTCAGTATGCAATGGAATGGAAGAGGTGGACCTCAGGATTGGCCTCCATGATCACTTGTCCTCACACTCTTGACCTTTTATATGGAGGAATACAAAACATAATGTTCTTAAGAAAAAGTCACAATTTAAGTTGTATCTTTTATACTATTTAGAATATTCCAACTGCAACACCGTTAATAGTGACAGAGGAATATCAGGATAGAGTGAAGCGCTGTTTTCATGTAAATGGACAGCATTTTGAACACCGTAAGTAGTAAATATAGATGCTGCAATAGAAAGTTGACATTAAGAAATAGAAATTCATTTCACCTATGCTTTCCATAAAACAATTTAATTATAAATAGGAAAATAATGCCACAATTTTATAATAATTTATCCAGTTCAAAAAAGTGTTTATATACTCCAGTATATATATAATAATATATATGCATATTGTAATTTTACGTCCTCCAACTTTAAGTCATATCGGACGATGAATGGAATCGGTGAAATGATCCACAAATGAGCCCGGGGTCCATGGAGCTTACAGTTACCCAAAATTCGTCTTTCAGGATAAGGGAAAACCCCGGAAAAACCTTATCCAGGTAACTCACCCTGACCGAAATTCGAACTTGGAACCTCTTGAACGTGAGGCAGACACTCTACCACCTCGCTACCGAGGCGGGCTACTCCATTATACTTTGAAGAAATGGAGCAGTAAAGTAAGGTCAGTGAAGACAACGAAAATGTGGTGTTTCTGTTATATGTATGTTCTAAATTTTCATACACAAGGGAGTATTTTAATATATAATATATATTAATAATAAAATATGTATATAAATTCTTACAATAAAATTTTCAGAAATATTAATCTGTCAACCTAAAGCTATAGTTACACCCAATTCTTTGGCGTCAAATTTTCGTTGTTTAAACATTATTAACATAATGGCGTTGAGCTGTGAGACTGAGCCACACTAAGGTAAACTTAATGATCTTTCGTAACACAAAGTTGAAATACGATTTTATAGAAACTGTGGCTTTGAAAGACGCGACCTATTAGGGCATCTACTCTCAAGAGATATAGGATGTCTTCTTTTCATCAGGAATGTTGCAATATTACTGTAGTTTTTCCTTTAATTTTAAAAGAGTAAAGAAACTTTCTTAAAAGAAATCTGCTGCAGCTTCCTTGAAGTAAGGCACTCTAGTAAAGGTAGTGCATTTACAGTAGGTTTGTGAAATATTAAGACAAGTTACTATAAGTAATTAAATTTTAGTTAATAAATCTACAGAGCTGCGTGCAGAAAAATTGTATAACATTTTATTCTCGTTATCATACGGAAAGGAGCACACAGAAATTTCTCCATGCTGATAAATGAAAACAGAAAACACTGACTGCAGCATCAGCATAAATTGTATACAGCAGATCTCTCCCCCACTATTAACTTCCAATGTATCCACTTCACTTCTACATTTTGAAATTTGCTTCTATCCAACCTGAAGTCTCTCTATAGATTTATATGAAATCCTCTCACATATTCCAAGAATTCTACGCTATCCTGCCACACCTAATGTGACAACCTTGAATACTCTTATGTGTTTCAAATGGGCTTATGTTTGTCCTTGAGCGCTACTAAATGAGCAACCAATCAGAGTCCTGCAGTGTTGTAGTATTGCATTCCCCCTATGTTTGTGTGTGACGAGCGCCAACCTAATCAATCTCTAATAAATAATATTCGCGATAAGACAAAAATTTAGATTTTGCCAAAACTGATCCATGAGGAAGGAGAGAGTAATGTACATAACATAACCATAAAAACGCCATATTTTTAGCTCAAATAGTTTTCCTAATACAAATAAAGAAAGTAGATACAATTATATTATAACAATGCATTGTGACGTAAGCATGTAATGAATGTCATTATTGGTTGGCATGTATGCGTGAACGTATATTTGAAATTACTCAGAACTGAAACGTAAACATTTGACATGACGTAGTAAAAGAAATATGTACTTTGAATAACCCAGGGTGTTTAAATTCGATAAAAGGAAACGATACACATCTTGCTGGTCTGACAGAGCATGTCCGGTCACATTATATCTTTGTTTATAAATGGTTCGTAATCTCTGTTCACTCTAGAGAGTTCAACGCAGCATTATTCAGTTACTCTTCCATGAAAAAGTGTATCAGCTGGATCAATGAGACGCGATCCACCTTTCCGCCCCCCTACTACTTGCTATAATAATCCAATAGAGTTAATGTGGGCTTATATTATGTTGCAAACAGAAATAATATGTTTAAATTGACTGACGCTGCACGATCTATTCACGAAGAAATTGACAAGGAACACAAGACTGCTGAAACTGTGTGAGACATCTGATAAACTACAAGAAGACGACTTTTGGAAAAAATAGCACGTAACAAGATTTTGGAACCTATCATCATAAATTTGCAGTACTCAGAAGTTGAAGACAATGACAATGACGAATTATCTCTTAACGTAAGTAACATTCACAGCTATACGGATGCACCGCTGGTACTTTCCTTGGATTAGAAAAATAAGTAATTCATAAACTATAATTTACTTTAAACTAAATATTAAAACCATTTGCGTAATATACGAATATTCATCTTGCAACTGTGATTTCAACAACTTTGGAAAATTCAGTTTGCTTTCCCTTACGTCTAACGCCACGAAGGCCCCCTTCGGTAGCGTGGTGGTAGTGTGTCTGCCTTACGTTCAAGAGGTCCCGAGTTCGAATCTTGGTCAGGGTGAGTTACCTGGATAAGGTTTTTCCGCGATTTTCCCTTATCCTAAAAGTCGGGCAGCTCTCAGCTCTATGTACCCTGGGATCATATGAGTATCATTTCACCCATTCCATTCACCGTCCGATATGACTTAATGTTGGAGGACGTATATTACAAAAATAAAAAAATAAAAAGAACGCCACGAACACTCGCAGGTGTGCGAGGGAGAGGGAAAAGTAAAAAGAGTGGGGATAACGAGATGGCAACGGTGAAGGCTCTAACGCATCTGATTCGCTACAGGCGAGAACTCCTTCCATTTGAAACATATAATAGAGAGCTTTGGCCACAGCGTGTGTTCTTATACCGTAGGTTACGTTAGTGACTGGCTATCTGTTTACGGCAAACATGCAGAACATCACTCACGTTTACGGTAACTGCCAAGAATATGGGCAAGAACTCCCTATTTTCACCAATCACTAATTTAACCTACCGAACCACTTCTACGAGTTTGCCTGAAGAAAAAACTCGATGATAGATACGGTATTTATGACATCCATCAAACTGTAGGTACTCATAATCCATTTCCAAAGCTACAACCCCTGAATATTTAGTAAAGATGCAAAAATTATTCATATTTAACTATCCAGCAGTAACCTTCTTGAATGAGGTTGTTTTTTTCCTTCAAATTTTTCTCAGTCCTCATAGCTATCAACTACCTGGGAGGTACTTAAACTGACTATTCAAGTATACTGCATATGAAATGCTATCACTTTTGAGGCTACTGCTACCATAAAAATCGCACAATGCTTCCTTTAAAGAAAAAAAAGGACGTAGATGATATCAAGCCGGTGCATCATATTTCTCCTACCCATTTTTAGCTGCCAGAAAGAGAAAACTAAAACGCTTGTTCATCTGTCAAAATAAAAGCTTTATTTGGGCAATATAGCTTTGATTTTTGCATATCCTGCCGTTATAAAAGGAAGCAGATGAGCCAAATACGCGGGGAAACTGTCAAAGAAGTAAAATACTGGTGTAAATAAACGAAACAGGTGCATGCAGAACTGAAATAAAAGTGGATCCTTTATGAATGCCATTGCAAAGATATTAACGTCATTTTACTTTAATCCGGTATGCACGTAATTGAAAATAAACAAACTAAAATAGGGGATTTTACGGGACTTAAGGTATGACTGGTTACATATTCGAATGATTTAGGGAGGGTGCATCAGGCTTGTCCATACTTCATCGCAATCCCCACACTATCGATTCGTTCCTAATATGATTTATCTTTCCCTGTTTACTCTGCCGATTTTGTTTCCCTTGGTTTGCCGATGCGCTCTGAATAACTTCCCCGATTTTAAATCAGTTTCCTCGTCTCTGCGAGGAGCACCATTGTTTATGTTTCAAGAACCATTTCGTGTATCCGCTGCCGTGCATTCTGTTGTCCGTAAATTTCGTTAGCGTTATAAAGAGTCTATGTAAACTGCATAGACGTCACTGTACAAGCAAGAGTACATAAATACCCATTAGCTCACACAAATTTGATATGCATACATGACCGTTTGTTTCAATATAATCCGCCTGGACTTCACCTCCATTTTATGGTGCTTCGAATTGCGCTATTTGCAACTGAAACTAAAGTTTAGGTAATCCCAGTACTTGGTACTTCACCGAATTCGTGCAACTTTGTTCCACAGCGGTATTCCCAGATGGGGATGGGGAGCACTTTTTACAGATATTTCAGAAAACTAACAAAATCCCAAACAGCTCCATGGCTGAAGTCATGACCAATAACTTTGGAATATAGAAGCAACAGTAATGTGAATATTCATTGTTCCACATGCAGAGAAATATGATTTCCCAGCAAAACTCGTTAACTCACAAAGAAGTGGACACACTATGTTTCGCGTAGCAATCAACACCAAATTTTTGAGATAATAAGAATAATTGATGTTAACAATAAACATAGGTGCAAAATAATAATTCGTAAAGACAGCTATTGGGATTGGGATTGCATTACAGAGGGGATTCAGTACGTAGGCCAAAATGCTGGGCCCATTGTTCCTATGCCCCCAAGTGGGGGCACCCCCGAGAGGAAGGGTCAGGCGAAGGAGAGAGAGGGCGGCCGTCCCAAGGAGCCACGACAGTACAGAGGGCAGGTCCCTACAGTTTACTTGGATAGAGATAGGACAACGGATAGGCTCCCCCACAACGGGACGGCAACAAGACCAGCAGCCGAGCCCTAATGGTCCAAGGCAGGCGATCCGATCCCCAAAAGTCCCTGGCTGGTGGTCCCGAAATGATCCCAGCAGAGGAGCGGAGCCCGCCGACCAACCTACCCATGACCATGAGGTGCTGGCTGGCTGGCTGTATATAGCCAGAAGGTTTTTGCTGCGTGCCCACCCGTTAAGGGTTTTACCGCAGGTAAGGTATTCAAACGGGATTTTGTAGGATGGATATGGTGTAGGTTTTGAGGTTGATGAATTTTGTGAGGTTACAATTATTTTACCTTCGGGATAAAAGGACAAGAAGAAATTCCCTGCACCCTGGTGTTTTTAATTTAGTTTTGGGTTGGGGAGAATTTTGTTGCCAAACAACTTAGGAGATTATGTGAAGCTCAGGTTAAGCTGCTGTTATGACTGACCTACCGGAGGAGAAAGTAGTTTTCCTCATATCATACCATCCGGCCATGCACCGCCGAGACACCCGCCGACACTTTTAACCTGAAAGGGACCACCAGATGAGAGATGATAATATGATGAAATGGAGGGACAGGAAATTCGGGGGATGTAATTAACCTACCCAGTATTCGCCTAGTGACCCCGGAAACCCCCCCGAAAAACCCATAGTCAGGTAGGTCGGCCACGGGAATCGAAACCAGGCGTCACGAATGCGGGCTACAGACGAAACCGCCTGAGCCATCCCGCTCGGTAGACAGCTATACTGAAAACAAAGGAGCGAAAGTAATGATACCGTAAGCGTTGCGAGATAATACATTTTAAGTATAGGAATTCATTTATCGTTAAAAATGGGTAATTGTGGACATCTTTGCTCAATAGCATCACAACCAGACATGTTAATACGAATTTATCTCGTCATTTGATTATTCTGGAAGAAAATAGACGATTTCTTTTAGTAATTTACATCAAAAGCTATTCTGTTTGGAACAATCTGAAAATGAGTGTGTCAAGAAATAAACAATAGAGAAAGGAGTTTTTACTACGTGGCACAGCGTGCAGGTGTATTGCAAAATATGAAAACAATGGAATTGCCTATGGAAGCCTATAGCACTGCGTATGTACACTCTGTTCAGATGCAATCACAGTAACGAGCCATACATCAGAAGTCATATATAAAGTGATTATGTGACAAGAAAAAAGAAGAGGGAATCAAAATACCCTTTGTGTCAAGCGACAAAACAATGGTAATTTACATTTTACTATAATAATAATTAATTGACTAACCTTTCATGTCAGACATACAGTTCCCAGGAGCTTTACTTGTTTTTCGTCACTGACAAAGCCAAATTACTATTATTTCGCAATTCTAATAACATTATAACAAGTGAATGCCGCGTTCTGTCAGTTAAGGACGTTTTTCCATGTTGTAGAAATTATAACATTAAACTAACATTCTTGTTTAAAAAAAAACATTTAAAAATTTCACATATAGATCCTCCATCTTTTTCTGCTATTCTGCAACTAGTTACCTCTCTTAAGTGGTTTCTTCGCCTTTTTATAAGCAAATCTTATCATTTTGTCATAATTTTATGCGATATTTAAAATTTGGCTAACACATTTCTGCACTATATACTTTAAAAACGCATACAGCTACAAAACCTACATGAATCTAAAATTTGATAACACTAAAACTCGTGTTTACGAATGTTGCAACCTTTGCTTTCTTCCTAAAGATAATATCCTTACATGTAATTGTGGACTCGTATTTACAAACCTACACCAGAATAAGGAGATATAGATATCATTTACTCTATTTCTTACCTACGTTACTATCCTTTTTAGACCAATTAAGTTCTAGGATTCTTCAAATACCGACTATTCGCTGGTCTCTAAGTCGATAATTGTACACCGTGCACAATTATCGCTCAGCAATTATTAACATATGTTCCTTTACTGTTTGGTCTTGAGCAGTGAAGACAACCGCGAGATTCAAATAGTGGTGGCTGAAAGATTTGGCCAGGCGACGAGAAACGAAATAAATACTTTTTAAATGAGGTAGCAAAGCCAAAGAATACCTAAAGGAATAGTAAATATGTTTGGAGAGTGACGTATGTGTGAAATAGTCCTTAAATAATTGCAACTTTATTGTAGTTTAAACTAAAAACAGTCTTTTTTTGTTTGAAATTAGAGGTAATGTTACTTTATTTTTTTCTTATAATCAACCAGCGCCACCTGACGGCCTTTAGACCAAAATTCCTTTCACCAGTGTTAACTTGTGCACAGCCTATAAGAACTATGTATTAATCGTGTATGCCGTGACTTATGAGGTTACGTTTCATTCATTTGCTACTATAGGCCTTGGGGAATCAGATAACTTAGTTTATTACTTTTAACAATTTCTTTTATTCGTGAAATAGTCTCTACAAATGCAACTCTTGGCTTTCAACTTCCCTAGATAAATTCAAAACCGTTCGTGATATTTTCATATATACAGAAAAAAATGAAGTTTGCCAATTTCCGAACAAAAATTGGTATTATATTTATTAATAAAGTAAAAAATGAAATATGGAGTTAAAAATTTTTCACTTTAAGATTGAATATAATCGTGTACGTAACAACTAAGGCAACTCATTAAAGTAAAAGATAGAAGTAAATTTTCTCAGTTGTTTTCCTTGCTATCTTCCATAACTGTACTGTTTCAGTACAAATTAACAGTTTCAAGGACTGTAAAAAATCGTAAATGACGGTTGGGTCAAGATCTCACAATAGCGTCCTGAATAATTAAATACAAACCTCAGAATACTAAAGAGACTACTGAAACTAAGACTTCATATCTTCAGGATGATTAAATAACATTTCGTGGATTTTTTATAAAAATATATTTTTCGAATAGTCTTGTGTTGTTTAAATAAACCCATTGCTTGAACACTTGAACAAACTATATACTTTTTTCAAAATTTTAGGTTGATTAAACCAAACGTTTTAGCACCTGTTCGTACCTATTTGATACTCTCTCTAAATTCTCTCATTAAAATTTAAAGCTTAAGCATTTAAGGAATGAAACAGGTAAACTTTTTCTAAAAAGACTTCACCCTCCTAAACTAACCTTTAAATGTAAAACTTGTTTTAACAATTTTGCTTCTCTCAAAAACGTATCTGATTATTTCGGTTAAATTATCATAAGTTAGTAGTTATTTATGGTACTAGTGTATCAGGAGGTATTTTATTTACGAGGGGAAACTTTCACAAGTCGATTAGGGTGTTAATTTCCGCGATTGTATAAGTAAGTTCGATTAACCAATATCATACAATGTTTTATCCAACACTTTCCCTAATCATTAGAAATGTTTACTACTTTTTAATTAAACTGTAATGAAATAGAAAACTTATTTGTCCAAGTCCAAGTCCAAGTCGTATACTGACAGGCTGTTAACAGCCAGAAGGTTTTTGCTGCGTACCCACCCAGGTTTTGGGTCTGACCGCAGGTTGATAATTTTGGTGGTTACAGGATGATGTGGTATTTTTGTTGAGGAAATTTGTTGAGGTAGCTTTTTGCTCCTCTTTAATTTTGTACAGGATGCCAAACCGCTTTTTTGTTTACACCCTGGTGTTTTATTTTTCTAAAGTGGGGTAAATTTTGTAGCCAAACAGCTCTTTTGGAGATTTGAAATTTAGCTTATGCTGCTGTATGGATTAACTCCTTTGTTTCCTCGGATGCCCGCAAGCCATATGGGGTACCCGGTAATGCCTGAAGCGGCGTCTCGAAGCGTCGTAGTCTCCTAGAGACCGAACCAGGGCGCTTCTATGAGCAGGAAGTTTTGCGTAAAATTTTGTCGCCCGGCGCCTAATTTCGTCCTCCACGTATGGAGAAGAGAAGCTTCGTGAAGCAACCTCACGGGAAAAGAACGGCCCACAGAATAGATGGATCGGAGTCCTCTATTCTGTGCAAACTTATTTGTAATTTTATTTTCTTGAATATATAGGGCTATTAAGACCAAGGCCGGCTGGATTTGTGTCACAAATATGGTTGGCTAGTATATGAGAGAATCGATGTTAGCTAGTCGTTTTAATTGTTGGTAAAGTTTGAATAACAACTTACAGCAATTGATTCAGTGATTGATTCATACTAATTAATAAAAATAATGGATATTGTAACTTAATTAGTTAATTTCTGAATGACTAGTATTGTTAGATGTAGTTACATATTTACATTTTGTTACTAAAAGTTAAAACTACAATGAATATTATACTTGAAATGTAGGTCTAGTGACTGTATTTTATTCATGCAGTGGTTAAAATGAAATGTTATCCATCCTTAATATTAGTTACTTTAATGGGTTAGTTTCTATTATTAAAGTACAATCTACAAGTAAGTGCTCGAATAAATATTTTAATGATGGATAAGATGTTTATTTCGGAAGTCCTTCTCGTTCACCATGCCTTCTTCTTAACTGGTAAACAGTAAAAGAAGCAGAAAATCTTGCTACACGAAAGTGTAGTGATTCCCGGCTGGGGTGGGGATTTTTCTCCAACCAAGACGATTCCCCATCTTCCCCAGAGTCTGCAAGTATGAATGAGAGTGCAAAAGTGAGCGTGATCTAATGATTAAAGTCTAACATTTATGAGTTGACACCTTCGATATATCCCAAAGGGTAGCAGGACCACTGCAGTTTAAGGCGGGGTATAAATGAAATAAAAATTAAATACTGTGGTATATAAGTGACTGTTAGAAGAAGGAATGCATAGAGAAACTCTGTGGATGTGACATCAAATTTTAATTCTAAGATTCCATGTTTTGGTATTCTCTGGCAGAGGCAGATTTCGAAATAGTGTTATTGGATAAGGAATATTAATTTAAAGAAGTATAATGTAACCTGGTTGGTGTAATAATAACCTAGAAAAAGAATAACTACGAGAAAAACAGAGATATCTACGTATTGCATTAACTAAAGAGTATGTAAATATGTTGCTTTGGAAAAATTCATTTCCATGGCGAGCGAAGGACAATGTTTGACAGTGCTGCCTATACTGTCACCAGCTTGTAAAACAAATTGGATCGGCTGCACCCCATCGAAATGAACTGGGGTGGATGGGGACATGACATGATGAAATGGGGAAAGGGATTCGCTAATGGCGAAACGATCACTTTTTTGTGCGGCTTTATTACCCGCGAAAAAAGGGTCGATAACTATCGAGCGCTACGTGACCATCAGCGAAATATTAGCGATTTTCGAGAGTCTATGATTGACACAATGCCTCTTGTGTAGCGTTAAAATGCTGTTACAGAAGCACTTGTTTTGGACGAGTGACCGACCACAAGATGTAGCAGCTTAAAATAGAGCCATAGTGATGGGATATTTCCAAACCCGTACACAGTTTTTAGGATTATTTCATTCTGTAACACTGCCTCATTTTATAATTTAAACCAACATTAAAAATGCAAACACCATGCTTTTAGATTAATAGGCTATAATGCTTTACCATCCCACCTCATATCAATGCAAATAGTTGTGGCCGATCTTCTTTTTTTTTTCGGTAGTAAATACCAATAGGTTTATTATAAAACAAGGTTGATTCCAAGCTCTTATACTTTATCTCACGCTAGTTTAATCCTGCTGTAAACAACAAGGCGGAGCTGACTCAACTCGCCACTTGTTAGACGCTACATGCACGCACTTAATTTTTGCAACACTAACAGTATATATGGCAGACAACAAATAGAATTGGGTTACATATTAATTTATTAATATGATAATAGAATCATGCAGTAACATAATGCCTACCTTTAATTGGATTCCTACGAAAATTTTACATTACCTGATGTTTATTTTATAAAAAATAAGAATTAAAAAAATTGCGTAGTGAATTTTCAAATACCAGCAGTTGATTTTGTTCCTAAGTTTGTTTCGTTTTCAGATTTTGGTAATACTGAAAAAACGTAACAACATAGTAACTTCCTTGACGACGAATTTGTTCCCCCCCCCCCCTTTTTTGACTGATGATGTGGCAAGAGTTCGTGAAAAAATTATTTCCTTATTTCCTCAAGATAAGTGAAGTTTTTGTTAAAATAGTTATATTTGTATAATTTTCATTGCTTCACTGTAGCTAGCTTCATTTTCTACGTAATCATCAAGGCATATTTGCTATTGCTGAGCCAGTTGCTCTATAGTAACAATTTTAATTAAATATAGAGTATATCCAGAATCTCTCAAAATAACAGAATTCCTATGTCTGAAAAAGTATTAAAATTACGAAACCACAACTAGAAGTGCACGATTTCTCTAACCTTTAAAGCCACAGTATTGGACACTAATTATAATTGGTTTATCGGTTCTTTTAATTAATATTGCTACCAATCCAGTTATTGGAAATGAAGTTTTCATTCATTTTTATGTAGGCCCAGAAATACGAACCTGATATTGGATTTTTCTTTGCAAATTCAATTCAAGCTCCCGACTCCCTAACTTTACACAGAATTATAACTGAGTGAATCCATTGTTTTTCTCTTCTGTTTTAGTTTTATCCTCTTTTACGGACTGAATGGAATGAAGTATATTAGTTAGGTAGCAAGCGCTATTAAAGTTTCTTAAATGTTATACAAAGAAAATGTATCAAGATAATGTATTATGATTCTCTCTCTCTTTCTCTCTCTCTTTGTTGATCATATTGAATTCTCGAACTTTCAGTACACTTTCGTTAACAGCAGATGCATGGACAAGTCAATGATGGAATATTTTGTAATCTTAGTTTTAACTGTCAAGAGTCTGTATTTCGGAATGCACACAAAACAAAGGACAGAAGCTTGTAGAACAGAATGACAGTACAAAAATAAGAATTTTGAGAACAAGAACAATGATTCCTAGAATTACTTTTACTGCACTACATATGTCAACATTAAATACGTCATGTGAAACCTGTTGGTGGCCTGTGCGATGCAAATAAAGTGCATTATGACTCAGGACATAATATATCCTTACTGTTGCTTAACTGCGACAAATGTAAAAACTATACGTTTCGTGTACTACGGCAAATATAGGTTATTTGTATGTAAACACGACAGCAACGCCCCTACAGGGCAGCGCTATTACTAAACGTCCAGAGTAATCCTGTACCAGTCATTTGTCTTCAGGTGTGTCTGATGTGAAGCCTACCGGATTGTACATCGTGTGATGGTTTATCTATCATTGTGTACCACTACTCAATACAGTAAAACCTCTCTCAAACGTAACGCTATCGTTCTGACATTTATTTTACGTTAACAGTGGTTTGTTTCCGTCTTACGGGTTGCGTTGTGTTTGAATACAAAGAAATTACAGAAGCTATAGCGCACAGGTTTACAATGAAGGAATAATATAAAATGAAGTGTAAATAATAATATGATGATATGTATTATGTACTATATTTACAAATTACTTACAATAATTGTAGTTAATGGCCTATTTTCTGTGTCCGTTTTCAATTTTCCCTTTCCGATTTGCAACTGTCTGCATATCAACATCATTTGCTTCACCACTCACAGCATTCAAAACAATGTTATGGCTATGTTAGAAACACTCGAGCCATTCATTGGAAGTTCTGAAATAGTCTTTGCCTAACTACTACCAAACCGCTCGAACACAGCACGATTTAGCTCTTCATACTGTGATTTTGTGGGTTCCTAGAATTAGAAATATTGTCTGTAGAAATTTGAAATGCTCTTTATTATAATTAAAAACACTCTTTGGACAGTCCTGACAGCAACAGGATGACGTAACATACACCAACACAGTCTCTCGTTACTTCACCACATATAAACAATCAAAAGAAATTATTGCGGTACAGTTCACAAATATCCACACAGCTGCACACCCAATTAACAAATGGCGACCCGACCGACCGACCGACCGACCGACCGACCGACCAACCGACCAACCGACCAAAGTGCTGGCTGGCTGTATAAAGCCAGAAGGGTTTTGCTGAGCGCCCAGCGTTAAGGGTTTTACCAATGGTAAGGTTTTTCTTTTAGGAATATTGTAGGATGTGCTGTGGGTTTTGAGGAAGAAATTTATTTTTGAGGTTACAATTTCTTCGTACCTACAGGTTGTGTGAATGGATGCAATACCTTGCACCCTGGTTATTTAATTTTAAAATTTGTGATTTGGTTGGAAAATTTTGATGCCAAACAGCTCAGAAGAATTATGTGGAGCTCAGCTTTAGCTGCTGTTAGGATTAGCTCCTGGGTTACCTCGGGTGCCCAAAAGCCATGCGAAGTAACCGGAACAGCCTGGAACGGCGTCTAGTGGGGTCATAATCTCCAATAATCTAACAAGGGCGCTTCCATGTCTGGGTAAAGCAGCGTAGAATTTTGATGCCTGAAGCCTAATTTCATCCACCACATATGGATGACCCGAGGCTTCGTGAAGCAGCCTGCAACTTTCTGCCGGCTTTTATACCCTCAGCCATTGTTCCAGAAACGTGCCGAAGTTTCAAGACATTTCGTAGCCCATCGGAAGCACAATGGAACTATCTCTGTCTCTTTCTCTCTCCGCTTCTGTCTCTCTTGCCAAGTGAAAAGCGCTCGCCCACTCTATGGTCGTGGCTTGGGGCACTATCTGTCTCTTTCCTACCAACAGGTTTGTCGCATCTCCAACGAAATAATGCGATTGGTGACAATACTCTGTAGATTTTGTGATGCGTTTCACATCCCCTGCTATTCCCCTTAGCCACTCGTCTTTTTTTTTAAAAAAGTCTCATTAATCTGAGTTTTTTCACTTTAAACAAAACAGTTAATTCTTTAGCTGAACGTTTGCTCTTTTCGTGTTCTTCAATGAACTTAATTTTTTTTCTGAAGTGATAAAGTTTTATGTTTAGAGCTCATTTTACAGAAATTGTGTGCTTATAAAAGTAGGTAAGTTTTAAAAATCACCAAAGCTCACGGTTTTCTTCCACTCATACTTGGTCACTGGTAAAAACGAAACTGGGGATGAACACTGCAGAACAGTTGTACCCCTAAAAATATGTTTTGGGAGAGAGTTCAGAGAGCTAATGATTTGTTTTCCCTTTTCCTCGAAGGATTACACTTTATGACCTTACGCTCTATAAAACTTTGGTGCAAATGCAGTCGCACTCAAAATTATTGCACTTACGTTGTAAGCTATTACACAAAAAGTAATCCGTTTTAATCAGTCATTTACGCAAACGTTTCCCGAAATATATTTCCGTTTCTACGTTAGGCAGTTTTCCCTCATAGAATATAATTTTACATGAGAAACAGCTCCGTTCCGAAACTGCTTTTCCAGCTTTCCGGCATATAAAGGATCCGTTTTAGGCAGGTTTTACTGTAACTGAGACAGTACCAACACACTTAACGGGACAGTTACTCTTCACTTTTAGTGATAAAGGAGTGTTTTATAAATCAGACTTCAATTATATACTCTGTCTGCAATTTTACTCTCCTAACCTCAAAATCCTTAGTTTGGCTTGAATTTCTACTCTAAAAGGTCTACATTCTAATAGAAACCCACAACAGTCACAAATGTAACTGTTACTATATTATAGTATATTATAATAACGACATTATTTATGATTAGATTTTTATTGTGCGTATTCCAAAATTTTACAATTTACAACTTTTGGCTTCATTTATTTGTCTTTACCTTGTTGCTACCTTGGCTTACATGACACCCTGGTCTTCTGCAATGCCAGGTAGCTCTTAACCTCCATGGCTCCTTGTTACTTAATTAGTCCCATTCTTCCCCCTCATCTTCCTTTCTTATATTCTTTATATTTCTGGGCCATTTTTCTCTTACTTTCTGCAAGAACTCACCAATACTTCTTACCTTCTGTTCCTCCCTGCCCGTTAACATTTTATAGCTACTATCCTCTTCTCTACTTGGTCGCATTTTTCCTCCCAAGCCTTTTTTCTCCATCCACTTTGCAACCTTCTCGCATTCTGTTACATAGTGTTCTATGCTTTCTTTTCCCCCACACAATTCACAAATTCCCTTTTCCCTATCTCGTGTCCCTCTTAGAAATATTGTTCCTGTTGTCATCCAAGCTAACCCTTCACTCTCTTGCCTATTGCAGTAATCTCCATATGCTTTTAGACCCCAGTTTCTTTCTAGAATGTATGAAGCACTAGTTGCATCCAAAATGTTGTATGTAGTGGAGATATGGGGGAGGGGCCACTGAGGTAAACAAAACGGTGGACCAAAACTACAGAAGGTTTTGTAAAGAGCTACTAGGCTTACGAAGATCAGCCCCTGGGGAAGTAGCTTTAGTAGAATTGGGAAAGACAAGAAGAAATGGAATAATAATGGAAATAATAATAAAATTTTGGTAATAGGTGTTTGGCCAAAGAAGAAGGGGAAATTATTAAATTATGCATGGTAGACCAAAAAAGATTAGTGAACTCAAATAGTTGGTAGGCAGAGATAGGAGGAATTAAGGAAAAAATAGGAATGGGAGACATATGGAGATTAGAGGAAAGGAATACAAGCGATGTAGGTAAATAGGTAAAATGCAGAATAGAAGATATAGAAAGACAGAAAATATGGGGAAGTCAAGAAAATATGAAATCATTACAATTATTTATAATAGTATTTTTGTGAGTTAGAGATATTACCTATCGGGATATTACCTTACGTGTCTTAGTTCAGTGAGCACACGCTACCTCCTGTTACTTTATACTCTCTGGTGAAATGTAACGTTGACTATCAAATAATGGATGATTGTAATGAATCACAGCAAACTAGCTGGTGGCTATGCATTCCACTGAGGACAAATATTTTGACGAGCAGCATTTATGTCTGTCGGCTGTATTGTTTATAGTTATATCTCAATACTTTTTATTCGGAATACTCCATCAAAATAAACGACAGCTCGAAAAACTGTCACGATCAACCTGACTGAACAAACACATTTATGATAAATCTGTAAAGCTAAACTCGATTTATTTGTATGACAGAAGACTATCACGAGTTTTACAGTTAGTCTTTATCGGAAAGTAGACGCGTGTTATGTGCGGTTGCTTAGACTGTTCGTTGCCCCATCTGGACACATTTATAACTGTCCATTACACACATTGTAAGCAGAGGGATTATTACATTCCATCCACACTTCAATATAGATATTTTTGGAAAATAGCTGTTTTAAGGTCACCAGATACCAAAACAAATGAGCAATTTTTGGAAGAAAAAAAAGGAGATCTATGTTGAACTTCCATGATTTCCTCTATTCTTGATGGAGTTGTAGGTTTAATGAAAATATAGAAGATTTTATCGCTCGCATGGTATCACCTCTGGAAAAACAATTTATATCTGAGTTCTTTTTTTCACCCCAAAGTGATTGTAACAACTATGTGGCCACAAAGTGTAAAATATTTCCACTAAAATAATAATGACTTTATTTTGAGACTTAAGCACATATTTTAAATTAAAACGTCACTGTTGTAAGCTTTATTAGTTATGTACTAGCCATATCTGAAATATGAAAACATATATTTTGTTTGGAAAGATAGAGTCAGTCTGAAACATTCAATGCCATAGCCGGGACTCGAACCACGGATCTTCTGGTTGACGTCCAGCCGCTCCAACACCTGAGCCACCATGGCCAACGTGCCGACATGACCTTAAATTCTCCTACTGACTCGATTTCTTCCCGGTAAACCACTTAGAAGTTCTCATAAGCACATGAGACAACTACTTTAATGGTGACTTACAACGCGTAAGCTCTTTAAGTCCCGACTTCATAGTTAACCACTATTAGGTCAATTAATGGAAATTAGTTGTTCTTTCACACTGGCCGTGTGTAGGCTAAGGTAAACTCGAGACAGTAGGAGAATTTAAGATCATGTCGGCACGTTGGCCATGGTAGCTCAGGGGTTGGAGCGGTTGGATGGGAAACGGAAGATCCGTGTTTCGCGTCCCGGTTGTGGCATTGAATTTTTCAGTATGACTTTATCTTTCCATACTTTAGCCTACACACGGCCAGTGTGAATGAATAATTAATTTCCATATATTTTTAGTTCCAAATATATATAATATTTTAACACAAAATGTTCACTTACCTCACTCTATATAACAATACTATAATTTTGTATTATGATGTGCATTATCCTTTTAAAAAAATCCTGTTATAAATAAACTTCTACTTATTCTCCACTTGAAATGAGGAACACTCATTGCAGAACACTTTTACTCTTGCATGTTCTTTGCAGATAAATTTATGACACTCATCACATTGTTTCTTCACTTTATTGTACTTTGACCTTTCTATATAGTTAAAGGAGCCTTGTGGTCTATAAAGAACCCAGACACCAAACAAGGGTTAAGCAATAGTCAACCTTGTAAGAGCTGGTCGCTACGTGTCGGCTTTGAAACTTTGGTCTCTTTGCATGGTCAAGAGATAGAAAAACAAATAATCAGAAAACCGTAAGTATTAGACAATTTAAACCAACAAGGAGTATCTACAAAAGAATTACTCCTCAAAAATTAAATGGATAGTAATTAGTGTTTCATCGTGATCTAATTTTTGTGCAGTAATATTTTATCTAACTCTTATGTGTTAGCAGTTATACAAGTCATATAGAACAAAGAGAACTTCTGAGGACGTTTGCAGAGGACATTTTTCTTCCCCAGTAACAAAAGAGCATCATTTTGATAACTCATACAAAATGGTTTCTAGCCAAAAGCAAAACAATATGCATATTTGAACAGTCACTGTACGTAAATAGGGTAATGGCTTAAGAAAGTGTTGACTTGGTACAGTAATTAGCAATTACAATAAAATGGCATGTTTTGTTATATGCTTTAGATAGTTTCAGAGCTGTCAATAACCTTTTCACCATCTTTAATTGTAAGTTTACATAAGTAATGACGCATCCTTTTATGTCAAGTATTTACTTTTTAAAACAAACAAATTCTTAACTTTATAATCTGATAAGAAATTGGACATTCCTCTTCTTTTTAAGAAAATATATTTAACTACACTGAAAATTAATTTTGAATACTATAGCTTTCAGATATAAAATTATATCGTTATTACCTTCCAATAATTTATATAAATATACATTATAGCACTTGCTTATTTAAAGAGTTCGATAGGCATTTGTTCCCCTTTGTTCGTAGAAGGCAATGGTTATTTTTTGTACTTACCAATATTAAAATCTGCAAGGAGATGCTTAGATCTGCAGCGCTTACCTGAAAACAGAAAGAAGAACTGCTGCTTTATAATGATCTACACATTTTGTAATTTAGAAACAAAATTTACTATGATATCTGAAAAATTAAAAAAAAAATACTCCATCAAAGCATACGCTTGTCAAATGTGAAGCAAGCAGCTTATGCTCCTGAACTGGCAATGTGAGTTTTATTAATTATTAAGCTGGGATACCTATTCTACGTATAATTCAACAAATTATTATTTTCTGGTCATAGCTATACTTGCCCGCCTCGGTAGCGTAGGTGGTAGCATGTTTGTTTCAAGTTCAAGAGATCCCAAGTTCTAATCTTTGTCAGAGTAAGTTACCTTGATAAGATTTTTCCGGCGTATTCCTTTATCCCGAAAGATGAATGTCTTTAAACTCTAAGATCTACATGCCCTGAGCTCATTTGAGAGTCATTTCATTCACTGTCCGTTATAACTCAAATGTAGGACGTACATTTAATTTTAAAAAAAAAAAGAAGAAAGAAAAAGAAAGCTATACTTATTTCACAATGCTTAGGACCTGAGTTATTCACATTTTATTTTCACGTGGTGAGCCATCATTCATTCAACATTGAAAAGCCTAAAAAACTGAAACATTTCTTCTTCACAACACTTACCTCAATTATTATGAACGCGCAACATATGAACATAGAAACAACGTTCTTTGTAAAAGTATCAGGCAATTTGAAGTACATTTATAGAATACTGATGTATTATTTATTATTTTAATAAGATAGCGAGACAACGGTTACATACAAGCTCGTGGTGAACTATTAAGATTGTGCAAGTATAGCGTTGCGGTCCTTAGTTTATGGGACGATATAAACAAGAGCAAGTGCACCTGTGCGACATCATTGCTTGTTTAGCCTTGTAACACTATGCGCATGAAAAATAAGACTTTGATATCATTTTAAAAGGCTTTACATCAATTGCAAAGTATATAAAATACTTAACTTTAGTACAAATGCAACAGTTTAATAGTAACTAAATTGTATTTTATTTGGCATATGTAAGCGTATGTATTAATCAGAGTGTATGCTGCGCTTTCTCAATTTAAAACAGAAGGAAGTGGGCGATAACTCCTACAAAATTGCCGCTTCCGTGCAATATGTAAACGTTACAGGGAGAAACCATTAAAAATATGTGGGGCTAAAAGCAAATAATATTGTACTGTTTTGCAAGTTGTGTGAAAAGCACCTTATTTATCAATGTAAGACGTTAACTTATCAGCAGAATGTACCGGTGTTTCAGCGCCAAGTATTAATGCCCCTCGAAGTGAGTTTCTGATAATGGACCAGCTTTCTACCCGAGGAAAACATCGAAAAAGAAGCCAATTGTGGAAGGTGAATATGATGAATTTGTTAAAAGTACTGTTCGTTGCGAGGTTCATAGCTTCTTTAAAAGAAACAAGCCACCACAGTTACAAAAGTACTTTAAGCAGTAAACATTGATCCCGATTTGCCGTGCTTTCAAAAATGAGCTTCCACACCATACTTCACGACATAGATTTTGAATTTGTGAACAGAAATATAAAAAATATAATTTTTGAGCGTGAAGATATATTGTTATGGTGAAGGATTTATCAAAAGAAATTCGGAGGTGAAGTCGTTTAAGGAATTCGTCCGTTGCCGGATTCCAATTAGATACGTGAAATATTGTCGCGAGGCGCTTGTTATTTGGAGAGAGAGTGAGAGAGAGAGAGAGAGAGAGAGAGAAATAGAGAGAGAGAGAGAGAGAGAGAGAGAGAGAGAGAGAGAGAGAGAGAGAGAGAAGCGGGGAATGAAAGAGACAGATGGCACTTAAGCCACGCCCATGGAGCCAATGACCACTTAGGCACTCGCCAAGACTGAGAGTGAGAGAGAGAGAGAGAGAGAGAGAGAGAGAGAGAGAGAGAGAGAGAGAGAGAGAGCAACAGAGGAAGAAAGAGACAGGGATGTCTGGGTAATTCTCCCCTTGTCTCGCTACGCCACGAAAGATCGTGTGGTTTCGACAGCTTTCGAGAAGATTCGGCAGCCCTCGAGAAACAGCGGCTCGGCTATATATGCGGCAGCGGGAGTTGTGTCATGCCTCACCGAAATCAACTAGTTAATACGCTAGGTCAATCTGACCACCATGCACCAAGAAGGAGAAAGAGCCTCCCTAAGGACACCCTTGTGTACGAGTTCAGCCTCTCGTCCCTTCACTGTCAAACTCCGTCTGTCCCGGCCAAACCGGGGCTGGATTGGACCTGTCGGCTGACCTCTGCCAGTCGAGTCCGACTAGGAGCAGGCCGCTCCTAGCATGGCGACATCGAGCACTGGCTTCCTTTCTGGACGCTCATCCCACCACCAGGAGCATTAGTAGAGGGCAAATCAGGTCCATCATCTTACAAAGACATAAAATCTTGTGAAATGACAAAATCTATAAGACCGCAGGGTAAATCCGCTCAGCGGAAAGCTACCGTGGCGCTCTGTCCACTACCCGGGAGCATCCGGACGACTTGGCCTCGCTCATGGCTCATGAGCCAGTTCGGCAGGGAGCTGCTAGGAGCTGCAGTTGCGAGGCAGTTAGCTCTTTACTGTGTGTGTCTGTGGAGGTTTGGGCCGTTCCGAGTCGAGAACTGATAATCGGGTGGTGAATTCTTTTGTTTAAGTGTGGTGAAGCCACGAGAGACTCTGTTGGTGTATGTTACGTCATTTTTAGAGCCTGAAAAGAGGTGAAAAACTGTCTTTCTATGGAAATAAGAGCATTTTGAATTCCTCCAACTACATTTTTAATTTTACGAACCCACAAAGCCACAATATTATTTTTCAATTGCATGCAAGTAGAACTTTCAAGTCATTGCCGAAGTGGCTACACGCAATTATTCCGCAAAACGACCAGTGCCTTAATTTTTAATTTATAAATGTAATGAGATTATGTGAAGAAATCACATATTATATATATGAAAACTGCAAAGCAAAGCTTTGCATAGAAGTTTGTTAACAAGGCACATATTTGCAAAGTGGGAATACTCCTCCAATCACAAACACTGGTGGAGTAATACATTTTCTCCCTTTTGTTACATTTCCCCATAAACTAAGAACGGTGCCGGTATAAGTTAAATTATAATATTTATATTTCCCGCAGTGTTTGAGTGTGTGATTGTCTCCTTCGAAGCAGAAATGTTGTATTTAATGTACTTATCACTTTAAAACATCTTTCTTATCAGACATTTCGTGATAGTGGTCAATGAATTTGAATACTTAGGAGTGAGCTTATTTAACAATGGAAAGTGGGGAGCACACAGGATAAAAATTGAAGTAAAAGGAAGGGTGGGCAATAAATGGGATAAGAATATGCAAAAATAAGCTAGAAATGGCAACCAAGTGGTTAGAAAGAATGTAGATATAAGCACTAGTTGAATCCGAAATGTATGCCCTGGAGATATGGAGGGGTGGCACACAGGTAAACAAAACGGTGGACCACAACTACAGAAGGTTTTGTAAAGAGCTACTAGGCTTGCCAAAATCAGCAAATAGGAAAGTAGCTTTAGTAGAACTAGGAAAGACAAGAAGAAATAGAATAATAATAGAAAGATTAATAACATTTTGGTAGAAGTGTTTGGTCAAAGAAGAAGGGGAAATTATGAAATAATGCATGAGACAGCAAAAAAGATTAAAGAACTCAAACAGTTGGTGGGCAGAGATAGGAGCAATTATGGAAAAAGTAGGAATGGGAGACATATGGAGATTAGAGGAAAGGAATACAAGCGATGTGGGTAAATTGGTAAAATGCATAATAGAAGATGTAGAAAGATAGGAAATATGGGGAAATCTAGAAAATATGAAATCGTTACAATTTTACAAGCAAATAAAAAGAAATTGGGGACGAGAACCATATGTAGATTACTTCAATGGCCAAGAGAGAGAAGGTTTAGCTTGGATGAGAACAGGAACAATATTGCTAAGATGAATAAGTGGTAGGGAAAGGGGAATTTGTGAATTGTGTAAGGGAAAAGAAAGCATAGAACACTATGTAACAGAATGCGAGGAGGTTGCAATGTGAAGAAAAAAGGTTTGGGAGGAAAAATGGGAGAAAGTAGAGAATAGAATAGTAGCTATAGAAATGTTAACGGGCAGGCAGGAAAAGAAGGTAAGAAGTATTGGTGAGTTATTGCAGAAAGTAAAAGAAAAATGGGCCAGAAATTTAAATAATATAAGAAAGGAACATGAGGGGGAAGAATGGGACTAATTAAGTAGCAAGGAGGATGGAGGTTAAGAGCTACCAGAGCAGAAAGGCCAGGTTGTCGTGTAAGTCTAGGTAGCAACAAGGTAAAGACAAATAAATGTAGCCAAAAGTTGTAAATTGTAAAATTTTGGAATACGAACAATAAAAATCTAATGTAATCTATAATCGTGATTTAACATCATTAGGAGAAGATTTTAATGACTTAAGGATGTTTAAGCTTTGTGTTCCTTTCTTAACCACATTTTCACAACACATTGTCATGCGTCCTACTAGAATAGTGCGTCTACTGGTAGTTGATCGGTTCAACACGTGCTGACTATTCTCAAACTTGCCTTGCGCTTTTATAAATAATAGTACGCTCGTTTAAAAGCACCAGTAATTTTGAAACAGCCTGTGGAGTTGTAAACAACTGTGAAATATTATTCGTAATGGAAGAACAAGTTTATCCCGCACGGATAACACATGTCATCCCGTCTGTAAACCAGGTGGCTGGCGTGCGCCGTGTTTAAATGAAAGCAGATTTCCCCGCAGCACATTGACGAAAAAACGGGCGATAATTTTGTGTTATGTTGTTTACAGTGGGAAACTTTGCGCACTGTTACCTCAGCCCTGGTAACAGCGCCCACAGCATGGTTGTCGTTAATAATAGTAATAATAACAGTATTCAAAGATTTTATTTTGAAACCAATTATTCTTCATGTTTTTGAGAACTGTTTTCTTTAAGCCTTTACAGTTTTCTTTCATGAATACATCTTTGTGACTGCAAGTACTATTATTTTTGGACATTCCTTTAACATGCAATCTCCATCTTTATATATATTGTCGCGCACCCATTATATACGATGGCGTGACGCGGAGCGATAACAGGCATAGCGCAGTGTGGAGATAAACACCTTGCCTAAGTAGATAAACATAACGTGGAGATAAAAGGTATGCCAAAAAAGATAAAGTTATATAAAAAAGGAACATTCTAGTGACATCTTGATTGTCTTACAGAACATTCGATTTCTTCTTTGTTCCCGAAATATCTAGTAACATGAGTCGTGGTATATAAGGAAGCTGCGACTCGCCAAGGGACAGTTTTAACAGAGCGTAGTAAACAGAGACGTAACGAGAGTTGTAATTGAAACTAGTGTGTTTGGGAAGTGAACTTTTTGTTCTGGTCAACGACCTTGGATGATTGTAATTGTGTATGTGACGTAATACTGCTACTGAGAGTGAATTTCTACGCAAATAAAGAACGATTTGAATATCTGCAACTCGGACTTTTAATTCTACAAACCCACAAAGTCACTATATATATATAATTAGTCAGATAACTCACCCTAACTGAGATTCGAACTCGGGACCTCTTGAACGTGAGATAGGCTCGCTGTCATCTACGTTACAGAGGCAGGCCTTCACACGTTATTTCCCCCACCAGTGATGAAGGCATCGAGAAACACAGGCGGATGAATGTGTACAGCTTTTATTTCTTGTACGTAAGAGTGCCACCGCAGTGTCGTCCCTGGAAATCAGTGACCAGGCAAACTGCATCATTCTGTAGCATTGGGTAGAAGGAGGTGATTTCAACTTGTTTCTTGCTTACAAGAACGTGTTTCGAATATAAGTCGCTAATGCCAACAACAGTGGTGTAGTCATTCCCTTGTCACCTGTTGCTAGCATGCTATATCTGCACTAACAAGGCTTACTCCAGATCTATGACGTACATACCAGGCCGTTTTTTTATGTTTTACTCGACAGGGCGTTGAGGCGTATTGATCTTCAGGTGACCAGCGCTGCGATCGTTCCTAATCTGGGCGATGAGAAGAGTGAAATATTACGAGGGCTGTTCAATAAAGAATGATCATAGTTTTATGACCATAATTTTTCGCACTAAAATTCAGTCTTATTGTATTCTGTTAGCTTAATGTGAAACAAACACGCCGTAGTAGTTTCATTGTTGGTACTCCTGGTTCCCGCCTGTGAGAACCAGGCAAGTTCAGACATGTTCAGTATCGTCTACCGCTGCAATGCAGGTCTGCATGCAATTAAATTTGATGTTAGAGGAAGATCCGGAATTTCTTTCAAACGTAATCACTGCTGATGAAACTTGGCTACATTTTTTGATCCTGAGAGCAAACAGCAAAGCTCAGTGTGAAAATCTCCTTCATCAGCAACCCCCAAAACAGCAAAAATGGTTGCTTCTGCTGGGAAAGTTATGGTCAACTCATTCTTTGATGTTCATGGAATGCTTTATCAGCATGTTGTACCTGCACACACATCAGTAACTGGACAATATTACAGGGAAGTCCTGAAAACATTGCAAGTCCATATCAGGCGCAAAAGATCACATTTCCGTGAAGCAAGCTGGATGCTGCATCAAGATAATGTGGGGCCGCATATTGCCAATGTTGTTGCTGATTATCTTGCAAAGATCAACGTGAAATGCCTCCCTCACCCTGCCTATAGTCCAGATTTAGCCCCATGAGACTTTTTTCTATTCCCTAACTTGGAGAAACGCCTTCGTGGGAGGCATTATCCATCATCAGAAGCATTGGTGAAGGCCGCGGAGGCGATTTTGAAGGATCTCTCAAAAAGTTGTTTCCAGCATATCTTTGAAGACTGGCAGAAACGCTGGGACAAGTGCATCGTATTCAGGGGAGACTATTTTGAGAAGCACTATAAAAATTATGAGGATGAGTAAAGGTATGTTGTCAAAAAAAAAGATTGTGATCATTCTTTATTGAACAGCCTTCGTAGTAAGTTGACCCACAGTAAGTTACGGGTCACAAATAGAGGGATTGGAAGCTACGTGTGTCTATATGATATGATTTATTGCGCCTGCCGATGTATGACACGTGCTGTGCAGAAGACAAGGTTATATCTGAACAAAGTATACATACACTGGACTCACCGTGTATGTGCGATAAGCTCAGATAAACATCTCTGTGTTGCGAATGTTTTCCGATACGCTTTCTCGCTTTGCCATGTAGTATTTGGTTGTATGTCATTATTATAGGTGTGTAGTACATCTGTGTGCAGAATGAACACAGACGGCTGACTATAGAAGCTTGCGTCATAAAGAATCAAATAAAGAGTATTACGTCATCATTCCCTGTACCGCAGTTAGTCTCTTACAGTGGAGGGTTCGAATCAAGTCAAAGTGCAAACAACCGTCGTACGCTCACAAAGCAGAAACTTAATATTCAATGTGTTACTGTTTTGTAAAGAAGAGAACTGTAGAGTGAACGAAATGTCCATATTATAGTGAAAGAGGCTTAAAATTCAAAGCTTACGGGAAAGAACTTTTAATATCGTTCACATCCAAAAAGGTTCGAACTCGATGAGTTTGAATAACGTATTGCGTACAGAACTTTTTCCGGGTTTTACGAACAGATAGGATAAATTCCTACAGTACGTAAACTGATAAACGTATTAAAGAAAAGATCCCCTTTGAAGGATCACATTCTGGAGCATACTTAAAAGCATGGGATATCCATTCAGCAAGAAAAAATACACGTCGTGTTACGTACGCTTTGCTGATGTCTTCAAGGTCAGACTGTAATGTATTCCCGCCTTCTCTGATCTCTCTAAACTATGCCATGCTACACCAGCGATGTCTCAACAACTGTAATCACTCATCAGACAGGTAGTATCTAATTGGTAGAAAAGAAAACTTGTGAAATAATCACATTATATTTTTTTATTTGCGTGAGCTTTGTTCAGTTATTACTTATACAACAAGCTAGAGAATGTTGTATTGCAGTTTTACTCTGCACTCGTTAGAGGACGCGTTGAGGTATCGATGCGCATTTATTCTCATCATCAAGCGCCGACGTTAAAATGCGCTCTTTTGCTAATGCAGCGACTGCAGAAGTGAGGATAAAAAAAAGGAGCCAACCCTACACCATTAAGCTACTGTCGGCAATCAAGCATTGGAGCAGAAGCTGGCAATGAACCTTAACTGTGCGAGAGACTTGCTGAGCATGTTAATAATGTAGCTCCGACATTCCCTTTCTAATGGTCGGTACCGGTTGTAAATGAAAATTTACGAATCAGTGATTTATCAGATTTTCAGTGACTGAGCAGTTGAGAGGGGCGTCATCATCCCCTGTATGTACCTTAATCGGATGTTTCCGGAGGAGGTTTTACGTACAGCAATCAATTTCATCGTGGCGTTAATCAAATGCCCTATCGCTTTCTTGTTGGCCTTCTGTAATAACGGCTGGAACATCGATGTTCAGCAATATCGACCAAGCCGCTCCGATTTCTTTGTCGTTATTACCTTTCTTCTTGTTTCACATGCAAGAACAGTGGATATGGCCCTTGCAGTTATCTGTGATATCAGCGATGTGATTTATTATTTCTACTCCGTGAAAAGTTTTCTTAAATCCCTGTTACGTCTGTGAATAATGAGTGTGAATGTGAGCGTGTTAAGTAGTAAACCAGTACTCTTAAACACTTCTCACTCCATCCGACACTACAGTTGCTGGACACTGATGATGCGTTTGTAAAAATCATATGACAATTTGGAATATGAATTTCGAAGGTAAACTTTCCAGGCTTTAGTTTAGGATACCTGGAAAGAAATCAAGTTAGGAAGGATATTGTCGTCCAGGCCTTATTGTGCTGCTGCCGGGCGCGTGCGAAAGAAAGAGACAGAGAGCTACGCGAGCGCTGAGTGCTTGCCGAGAGAGATAGAGAGAGAGAGAGAGAGAGAGAGAGAGAGAGAGAGAGAGAGAGACAGAGACTGAGATAGTCTGGAAATTCCCACTGTCATCCTGATTGTTACCGAGCGTTCCACTAATTTCTAGAAACAGTGACTGGAGATAGAAAAACGCCGCGGCTCCCAAAGCGGAGATAGTTGCAGTATGCAGTGTTTGAGTCGTTAATGGAGTTGCGAGTTTAGAGTAACTACAAAATAAGAATGAATATGGGTTGAGCCAATACGCTTATTCTACTGTCTTGTTGTTGGCAGTTCCACGGTAAGCGGACGACAGAGATCTATATCTGTCTTTGTCTCTACCTAGCAAGTATGATACAGTGATACAATGTTGACAGAGAAGTACGCTTTATATTTCAGCATGTGTGTGAGAACATACACATGGCCATAGCACAATCTGAACCTTAAAACCTTGAACTGGAGAATAGTTTGCTCACAAATCTATCGTTCATATGCACACAAAACAAAATTATTCAAATTAGATGCGTTCGACGAAAGAATGTGTTTGCCACAGTCAAACAAAATAGTGACATTTCAACGATTTTTAATATAGTTTCTGTTTTAATTATGCCATATTTGTATACTGTCTGTAATGTACTTGAAAGTTTTATTAAAATACTTAATATATACGGATGATATGAATGTGTATATATGAAGCATTTTTACACATGAATCTCGTGTACTAATGTTATGCATTGTGCGCAGAAATTTTAATCTTGTAGCTACAATATCGCTTCTTTCAAGTAGAAATTTGTGATCAACATTGGTTCCCCTATATTTGAACCCAAGAGATTTGAGCATATTATGCATAGAAGATACAGAATCCGTATATTATATTTTCCCCTCATTAAATTGGTCAGACATTTGGCAGTTGGATATTTACCCTTGTCATATAAATTATAAATTGTTCTACGTGAAATACACTGTTGAAAATTGTCTAAGTTGGTAGCACGTATTTAGCTGCCCGATATTTCCCTGGAGATCTAAATATGAAAACTTCTCCTAATTTGGTAAAATGTTTGCCTCCTTTAACAATGGTCATCACAGAATGAGCACTTACGTGACAAGCTTGTAACATTAATTCTGGACTCTAAGCGAAATTTGTACTTTCGAAAAAGTTTTTAATTCACATCTGTTTGAAAAATGAATACACATTAACAAGAATATTTGTAGCCTATTTATGTAAAATCTAAGCGGTATATTTACTAACTTTGAAAAGCACGTGTAGGCTCTTAAAAGATCATCACTTTACTGAATGCAGGGTGCAAAATGCAACTGCAGCATAGCACGTGTGTGCTTCTCTTCACTGATAGTTAATAATTATTTGCTTTCTAGTTACGCGCCTTATCTTTCCATATCTCCAAAACTAGATGTGCTACAAACATGGGGTTTGGATAGTAATCCTCAGAACAAAATAGCTCTGTAATATGGGAAAAATAATATAATTACTCAATTGGTATCTTTAGAGGGCGCAAAGAAAGCAGCCGCATGCTTCGGCAAAGCGAGCCAGTATGTGCTTAACTGTACAACGTTGCACGTACCGCATTGGATAGTAGCCATAGAACTGCCACGCCCAGCACCGCCTAATGTCCATTCCTATTTTGTAGCTACTTTAGAACTGTTAATTGTGTGTAGTGATTTGAAGTGAACCTCAAATAAATTCTTTTGCTTGTTTACGTGTGGTGAAGTAACAAGAGACTGCGTTTGTGTGTGTTACTTCACTTTTAGGGCCTATAAGAGGTGTACAAAGTGTATTTTCTACTGAATAAAGAACATTTTGAATTTCTGCAAACTAGACTTTTAATTCTACGAACTCACGAAGTCACAATATATATCCTGACGGGATTTTACTGTTCATGATTCTGTAACGCCTGTAATACGTGAAGCAAAATTTCTATGTTTTAGTTAATTTCTCTCCTTCTTAATCAGCCACACGTTCGGGCGCCGTATGTAGCAAGATGTCTATGTTTGAGATGGGATACACGTTGACTGTTTCGAAGACCCAAGTCGGGAAGCCAGATATAACAGGGTTACTTCGTTGTATTTTGAGTTGTTCTTGATGATTGAGTTTGATTAAACAAGAGTCATGAGATCTCTCGTTTTCGGGTGTGGTTTCGAGTGATATAAATAAAATTTTGGATAATTTCAATTTCGTAATATATACATATTAATTGTATAATCTGGATTACATTTTACTCGAACTTTCTTTCCTAGTCAACCATTGAGGTTACCTCCAGCATATCGATAAATCTTTACTTCCTTAATAGTTTACGTTAATTACATAAAATTTCTCACTTCTGCATGTCCACTCATCACTATCAAGATTACAGAATATCTCTTGTTTAAGATTATTTATTTTCCGTTATTAAACTTTTATATTACAGCGACATTTGTTTATCCTCATGAAACAAGTTTTCAGAACATATATCTCTCAAGATTATGATTTTCTTCCCCTAGCAACCGTTCATCATTTTTTATATTGTCATTACATGACCCACTAATATTCAGATCAGAAAACAAAACTCATTTCACACAAAAGCTATCGTTACAAACGTAACCTTATTAGGTTGATTTCTATTATTAAAGTACAGCTTTATGAATAAGTGTTGGATAAAAGTAATTAATTATGAATAAATAAGGCAATATTTTAAAAACAGTTTCACATAGCTCGTTAAATTTTGTGTGCACTTCATGCTTTATTTGCGAGAGCATACGGTAAAAATTCAAAGCAGTCAAAAAACCACGGATATCTAGAATTTTACATTATTTGTACTGGCTACAGAATTCAGCGCTTTTCAAATCATAACATTTCGATATAATTAAATCAGTTAAAGGGGGCGGATACAATGCAATTGAAACGATTTTAAAAGCTGAATATTTAGGTACTTGAGAATAAAATACGGTATATCGGTATAATTTATTCAACTTTATCTTTATTTAAGTACATTCTGTACACAACTCAACTCGTTTCTATCCATTTCGTATTAATTATGAGATATATCTGCATAAAAGCGCTTTCAATTAATAATAATACTACGAGAAACAAAAGCCTTCAAGTGTAATTTTTTGTTTATAAACAATTTAACAAGTTACTGTCAATTATTTTCTATGTGCATTCACTTATTTTCTAATTAAGGACCTATTTTTCTGTACAGTTCTTGTTAATGACAATGTAGACGTGCTACAAATACGTTTAATAAGGCAATTTAATGAAACATGCTTTGCGTGGCCTCAGGCAAGAGCAAACTTTTCAAAAAGCAAGCCGATACATAATGCTGTGACTGCTAGTACAATTTGTTAGTGATTTCAAGAGTAACAAAATAGTTAACTATTAACATTTGTAGTTGCGGTGCTTAAATTTGGGGCAATTCAAACAGAACAGCTGAGTATTTCGGAAATCATCAATACCAGATAAACTATTTTAGTTAATTGATGGAAATTAATCATTTCTCCACACTAGCCGTATATAGGCTAAGGTTTTTGATAGATCGAGTAAACATGAAAAATGTAATGCCATGGCCGGGATTTGAACCATAGATCTCCTGGTTTCCGTTCAGTCGCTCTAACGGCCAACGTGCCATCCGTCTCCATTTGACTCGTATATTTCCCCGGTAAACCACTAGGGGCTCCCGCATCCGAGATACACGGTTTTGTGGCGACTTACTTTTGTAAGTACTTGTGTCCCAGGCTTCATCATTTAACTCTTATTATTTTAGTTAACTGATGGAAATTAATCATTTCTCCACACTAGCCGTACTACTCAAGTACTTACAATAGTAAGTCGTCACAAAGGGCGTATCTCGGATGCGGGAGTCCCTAGTGGTTTACTAGGGAAATATATGAGTCAAATGGAGAGTTTAATGTCAGGACGGCACGTTGAGCGTTACAGCGACTGGACGGGAACCAGGAGATCCGTGATTCAAATCCCGGCCATGGCACTGAATTTTTTATGTTGACTCTATCTACCACATAAACTATTTCATCAATATTTACCTTTTTCGTGAAATAGGTTTTTCTTTTAACCTAAAGATCCACATTTACATCAAATAGCCTAATTATGAAAAAATAAGCTTATAAATAGCATTAGAATGTTAATATTCAAAAACGAAATAAGCATTTTCATTGCTAGTTTTATGAAACAAAAGAATTCATGATTTAGGTTTCATAGTACGTTACTTAAAATTTAGATAAATGTCGATGATAAATTGTGAAAACCTGGGATATAGTCAAAACCACAAAAATAATAAATTAGATCTTTTAACAATACCTATCTGTATTTTGTCTCTAATAGATCTTCACAACCTACAATATATTCCGTTTATATAAAATTTTATTCAAATAAAAGGATATGAATGAGATTAATATGTTTAAAATAGCAAAAAAAAAATTCAAAATTTATGAATATGTATGTTAATATTGTCGCGGCGACGCACATAAACGGTTCACGCGAAGCGATAGTGTGGATTGTTTACACAAAGGAACTGATAGGCATACAGTGTGGTAATAAAAAGCTTGCAGAATCAGTTAAAGATAGCGTGAGATAAAGGTCTGCCGAAACAAACAAACTGAGATAAATGGAAATTTCTGGTGACATCTTGATTGATAGATATTATTCGGTTTCTTTATTGTTCTGGAACAGTCTGGAATTATCAGATGAGGTATTTAAGGAAGCGGCGACTCGCCCAGGTTCGGTCGTGAACAGATGACGTGAACAGAGACCTAACAGGAGTCGCAAACAGAGCAGAATCGCAGAATCTAAGCAGTAAACAGCTGAGCTGATGTTGTAAACAGATGTAATCAAAACACTGTTTGTCGTCATCGACCTTGGTAGATTGTGTTGTGTATGTGATGTAATGCTGTTACGTAAGAATTGAACAGTGTATTTCTACGGAAATAAAGAACATTTGGAATATCTGCAACTCGGAATTTCAATTCTACGAACCGACAAAGTCACAGTATTATTTTATACTGAAAACTTCCGTAACCTCTATTAGCTTTATGCAATATGGCAATTTAAATGCTGGACTTAGCATAGCCTCCCATAAATTGTAAAGTAAACAAACTGCGCAGGAAATGCCTCAACATTCTTCAAATAGTAAATCAGCTGTAGTGGAGAAGAAAAAGATGAAGGAGAACCTTCGTATGTGCTGAAGCCATGAAGTTAATAGCAGTGTTATTTTAGTGCTATACATTTATATCGTTATCTCTCTGAATTTCTTGGCACATTATCAATTGTCATGTTTTATAACAGTATATATGAATGCAATTTTACATAACTCTGTGTTAATAAAAGGATAAAGCATTTATTAAATGAATTTATATTAAGTTCTATGGACCTTGACCTCACATGAGCACCATTTGTTCCATTTCGTTCATTGGCCTCTATTACTTAACGTTGGAGGACGTTAGTTAATATGGATGGTTATATATAACATTTAATGTAAAATTTGGGGTCCTGTATTTAATATTTAATTTCTCTCAAAGTAGCAGGTTAAATATCATTAAACCCTTTTATTTATTAGTGCAGCTTTCAAGAAAATTGGTATAAAATATTTACCTTTTCAAACCTGGTAAAGTATAATAAACAAACTCAAGTCTCTGCAGGTAAAAAAAGATATGTGTAAAACCTTCATTGCTTATTTTATATTAAACCTAATTTTATGATATAAAATTTCAAATGGATCGACCTTAAATTGTAAATATTTGAAGACTCTTAATATTTATTTTATATAAATTTGAAGGGAAAATGAATCGGCACTTCTGTAGCCACTTCTATGATTTTATGATGGTTACTCTGGATAATAGTGCTTGATGATACGTAAGCACTATTCCATAAAATATGTTTACAAATGAACCCTTGTACCCGACTAACCTCTCTTAGGTGATGTCATGTTCCAGGCAATAATTAAATTCTATCTTAATCAGATACAGTAAGCTAAAATCTGCTCCCAAATATTACAACTTCAACTCCCCCACAACAATATTTGTTAATTATCGTGGATTTAAACTTAAGAAGCCTTTAGGGATTAACGTGGATGGCGCATTTTCGTATGTAGAAGCTACCTGTGTGCTGAACACTGCAGGATGAATTTTATCCAATGTACCTTACGCAACGTAGCTAACGGTGGCAGTAGGAAGTTAATTTCCCAAAGGTAAATAATTTAATCTCAGCAACAAAAAACGGTTTTTTGAAAGGTCCATAAGCAAATTTAATCCTACTAGTAACAATTATTTGGATAACAAAGAGAAACCTGCCAAAATCAGCAGTGAAGTATTCCTTGGAGGAAACGTTGCCTCCATGGATTTATAGTGTACATTAATTTACGCTTGGTATGTAAGTGACCAGTTCTATTGCGTCCATGTTTGTGCATTAAATTGTTAGCCATATATTACAATATTTCGTTCGCCTGTCTGATTTAGCTTTGTTTTATTACACCTGAAGTTATGAAGGAATAGTCGCTAGCTGGAGATTCCAGGATATTCCAGAAAACGCTATCAGCGTCTTTGAAAGAAGTCACTAATCAGTATGAAGTGCAGTCTAGAAAAATTGCTCTATCAAAATATAAAAACTTATTGAGAACCTTGCGTCAAAATAGACGAGAAATATATGGTAAACAATAACCACCTCAATGAGCATTCGCCTCTAGACTTGCTCCAAGAGGAGCGTTTTTTTTTTTCAGTAATACAACTTGCATTATTCTTCCTGATCTCAGTGTACTGATTTCAGGAGGTGTACTTTAAACTTCAAATTTCTCATGACAGTATTAATATAAACTAATAGGTCATGCATTTATCTTTTAGATGCATATGGACTTAGTCTTCAGCAGTGCTCTTTATGCTCTTTATTTCGTCAGTTAACTTATGGACATAAATTTGTTGCATAATTTAGTTACAAAAGAGAATCGGTACGTATTTTTCATTTTGTTAAAAAAACATTTGGCTTATAATGGTATAGTTAGAGGTAAGCACCTGACTTGAAGGTTTTTATACAATGGTGGACAACATGGTGGACATGTTAACATAAACGTTTGGTGCAGTTTTTATCTGAACGGATTCCAGTCATCAAATTGCACTGTGTTGACGTAAATATATGCTGAAGTAATGCACAATAAAATAAAACCCACTGCCAAAACAATTACATTGGAAAAATAGAATGGATTCAGAAGAGGACGATCATTTATAGTCACTGATATAACTATAACTAAACAAATAATTGAACAGCTAAACGAATACAATTTACCAAACTTTGTAATATTTATTGATATTCAAAAGGCTTTTAAACAGGGTAAAATGAGAAAAACTATGGAATGCTATGGATAACAGAGAATTCCTGAAATATCTAACAAATTCTATTAAAATTCTATACAACATACAAAAATGATAATAAAAGAAATAGAGATAAATAGAGGTGTAAGACAAAGGTGCACTGTAGTACCTAGTCCTTTCAACATAAATATTGACGACGCCATAATAACAAGCAAAAAACATTGTAAAGTGGAAGGAATACAATTAGAGGCAGAAAAAATTCCCACAGCCTTCAGGACAATGTTCACTGACACATGGGCGGCTTACTATGTGGATATTAGCTGTTATAGAATTGTGGAGATGACTTTGTTCAGACGTGTCTCTCTGATCACTGTACCACTTTGTAGGCAGTCACTGTGGCACCATCACAATTAAATAGCAGTGTTGAGGGACAGTCTAAGATAAAGTCATGACACAACGAAGCGAACATGCTTCCTGTACGGAACTACAGTCATTTGAACATAGGGTGAAACTGCTGGCCTGGACGAAACTGAGTGGACGTATCGACAAACTGCTGTACAAGTTGGGCACAATGTAACAGAGGTACATCAGTGTTTCAGCATTGATCTTTGGAACATTCTCACTCCACTAGACCAGGTTCTCAGCGGCCACGTAGCAAAAACGCACGTCTGGGTCGACGCGTTTAACGGGCTTCATTGCGTGCGCATATAGCAACCGGGAAAGCAATCTGAGCACAAGAAGCACCTTATGTATCAACACGGACTACTGGAAACCTTCTTCTTGCAGCAGGATTCAAATCATGTGAATCTCTGGCCGAGGTACCTCATACACAACAACACCGTCATGTAATTCCCCTCTGTTTCGAAAAAGAGTCCACTGACAATGGAATGCACTCTGTTATCTTCAGTGATGAGAACAGGTTCTGTCTGTACGCTATTGATGGTCGGTACGCATACGATGTAGAGCTATTGAGCTAACTCGTCCAGGGTACATTCGTCCACCACACAGAGGCTCAACTCCTGGCATTATGGTGTGGGGTACCGTCACTTACAACTTACGCTGGCCTTTGGTGTCCGTGCAGGGATGTAAAACCAGTGCAAGCTGGTAATTAATCCTTTGTAAGTACCATGGGTTCTGTCAGTGTTTCAGATGCTGTAATGCATGGCAGTCTTTACAAATCAAGAGCGTGCTTCTTGTTTATGGCAAAGCCGACTGAATATTAATGAAGCGCACACTTAGGACAAGTTTCCCAATAGAAGAGTTCTAAACTCAAGAGTCACAGCAAAGGGTCTGATAGAGCACATTTTGTGCATCTACTGTAAATAGTCATCATAATCGTATGTTCACGAGTGATTAACCCTGTCAAGTCACATTTAAAACGCTAAAAATGTGAAGCTACGTCTTATAGCGCTTGCCGTGAAACTTTTAAGCCTTACTTCATGTTCATGTTGTAGTCATTGACTATTAATAAATCTCATGTTCAGTAAACATGTGGCTTTGATTTAATTTTACACGATACACCTGAATGAGGTATTTCCATAATTAATAGTTGAAGTTACCTTTGATCAACGCTTTTACGCAACTTTTATTTAGGTTTCGTGAATACGATTGAATAGCTTAAACGAAAAGCAACCCAACTCTGGTTGCTGGCATCTTTTCTTTCTGTAGTGTTTAACGCTCGGTTTACTACATGTGGCACCGCAGGATGTGACACTGATGATACATAAGATGAAGATGGAGCACTGTGGAATGAGATGGTGGAGGAAACCCGCCACCACGCAGCTTTGTCCACAAATGGCGTATGCAGTCGCCTCGGATCGAACCCAGGCCGCTTTGGTGAGAGTCGAGTCTCTCGTTCAGAACGCGCCCTCTGGCATTTGCTGATAAACACACAGGCTTGACGCGAACGGGCTTTCAAGCGCTCGCCTAGATTAGACTTTCACCCGTTGCAGCTTGAACGCATGCCTGGTTGCAAACCAAAACAATAACATTTAGCTTTGAAATCCTACTCTGTTGCGGATAATGTAATACGAGGGCTCCTCAATAAACAATGATCATATTTTTTTACGGTCATAATTTTTCGCACTAAAATTCAATCTTATTATATTCTGTTAGCTTAATGTGAAACAAACACGCCGTACTAGTTTCATTGCTGGAGCTCCTAGTTCCCACCTGTGAGAACCAGGCAAGTTCAGACATGTTCAGTATCGCCTACCACTGCAATGGAGGTAATACGAGAGGAACAATATGCGGCTTTGAAATTCTGTTTTCGTCTCAACAAATCTTCAGTTAAGGCCTATATAATGTTACAGGAGGCCTATGGAGGGTCTGTTCTTCCCTAGAGTACAGCTCGAAGGTGGTTTGAAATGTTTAAAGAGGGGAGACAATCAATTTCAAAGGAAGGTGGTCCCATTGCTCCAGTTACTGCTCTTACGGAAGAAAAAATCACTCCTGCTGCCATTGTGAGAGAGGCTCGACGAATTACCTTAAGATCACTTTCTGAAATACTGAAAATTTCATTGGGTGCCACTCACACGTTGGTGACAGAAACATTACACATGAGACATGTTTGTGCGCGATGGGTTCCAAGACTGTTGATTCCTGAACAAAAGGACATTCACATGCAGGTCTGCTTGAAGTTAAAATTGATGTTAGAGGAAGATCCGGAGCTTCTTTCAAACGTAATCAGTGTTGATGAATCTTTTATACATCATTTTGATCCTGAGAGCAAACAGCAACGCTCAGCCCCGAAAAAAGCAAAAGTGGTTGATTCTGCTGGGAAAGTTACGGTCATCTCATTCTTTGATATTCATAGAGTGGTTTATCAGCATTTTGTACCTGCACACACATCAGTAACTGGACAATTCTACAGGGATGTCCTGTAAACATCGCAAGTCCATATCAGACGCAAAAGACCACATTTCCGTGAAGCACGCTGGATGCTGCACCACGATAATGTGCGACCGCATATTGCCAATGTTGTTACTGAATAGTGAAGTGCATCCCTCGCCCTCCCTATAGTATGGATTTAGCACCATGTGACTTTTTTCTATTCCCTAAGTTGAAGAAACGCCTTCGTGGGAGGCATTATCCATCATCAAAAGCAGTGGTGAAGGCTGCGGAGACGATTTAGAAGGATCTCTCAAAAAATGGTTTCCAGCATGTCCTTGAAGCCTGACAGAAACGCTGGGAAAAGTGCATCGCCTTCAGGGGAAACTATTTTGAGAAGGACCATCAAAATTATGAGGATGAGTAAAGACACGTTGTCAAAAAATTGTGATCATTCTTTATTGAACAGGCCTCTAATTAACTAATAATTAAAGTTTAGTGCTATAGAAGATACAGAGAATAATAAAAGGAAATGGAAAGACGATCTCAGTAGAGTGGATTCAATAGGCTACCAAAAGAGATGCTGGAATACAGATATAGACATCGATAGAAAGACCAATGTTATGTTGGAAGTGAAACCAATGGACTAATCCATGAAAGGAAGACGTTTAATGTACATGTTTCCGGATATTCCTGTTCTTTGCAAGTTCTCTCTTGTCCCAAATGCCTCTTCTCTCCTGTTTTAGAAAAGCAGCGCCTGTTAGCTTGCCTAGTTAGACGTTATGTTGACGGCAGCCCCACCCTGGCCCCAAAACCATTAGAGGAGCCTTACCTCTGTGCGATGTCGTTGTTCATAAAACGCGGTGCAGAGGTGCTCGCTAGCAAATTCTCAGCGACCCGTCGTTCGTTATACGGGGCGTATACACGTCGCAAGGCATCACCGCTTGGGTCCCCATGCGATTTACGGTGCGGGAGAAAGTGGAACGGAGAGAAATGGCTGGCTGCCTGTCAGGGCGTTTGCTGTTGATGCAACAGTGTCCTACGTCACATTAATAATAATGCAATGTAGCAATCAGCGGCACGGAATCGACTGTTGCTCTAAAGAAAGCGTGCTATATCAACAGAATGGATTCATTAGTGGAGAGAGCGCCTCGTGGCAATCAACAACACAAAATAGCACCATTACATTAAATAGCATGTCCTACTTTAACAAATAGGAACAGAAACTGTAACCAACAACACCAGATAGAACTGTTTCACTGGATCAACACCCTAGTTTACTTTTACCATAGACAACAAGAGTGATTGGGGCAGAACTAACACTTTATTTCACTGTCCGTGTTTAAATTCACTTACTGGGTAGTTTTCAACTTCAAATTAAGCAGAATTTATGAATTGTTCAATTCCTGTAACAAGACGTGCCTCTGTAGTCTAGATGTTAGTGTGTTTACCTCACTTTCAAGAGGTCTCGAGTTCGAATTTTGGGCAGGGTGACCTATCCTGTTAAGGGGTTTCCCTTATACTAAATGATGAATATCGGGTAACTTTAAGCTCTATGGACCCTGGATATTTGAGCATTATTTCATCAACTTCATTCATCGTTCCACAAGCCCTAACCGCTTAAAGGACGTCTATTTGTCATCCCTTTTTCTTTTTCTTTTGTTTCATTGTTGGCAACTGTTTTCGACATTTTGTTCTAGCCACTGCAAATGGCGCACATATTAAAACCATCGACTCTTCCCCGTGAAGCAATATTGGATTACAAATTCAATTACAGCCACTCGAGAGATACACCAGACAGAATTTAGTGTTCAGAGCACCAGTTAATACTGGGATTGGATCTCTGGTAAGTGGACAAGGCAAGCACTGCACATCTAGGGTGTACAGATTGTCGACGTAAAAGTACGACTGCAGAGGTTACTCCTAAAATCAGAGGTTTGTCGCTGATGACCGGATGGACCTACTCAATGTATCAGACAACTACAAAAAGTACGGGTTTAAGGTTATAAATAAAAGTAACGCAAATCCATAAATAAGGAATGAAGGACAAACATTTGTGTATTCCGTTACAATGAATCAAAACGTCTTAATAGTCTACTAAATTATATGTCATCGAGGGTTCATTAAGTTAATTTACAGCTAAAAAGTTAGAGGAAGATTAGTGTACATTCTACATAAATCACAAACAAGTGCAATTACTGTTATACTAAAAGAAATCTGATGTCTTACTTATTATTTAACAAATTATTCTTAGAAAAACTAAGTATACTGATCTCCAACAACGTAGAAATGAATTCATTACACCTGCTCTTGCAGGTACAACATATTAGTGATGTACAGCAGGCTCAAGCGATAGTCAAGACCTAGTCATCATGTGATGATTTTGAACTTTAATTCTCCTTGCATGTTCAAGAGAGGAATACGAAAAAAAAATAATGAATTCTCGTGTAAAAGAAGTAAAATCATTTTAAAATATAACCAAATAATAAGTAGTATATCGGAAATAGATAACTCCTCGAAAATAAATTGTATTCAAGAAATTACACTTCTAGTCTTTTAAGTTTTGGTCTCTCTGTGGGATTGTTATTCAGAAAGAAGAGGTTACTCCAGAAATTTGAAGATATACATTTGATAGAAATAATCCCTACACGAAATCCTATTCCAGATTAGTTCTATGTTTATACTGTTGGATCCTTAATCTCTTAAGAAAAAGATGCAGGAGCAACAGGCTTTCTTTTTTCCTTTTCTAAATCCTTAGAATATAGAACTACACCCATCGAAGGACACCCATAGAAGGACACCCATCGAGTTTTGTAACCTGTTTAAAGGAAATATGTAATTTTCATGATTATTACATATATACAGACGGTTCGCGTTACCAATTTGAAGCTAATATTTCTGCAGTAGAATGTGCTTTTATTGTTTATGAAAACCAAACGGAACTAACTCACTCTATGTTTAAATTGTCACCTGAATGTTCTGTATTCCAGTCGGAGCTCTTAGCAATTGAAGAAGCTATAAAATGGTGTACTGTTAATGGGAACAGTGTCCGTATTCTTAGTGATTCACAATCAGCTCTACTCGCTATTAATGATAAATACAATTTAAATCCATTAGCACATGAAATTAGAGCCTTGCTTCAAAACCATCCAGGACATATTTGCGGGATATGGCTTAAAGGACACAGTGGAATTTAGGTAACGAGAGAGCTGATTGCTTGGTTAAGAAGGTTGCAGAATCCAATCTTCCTGTGACATACCCTTTATGTCCTTTTTCTACTTTTAAGAGAATAATATATCAACATATTCTTGAAGAATGGAACCAACAATGACTAACAACTCCAAATGTAAGTTTCACAAAAACATTATTTTTTCCTAGTGTATATGACAGAGGAAAATGTGAAACTCTTGTACCAAATTTTGTTTTGACACAATTTTTAAGTAGACATGGTAAATTTGGTGAATACTTATCACGCTTTCACTTAACATCCAACCCCGAGTGCATGTGTGGTGAAGAATTTCAAACTGTGGTTCATATCCTTTTCTGTTGTCCCATTTTCTGGAGAGAAAGACAAGAAATAATATTCAAGCTAGACTCTCTAGGAACTGAATTTTCTGCTCCGCTTAAATCTTTGCTAATGAAGCCACAACAGTATAAGTACTTCATGATGTTTATAAACTAAGTTCTTAAACGTCTGAAATAGTTTAAATTAATATGCATCAGATTAAAACATAATTTCTTCCTTCTAGTATTTAAAATATTTTTGTTAAAATTGTATATTTTTATGTGTCAACTCTAACACTAATATATCACTGTGTAAAATAGGGTTAAATAAATCTGGATAAATAAAAAAAATATATATAACTACAAGTTATGATGGGTAAATTGGAGCAATGAAGCATTCCTTATGATAGCTTCTACGGAATCTTAAAAATTTTACAAATGCTGTGTTATTATCAGACTCAAAAGCAGCAGCCCTGTCAGTAGTTTCTAATAAGAAACAGTCTAGACATGCACTAGAAATAATCAATATGATAACTTGAATATTAACTATGAATATTAACAAAAGCGAATAAAAGAATAGTATTACAATGCATTGATAGAAATTAATCATTTCTTCTCACTAGCCATATATAGGCTAGGCTTTTAGATAGATTAGACTCAACATGAAAACTTCAATGTCATGGCCGGGATTTGAACCACGGATCTCCTGGTTTCCGTCCAGTCGCATTTACCCATTGAGCTCCCACGTGCCGCCCCGACATTAAATTCCCCAATTGACTCATATATTTTCCCGGTAAATCACTAGGGGCTCTCGTATCCGAGACACGCCGTTTGTGGCGACTCACTATCTTAAATCCTTGAATCCCAGGCTTCACTATTAAATTCTTATTATTTTGGAAATTAATTGTTCTTTCACACCAGCCGTGTGTAGGATACACTATGAAAGGGTAGAGCCAGACTGAAAAATTCAATGCCATAGCCGATATTTGAACCACGGATCTTCGGTTTCCGTCCAGCCACTCTAAACCATTGAGCTACTGGGACCAACGTGCCAACATGACATTAAATTCTCCAACTGACTCGCGTTTATCCCGGTAAACCACTGGGAGTTATAAACACATGAGACAACTACCTAAAGCAATACCAGATCTAACAAGGAAATCAGCAGCTGCAGCCTTCCGGTTATTAATAGGAGATGACTCTATTGTTGCACATTTCTATACATTTATATGTATTCGGAATATATGAGTTTTTAGTTTGTTCACTATGAAGTCTAAATGAGGAAATGGACTACAATCATGTTCAAAAATGTACTTCAGTTCACAATATACAGAATAATTATGAAAAATTTTGGAATTTAAGAAGACTAATGACTGCATTGTCAACCGTCGGGTATTAGAATACAATAACATGTTACATGAAAGTATTTTAAACATATAGTATTTAAATCAAAATGATTAGAGGCACTTTTGAAAAAAGTCAAAATGTTTAAAAAAAGTATTCTCACATTGAATTTTCCCTTCTTACTCTAGTAATAGAGAAAGTAAAAATTGTTTGGGAAATATACAGGGTTTGAACTCAAACGTATCCAATACGAACCAAACGCATTACCGCCAGAGTCAATGGTACTTCTTTTTGAAAATGCACATATATCAACCTAAGCCTTATTATCTACGATGCAGTGATACGGTCAGTTAGATTTATTCGCCAGTTCAAAACGAAATCTTTAGTGTTTTAATCCACGCAGTTATAATCTTCTCATTATGAGGGCCGTTTCACTTCAGTTGTGTCGTTAATGCGGATATTTTCTTCCCTTCGGCGGTGCTCTTCATTAAGGCAATGACATGGGCTTAACTGAAGACCTCTTTCGGAGCACAAGATCGTCTCATTCGCGTAAAAAAGGACTTAAGCGTGATTGAGTGTCTGTTGAAACGAGCTGAGATAGTCTGCCCATAAAATTTACTAGCAGGTTTCACGAAAAGAGCATCTTGGAGGACAAAAAGGAATCGTTATCCAATCAATCGCTTGCGCGTAGTTTCTGTTTGTAGACTGGATTTACCAAAAACAAACAACTACAACTACCCAGGATATGTCTGTGAAAAAGAGTTTCATAAGCACCTCAGGGTTCACTTAAAAATTAACATAACTAGGGATAATACCACGTTTATCTACTTCATTATTTATTCCCCACTTTTGTGGTGTGACGGTGGCGTTTCTACCTCGTATATGAGGTCCCAAACTCGAATCTCGGTCAGGATGAGCTTTTTTCGGAGTTTTCCTTTATCCTAAAATATGAATGCTGGGTAACTCTGAGCTCTATGGATACTGTGACTTGGTGGGTTCGTGAAATTAAAGGCCCAGTTGCACAAACTCAAAATGTTCTTTATTTCCTCCGAGTTGGTCTTGGTACACTTGTAATTCACAGCAGAATTACGTACCACGCACAATTACGTAACACACACAATTACGTAACAGACACAATTAGGATGCACCTGTTCGCAGGTCCACACTACTTCGCAACTTGCCGATAACTCTGACTCAGAACTCTAAAACCGACTCCAAAAACTGACTGACTTGGCGCACCGTGCTTCTATTTATAGGTGGCTAACTGGTTCTAGGAAATACTATACAATGGAGAGGAAAGATATACCAGAGATTTCACGTTCTTTCCACGGGGAAGGCAGGAGGAGGGACAACCACTTGGGCTCTGGTCATTTTTCCCCTCACCCCGCCTCTACTCGGTACGTCATTAGCCTTACGCATTAGCGTAGGCGTGGCCTAGATGCCGTATGTCCCCCACTATTGGCCACCTCTTCCTGCTAGCTGATTGTAAGTTCGCCGATTGGGTAACAATACTCATTTGAGTATCAATTCACCCATTTCATTCGTCGTCCGATATGACCTACCTTGAAGCACGTTAAAGAAAGCACTTAAATATCCTTATTTATACGAGGGTGGTCTGAACAGTTTCCGATCTAATAGAGATACAATAGATTTTGTCAGGGTTTTTTTTTTTCAACATAGTACTTTTGTACGACCAGTGATGCTCCCATCTCTATAACTAGTCCAAAAAGTACTTGGCATTTTTCTTTGCAAAATAATTGTTCACCAATGTGATTGCCTCTTCATTTGACGAAAATCTCTGTCCTCCGAGCGCAATTTTCAGATGAGGGAACTAACAGAAGTCGCTTGGGACTAGATCTGATGAGTAAGGTGCAAGGTCAGGCAATACAAACCGTAATTTGTGGATTTACGCCATTGCAACTGCTGAGGTGTGAGACGGTGCGTTGTCTTGTTGAAACGGCCTTTTCTATTTCTGCAAATGTTGCCGCTTTTACCGGAAGTTCTGCCTTCAACTTGTGAAGTAATGATGCGTAATGTTTTTTACTTTTTGAAGATAATCGATTAAAATAACTCCACGATTATCCCAAAAACAGTCGCCTTTACTTTCTTAGTCGAACAAAATAGTTTTTGCTTTTTTGGAGCCGGTTCCCCCTTTGCAGTCCACTGTTCGGACTGTATTTTTGTTTCGGGCGTATAATGGTGTATTCAAGTTTCATCAACAGTAATGACTTAGCGCGAAAACTCGGATTTATTGCGCCTAAGCTGCGCCAACAGAGCGTTGGAAATGTTTATTCGAACACGTTTTTGGTCTAACACGTGCAACCCGGCATCCAATTCCCGGACAGCTTACTCATGTCTAAATGTTGATTTAATATGTGACGAACACGTTCTTTTGACATGTTTATAGCCTCTGCTATCTCTGTCACTTTAATTCGGAGGTCGTCTAGCACCATTTAGTCAACTTTGGAGATATTTTCGTTTTTGGACGTCCCGAACGTTCGTCGTCTCCCAAGGTCTTATCGCCACGTGTAAATTCAGCTGCCAAAATTGGTAAATGTGGTAAATGATGGTGCAGAGACCCATACACAGAATCCAACTCATCTTTGATTCGCATAGGCGTATGGCCTTTCAAAAACAAATATTTAATGACAGCTCGATACTCGATTTTGTCAATTTTCATAAAAGCACTCACATCAACTCACTCAAACGACTATTACATAACAACTAAGCGTCATAAATAGTTGAAACTTTGGTGAGTAACTGTCAACAGAGGTACAACGAAATATACTAGAATTTTTTCATTTACGATTGCTGCCATCTTCATGTTAAGGTTGGAAACTTTCCAGACCACCCTCGTAAAGGCAATTGGCATTGTTGTTGACAAGAATTAGTAACAAATCAAAAAGACGATAGGACCAAAGCAAAATTGTAAAATAATATGCTTTGCAACCTATCGTAGCTCCTGATACATGACACATAACACAGGTAACTATTATTTATGAATGGGTCGATACCTGTTTTTCTCGATAATGGATTCTCGATACCGATACACAATATTTTCTATGAACTTCAACACCGTTTCGGCAATAATATTTTGTGGAAAAATGAATCGCCGACGAAGTATCGAAAAAGTACCGAGTGGTTTTTCTGAAGTATCGTTGGATCGAGGCAAGTACTGATGACCCATTCCTACTATTATTATGTATGGTGTAAATATGGTTTACAATAAGCCTAAAATAAACATATCTACACAGCAACATTTGTCATTCTGAAATTTCTTTTCTTCTTCCAATGTTCTTTTATTACTGCTTATTATTTTATTCAGGTCCTCCCGAAAACAAGCTTCACGCGGGAACATCTCATTCGGGTCCTGAAGTCAAATGTCCACAATGAAATATGTAGCAAATGTATACTAGGCATTCAGTGCACCTCATTAGCTTCTCTATGTTCAAAAGTTTCACCCAGACGTTCCTTTATGTCTGGTACACATTCGCCAGAGGTAAATGGATCGGCTGTCTATGGGATTAGTGATCTCGGGCTTACGAAACTACAAAGTGTGAAAACTTTTGTTTTGGAAATCCACAGACACACCAGCGCTGGCTTAATCAAATTAGACTGATGCTGAGCGAACAAGCAAGCTAATCAGCTGAGTGTAGGAAACATTACCTCTTCTACTTCAACTGGAATGTAATTTATGCGTACATCCCTGGAAAAGTACATATTCCTTTACAGCATAAATGTCGTTAGCTTTCAACATCTTGTTGTAGGTGTTTAAGATGTTTTCTGAAATTGCTATAACCCTAAAATCATTCATTGTCTTTCTAGCTTAAAATTGTTCACTTGGCGAGTTTCGATTCAAGTATAATATTCAGGCGACATTCCGAGACAATTCTCTGCTCCCATTTCAAACTCGAATGTGTCTCCTGTAATACGATATATAATTTTAACTTAATAATATGTTGTAATTCACCAATAAAAAATGTAAGGTTCATAAAGACATATTTTCATGCATATTTGTGAGACATCAAATTCTAAACTGTAAGAAATATATTTATTTGTGTTCTTGGCAGATTTGAACTAGAACTACATTGGAGCACACGGCGTTCCGCTTCTCCGGCGACCTTGCTACCTACTACCGGCTGCCGTTATGCGCCGGCACTAATCCACTCAGCAGTATTGTACCGGCCACCAACATGAACAGGCGCTTGACTCTAGAGCAACACATTGTCGTGGGAACACCAAGCCGTGTTCTCCCAGAGTTTATTGCAACATTTCCTAGTAAAGTGCCGCTTTCCAGATTTACAATTCACGAGATTGTGAAGAAATCGAAACCATTGGTTCTGCAAAAACTGAATGAGCAAACGTACAGTGTTAACAAGGGAAAAGTTAGAAGAAAAATGCACATGTTTGGAAAGTTCACCAACCGAATCCATCCCAAAAGTAACACAAGTTGGAATTTTAGAATCTTCTGCACATGGAGCAACTATATTATTACAACTAAAACCGTGTAAGTGTACAAGTGTCCATGCTTTAAAACAAGGTGACCTAGTATCACGAATGCATTATTGTGAATGGTTTATTTCATCAGCAAATGACGGTTTAATTGATCTACAGCTTCTGTTGTTTTCCGATGAGCCATTGCTCCACCTCAGTGGTCTTGTGTCAACACTCATAACAGTCGGTACTGGGAATCCAAAAATCTATATGACGTTCAAGAAATCCCTCATTATGATCCGAAACTTGCAGTTTGGTGTGCTGTTAGTGCTGGATACACAAGTGATCCAATATTCTACTAACAGACTGTAAATGCAGAGAGGTATCGAAATGACATTTTGACTCCATTTTATCATGAACTGGCAGAAGAAGAGAAATCACATGGGTGGTTTCAACAAGATACTGCTACTGCCTATATAGCAGAGGAGTCCATTAATAAAAGTAAGGAAGTATTGATGATAGAGTGATTGGTACTGGCATATGACCCCCTTGCTACCTCCAGTGATTTCTAACAGTATGTGACTTTTACTTGTGGGGTAACCTGAAAGTCTAAGTTTACGAGGTAAATCCTCATATATTTTAAAAACCAAACGAAATATTAGAAATGTAATCTGAAATATTACAGTGACCCAACTTATCATGTGAATCAGAATGTGTTCTCCCTATATAATGCTTATTTAACTGAGGGCACACAATATTTCCAGCATCTTCTATAAGCAACTTCTACGCACGGAGTTTATGTAGGAGAAACGCCGGCTGTAGCACACCCAATCGCACACAGGCCAATGCCGCGCACATGTTATGTTTTAAATGAATAACACTGTATCTACACTTGTAATTGATTAATGCATGACCAATTAAAATATTTGCTCTCTCACAAACACTTTTTTCCCTATCCATTACTCAAAATACCCCTTGCAATGCAATACTTTGCTGATTTGTTCCAAAAGTTTCGACTGACGTCTCAAAAATTCATTGAACAAAATGGGCATTTAGTTGCTTTATATAATGATCTTATTTTGATAATTAACTTTTGAAAAATCAACTATTTTGGAAAGTACAAAGGGTCATTATTTTTTACACTAATCTGATGTTAATATAATATATATTTTTTTAAACGATTTACCTCTAATCCTTCCTAGATTTATTATGTGACTATCTTTATTGCATGGAGCATTTATATTCAGACAAATAATTAACACAATAACAAATAAATATTGAAATACCATACAGAATATAATTTTTAGACATTGCAAACATATTAGTTATGTTTGTAAAGATGGCATAAATGTCAAAGAGATATTTGTGGATATGGCAAATTTCACAAATTTTGAACTTTTACACAGACACATTTTCTGTTCTGATTAACGTAACGTGTCCAATGACTTGTGCATAAATTCTGACTCACAACATACGCTACAATACAGAACGTATTCAAGCCACATGACAATAGCCGTTACCGTATCAGAAAACACGCTGTAGCAAAAGCTCTCTAATGACTTGCCCGCCTCGGTAGCGTGGTGATAGCGTATCTGCCTCACGTTCAAGAGGTCCGGAGTTCGAATCTTGGTCAGAGGAATCACCTGGATAAAGGTTTTCCGGGGTTTTCCTTTATTCTGCAAGATGAATGTTAGGTTACTCGAAGCTCTATGGATCCTGGTCTTAACTGAGCATTTCTTCCATTTCATTCATCGTCAGATAAAACTTAACGTTGGAGTTAGCAAATTAAAAAAACTCATTTCCGATACACCCCTTCCAAGTATATTTCTCGAATGAGTAAGCAGATAGAGGATAAATAAAGAGATGAATTAAAACAACAGGCGAATAAACTTTAGATAACAAATAATGACAAAGAAATGGAGCTGCAGCATCTCGAATGATAACCTGATAGCTATTAATTTACAACCTGTGCCAATCGGATTTAATCACTGGCACACATATTGCAAAGCACAATTACCCCAGGTGCTAATTTATAATATAATAATTTAGCAACATGATTAGTGACATGATATTAAACGTGAATCAAATACACAGTAATCACACGAATGTATGTTATTTACCGTACATTACCAAATGGTGCATACACTGCGAGACCTAACAGTGAACCAAAGTTCAACTTCACATGTGCGAATGACCGTGGAGATACAAATATGTTGTAGTGTTTTTATTTTTCAATATTGGCAGAATCTAGTCAACAAAGACAAACGTGTGCATCCATCATACCAGTGCAAACTATCTTTATTCCACAAAGGAATGCTTACGACACGAAACCATATAATTATGCAATGCTCTTTTCTTAATGATCGTAAAAAAAAATTAACAATTGAAATGCTTTTAAAATTGCTCATAAAAAGTATTTATGCTCAAAAGCATTTTATTCTGTACAAGATTTGTGAATGGCACATTATCTTGGTAAAGCTTATGATAGATTTGTAAGTATGTCAGAAGGGTTAATGACAAATCATTGTTATTTACATCTAATGTCTCCTTGAAAGATTATAAAAGCCTAGTGGAGGTTTAAAACAAAGCAAAAACTCTATTTGTATATACATATTAAGTTACATAACTATACTTTCAAAGTTATTCTTGCTTTATAATTAATTTCGTAGAGTTAAAAGTCCAATTTGCAGAAATTCAAATCGTTTTTTATTTGCAGTAGCAGTAATACATCACATACAAAATCACAATCTACCAAGGTCGATGACCACAACAACAGCGTTCTGATTACACCTGTTTACAACATCAGCTCTCGTTACAACACTTTACATCTGTTTACTCTTGTTTTCGACTCCCGATAACTAGTCATGGATTCTTTTTATACAACCATTCATGAATTCCAGACCGTTATAGAAGGTTCTCTAACACGTCACCAGATAAAACACGAACGTTCTAGAATTGGTACTTTATCTGTGCCGGCAGGTCTTTTATTCCCGCACTATGTTTATCTGTTCCGGCATACTCTTTATCTCAGTGCTGCCTATCAGTTCATTTGTGTGCGCAAGCCACATTATCGCGATCGGGTTCGCGAGAGTATTAATGAATACACAAATCATACCAAATATTGTATCATACATTCACTTCAGCTGAAGCTAATGTTGGAAGGTGTATGCCGTAAGCTCTCACATTTCAAATAAAATAAGACATTATTTTTGGAAATAATTATTTCTTCCACATTAGCTGTGTGTAGACTAAGGTTTGATTCAGTAGGGTCAGGCTGAAAAATGCAATGCCATAGCCGGGATTTGAACTACGGATCTCCCGCTCTCCGTGCGGTTGCTCTAAACCAGTGAGCTGCTATGGCAAACGTGCCGACATGTCATTAAATATTAATGCTATTCATAATTTGTTTATCAATACTGTTTTTATTTATTAAAGCTATATATTGTTATTTATTATAAGATATTTAATGTCATGTAGCTCACTGGCTTAGAGCACCGCACGGAGAGCGGGAGATCCGTGGTTCAAATCCCAGCTATGGCATTGAATTGTTCAGTCTGACTCTACTCATTCAAATCTCAGCCTACACACGACTAGTGCGGAAGAAATGATTATTTCCATGAATTTACCTAAAGTAATAACATAGTGATTTAACTATGAAGCCTGAGACTTTAGTACTTATAGTCGCCACAAAAGGTGCGTGTCTTATAGCATATGAGAACCCCTAGTGGTTTACCGGGAAACATACGAGTCAGTTGGAGAATTTAATGTCATGTCGGCATGTTGGCCATAGTAGCTCGGTTGGTTAGAGCAACCGCACGGAGAGCGGCAGATCCGTGGTCCAAATCCGGGCTATGGCATTGAATTTTTCAGTCTGGCTGTACTCACTCTTATTATTTTTGTTTACCTGTTTCAATTAATAAGACAATGAGTAGTTATCATGCTGAAACTAAAATGTAAGTTACTGAGAAACAGTCCTCATACTAAATACCAGAATAAATGGATGCCATCACTGCTGTGGGATTTCAGATTGTTGTTCATACTTTCAAATGAAGATATCAGTTATGTACGTTCATTTGCATTTTGAAGCAACATATCTTAAGCCCCGTTCATAAAGAAACTTTAATGGCGGCCATTCACAATGACGTTATAACGTCAACATCAAATAAAAGAATAACCACATTATTAATGATATTAAACATGTTTAAAATTCTGGTATATTGGGAGATTTTCAATTACATTTTTCCTACATTATTAACATTTCACGAAATTACTCTTCTTGGAAACCTTCAAAATAATTTAGCACTTTAAAATATTCATACAGAATAGTACTATGTCAGCTACAATGACAATTGATACAAATAATAATAATAATAATAATAATAATAATAATAATAATAATAATAATAATAATAATAATAATAATAATAATAATAATAATAATAATAATAATAATAATAATAATAATAATAATAATAATAATAATAATAATAATAATAATAATAATAATAATAATAATAATAATAATAATAATAATAATAATAATAATAATAATAATAATAATAATAATAATAATAATAATAATAATAATAATAATAATAATAATAATAATAATAATAATAATAATAATAATAATAATAATAATAATAATAATAATAATAATAATAATAATAATAATAATAATAATAATAATAATAATAATAATAATAAATAATTTTTCTGATATTCCATATTTAAGAAAGCAAAATATGTATGGTCTACCTAACCTAAGTTTCTCACAAAATTTGACAGATACCATAGCAAATAATATTGTCGCGAATCCATTATTACGACGGGCGGCATACGCGCTAAAAGGGTTCGTGCGCAGCGATAAAGCGGCTTGTTTATACAAAGGAACTGATAGGCAGCACAGTGTGGAAATAAGGAGCCTGTAAAAACAGATAAAGATAGCCCGGAGATAAAAGACTTACCGATACAGATAAGTGAGTTAGAGGGAACATTCTGGTGACGTCTTGATTGTTTTATAGAACATTCGATTTCTTATTTGTTCCAGAAATCTCTAGAATTATCAACGGAGGTATTTAAGGAGGTGACAACGCGCCAAGGAGCAGTCGTAACCAGAGAGTTGTAAAGGAGTAAACAGCTGTAAAGTGATGTAATCAGAACGCTGTTTGTGTGGTCATCGACCTTGGTACATTGTGATTGTGTATGTGACATAATGATGTTACGTGAGAATTAAACAGAGTGTATTTATACGGAAATAAACATCATTTGGAACATCTGCAACTCAGACTTTTAATTCTATGAACCCACAAAGCCACAATATAAACAACAACGCTTTCCTACCCATTTGAATTCATTCGCAGTTTGCTTTCAAACATTTTCCTTCGGTAAATTATTTTATAGGATTTATGCTTCTTGTCATAGAGACAACGAAGTATTTGAAATAAAATGATCCATTTCTCGTCAAAATACTTCAAATCTCTTCTTTTCTGTTACTGTGCAATGCAATGGTGTTTTTTCTCTGTTTCTCTCCTTGTCTGTGTGCTTCTTTTATACCCCGCCTTTAACTGATATGGTCATATCGGCGGTGCTTCTCCTTTGGAATATGTCGAAGGTGTTAACTCGTATTCATTGGGTTTTAATCATTAGATCACGCGCGCGCACGCACACACACACACACACATAGGGTCGCGGCGACGGGCATAAAAGATTCGGCAAAAAGTAAATAAGAGACGGATAGTGTTTCACGGAGATAAAGAGTTTGCCTAAGCAGATAATTATAGGGCCGGAGATAAAGGACTTTCCGGCATAGATTAAGTTACGCTTCTAGAAGGTGATAGAGCCTTCGATTTCTTGATCGTTACGGAACAGTCTCGAATTATCAATGAGGTATTTAAGGGAGCTATGACTCGCCAAGTGTCAGTCGTGAATAAAGCAGTAGTCGTAAACAATTGGTAAACAGATGTTGTAACAGGAGTGTTGTAAACAGATGTAATCAGTCATCGGCCTTGGTAGATTGTGAATATGTATGTAACATAATTCTGCTGTAATCTGAAAGCGTATTTCTACGGACATAAAGAACATTTATAATTTAGGCAATTAGGAATTTTAATTCTACGAACCCACAAAGTCACAATACATTCGCACTCCCATTCATACTTCCAGACTCTGGGGAAGATGAGGAATTATCTTGATCGAAGACAAATCCCCACCCCCACTGCCGGGAATCGAACCCGGAACCCTTAGCACGGCAGGCAGTTGCCAACTGGGCTACGGGGCCAGCCTGTTTCTCTTTTGTTTAATCACCGAACACAAAGATGAAAGCTTGGAGTTTGCAAGATTTGGCGTCAGCGTCTTTTAACGAATATCATTGTGAATGATGTTATTTATTAATGTGATAACAAGCTTTGTTTATTTTGTATTCGGAGAATCTCAAAATGCATGTTTTATGTGAAACCTTGGGGTCAAATTTTGAGTGGAAACGAAGACCTTCTTCAGTATCTAGTACTGAAAGCAATATATCTTGTAAGTTCAGTTCAGAGAATATTCATAAAAATTAAGGTAGTGTGATGTTCAGAGAAAGTCGTGTCCATGCTAAAATAAGATTTTTAATAGCAGCAAGGATGTAGGCATTGTCTTAATGCAGCACAACGCTAAGCCGACCTCTCTTGTCAGGGCGTTTATAAGTTGACACTGCATTAACCTGACAGAGGAGTTCAACAGGAAGGTGAGTGTGGTAATACTGCGTCAGGGGATGTCTAAATCCTGGGCCAGGGGTACGCTTCTAATCAAGCGCAAATTCCCATGATGCATCTGAGAGTGGAACAGTCAACAGATCCTCTGACCTAGGGCATAGCACAATATCAGACATCTACGGAGATTTAAAAAGGAAGCAATGTTTTATTTATATTAATACATTTGAAGCAGTACACCCAAATAACAGCAAATATTAAATCCATAATAAAACATACACTTTTTTACATTTTGTGCATAAGTACACATTAACAAAACCATGAGCGTTTTGACTGCAGCGCTCCTTCTTCACAGTTTGCTTGATGCTTTGGCGAGAAAGAAATACCATTAAAGTTTAAAAGATCACTTCGTTTCTTATAAAACATAAACTATGGAGCACAAGCATAGACCACAATTATAAAACTATACAGTAAATTAATTTGTGACTAGTCTAAAGTGGCGTATGCTGGGATTGTGACTGGGGCTATCACTAGGTCTACCATATCCGGACAATAAGAGATTGTTGCTTTGTAGGTTCACAAACAGTGAATTTAAATCAACCTTTCTTGAAACAAGCTGTTAAAACAATCATAATAAAAAATAAACAATTTCACCATAACTGTTTATATATACATGAATTCCAGCCATCTTTCTTTGTGGGTAAACTGCGTTGTGACAATATCAAAAAACAGTTCCTCGTTATGTCTTCTCAATGAAATAAGAATGTCTTTTTCCACCGATAAAAGAGACAAGATTCTCAGACGAATTTGTCCGTGTTGCACGTAAATAAGATTTTATTCGTTTCAACACTGAAAAACACATTTCTGCACTTGCAGTGTTAGAAGGAAATGTTACAATCTGTTAAAATACTTTTCATATGGGTTCTTATTTTTTCCTTCAAGAGCGGAAGAGCTGAAATAGGCCTTCCCTGTTTTGTTATCATTAACTTATCCTCGTAATTAAACTGCGAGAATGGTCTTTGCACTAATTGTTTAATTACACATTCTTCACCCATTTCGAAGAATTAGCGCTGTCTTGGTACGCTGTACACTATGAAATAAACAATACTAATACGGCTGTTGAGGACCTAACAATCACACAATAATTGAAAACACGCTCTTTCTTGCCTTTAACTCCATGTGCTATGCGAAATTCCAAAGCCAGTCGTGTCCGTACAGTACATTTCGGAGAAGCTCTTATGAGTGTCGCGATGAAAGGTTCCGAAGCCTTGGTGTGTTGAATCCTGCATTCCTTCCCTCGTCCCTCACTGCCCCTTACCATAGAGAAGGATGCAACAGTAGCTACCGAAGCTCTGCTTGCCTCTCTGTTCAGTGGTAGGGAAAGAGAGATATTCCACCCTACGCACAAATTCTTTATGGGGGAAACTGGTATTGCAATTATTATTAATATTTCTTTTTAATTTCTAGTTTACTTTAGATATGGGCTTCGGTGACAGTTTTGATAACCATAATATATGCCACTGCTAGCCTAACTTATATGGTGTAATTTGGAGTTGGGAGATCAATAAGGAATAAAACAAAACAGAATGCATCAACATGGTGGAATGAGCCAGTGTTGTGTGGAAAACTGTTACTAAAAGTTGAAAAGACAACAATGCTGAACGTGCTTAACAATGTCTGCGAGAAATATCCAGTACTTGCTATTACATAGTAGCGAAATTAACATCCAAAATTTAACCGTCTGTGAGTTTCAAGCATTTACAGCGCACGGAAAGAAAAATCAACTCTTGGTGAGGTTAGAACTTCCGGCAAGAATAATCGTACCAACTTCCAGCTCAGATTAAAGGCATGCAGATGACGCACACAGCTCTTAATTGCCATGACTAGTGCGTTGTATGTTATTTATATCTATTTGTAATAAATTTTAATGGTGAAAAACACTTACTATGGTAGCGATAACAATATGGCCTCATTGCGCACGTACGTGGCCGCGGATTGATACAAACAAGTGATTCGTTTGTATCTACTTCATTCACCTGGTGAAAAAACTGCAGATGAGTAACAATTTTACTGTGGTTTACAGTAACTGTCGAAGCGTTTCGAATTATTATAACTTTTGCTTTACGTGGTGTTGAGTTATGTAACCTAGACTGATAATGTTGAAGATAAAGGAACGTTTTCACAAAAAGTATTATAGATATGAAATTTATATTTCCAACACAATTTCTCGACATTATATTGTGACTTTGCGTGTTCGTAGAATTAAAAGTCCAATTTGCCAAAATTCTGAATGTTCTTTATTTGCGCAGAAACACTCTGCGTAGCAGCAGAATTACATCACATATCACAATCTACAAATTCAAGGTCGATGACAATAACAAACAGCTTACTCAACTTCCTCTGTTTACAACACTCTTGTTACATGTCTTTACAACAGCTCTACCATTCGACTGGGGCGTCACAATCACTTAAATACTTCACTGATAATTTCTAGATTATTCGAAAATAAACCAGAAACCGAATAACTTCTATCAGTTAAAAAGTAACTAGAAATTTCCATTTATCTCAGTTTGTTTGTTTCAGCAGACCTCTATCTGCATGTTATTTTTGTCTGCCGGCTCTTGGTTTTCACACTAGTTATCTCTCCAGATACAATATTATAAATTTACATATAAAGGTGTCTGCAGGGAATCTTTAATCATTAAGTGATAATAAATGTGAAAATGCTTAATATTTTTTCTCCAATGTTGTTTGAAAACTTGTTCCCTAAAGTAGAAGAATGTAAGTTCCGCAAAATGAATCTCGAAGTTAGCAAATACATCTCACGTGTTTATCTTTATTTTTGAATCTAAAATACTCAAAAAAGTCAACTTTGCTACTTGAAATATTGTTTATATTTCTACTGACATTCTTATAATACAAAGACAAGTTATTGCTTCAGTTTGAGTGAATAAATTTTAAAAGTAATAAATAAATGAATAGCAAATGTAAAACAATGCAATCAATAGACGGCATGGCAGTGCGCAAGCTTCAGCTCTTTCAACTTTAAAAGCCATTTAAACTAAAAATTTGACCATCAACTTTTGTGGAGATATTCCTAAGACATTTAAATTTTTAAGCTTCTCTAAGAAAGTGCTTTCCTTTAAGTTATTCAATTTATACTAACTTGAGAGAACTTCTCCCTGCCATTTGTGGCCCTGAAATGTGTATTGGCAATTGGTTTCATTTGAGTCAGGCTTTCAAGGCAGATCTTGTGCAAGAATTGGAGAGATAACGTTTAGATAAACAATGAATTACAAAATATTTTCCTGTGCATATACTATATTTTGGGGACTGCCTGGGACAGTTCTCCCTCGGAACAATTGCACATCGGAAATAATGTCCCCTCGCTTAATACTTTGTGTCTTGAGTTTTCTTAAATAAATATTACATTTATCCCCATATTTACATCCTCATTCATACTTACAGACTCTAGGCAGGAATCGAACTGAAGCTCTTGGAAGCTGGCATGCAACGACCAGACCGTTAATCCGATTCCACAAATATTTCGTAGACATCTTCGTACAGCTCTGTTTACATAATTCACTGGCATTTTAAAAAGTTTTACGAGTAATTCTCACATGGTGATATAATTAGATTTATTTAACCTGTACTTTCTATAACATTAGTTTCATAATGATACAGGAGCAGTTTATGATGAAACGTCCTCTTTTAATTTCACCAACCCTAAAATAAACAACTAAAGCAGCATTTGATAAAAGTCTTCTTCATTCCTATCATGTTTATTAACCTGGAAATTGAAAGAGTTTCCCAGGTTGAAATTTACTTTGGTGTGCCGTTTATGTAAAATGTATGGAATATTCTTTTTCACACGCAGCAGCTATAAACAAAAAAAAAATAAATACAAAAAAAACTGAACTGCTTTTTCCCTCTTTTTACGGAGTTATATGTTTAATGTAAAATGTGGTAACAGTTCTAACTGGCAGACGTTACAATTTGTGTTAGCCACTTAGAGTACGTTAACTTGGGTTTTATTTTAAACATTAAATCGCGCGCACTTGTCTCTCGATTTTTTTAGAGAAAAAGTTTCAAAATAAAATATTTAAGTTGACAAAGTGAAATGATTCGGCGGTATAACGCGATGCTATACTCGTGTTCGAGCCCTGGTAACTGCATAGTTTGACCACTTTGAGCGTCTTCCAACTTGGTGGTCCAGCCAGTAACTATCAGGGAACTCTGCTTATCTCTGCCACTTGCGTTCTCCGCCCTTACATCTCATACACTCTTTCATAAAGGAAAAAGAACAGACTATGGAAGCGTATTTTTTTAAGCCGACATCGTTTCCACTGTCGGTTTACAATGGTGTCACTGAACTCGTTTATGTAGTCTCGTCCTACTGAGTCCTCTCTTAATTGAGTTTCAATTACTAAACGTACACTGACAGCCGAGCGATTATAGACAAGTATGAAGCATCTAGATCTCCAAAGGTTCGAATTTCAGATATCATGTTGAACTTTTATTATAGAAATACGAAATGTGTATTACGCACACTATAGTATAAATTTCAATTGCTAAGGTTTACTTTATTTTATGTCATTCGTGCTTACTGTAACACTCTACTCTGTTTTTAAACCAACTGATATAAATGTTTTATTCCTTAATGTAAAATCAAATAAAAATGGAAATTAACTTAGTATCGAGTGTGTCAACCCTCTGCTTCTATTACTGACCTCAAAAACATCAAGAATGTGTAATCTTCTGCAAGGAAAGCAAAAGGCGTTCCCATTAAAGTAACAATAATAAAATGAAACACGCCCATCAAGGATTCCTTTTTTTAATTTTTACGTCCTCCAACGTCAAGTCATATCGAACGGTGAATGAAATGGGTGAAATGATACTCAAATGAGTCCAGGGTCCATGGAGCTTAGAGCTACCCGACTTTAAGAATATAGGAAAACTCCAGAAATAACCTCACCCGGTAACTCACCCTGATCAGGATTCGAACTCGGGACCTCCTGAACGTGAGGCAGACACGCTACTATCTACGCTACAGAGGTGGGCACATTAAGGATTCGAACTCATGTTGGTGTACTTACGAGACACATAGGTATGTTTCACTGCTCGGCTACCATGCATACGGCCAAGCCACAAAGCATGTATCTATCGCAAAGCTTTGAAATTAAGTCAGAGTTGTATTAAAGCGTATATTAGGAAAATAAATTGTTCTTTCGCAGTGGCCATGTGTAGGCCAAAGTATGGAAAGATAGAGTCAGACTGAAAACTTCAATGCAATAGTCAAGATTCAAATAGAAGCTTGCCTCTGGCAACTGCTCTTTCTTTTCTCCCCCTAAGGCTGTGTCTGCTGTATTCAGCTCATCCGTTCCTTCTGGAGGTATGTGCACAAAAGTTACAACTTCGAGTCGAGGTGTTAGGTGTCCTCTCCCCTCTGAAAAGCAAATTTTAATGTACATATCACCGGTGGGTACCCCAAACCGTGGCAGAGTTCCGCGATTAGGGCAAGTGGTCCTTGTCTATATCACCGCCCCTAGGAGGGACGTATGAGGCAGAAACCTAAAGTGTAACCAGATGTGGGAGACCACGAGCACAAGTTGACGGACTCCTTAACGATTAGAGATTGAACGCATCCGAATCCATTCAAGCTATACTCAAGCCTTCCGGGGTCCCTTGAGAGAAGGCATCCACGAGGCCCGTCGACGATCATGGAAAATCTTTATAAAACACCTTAATAAAGCAAAATATTCATAAATCTTTATAAAATCTTTTATAAGTATCTAACATTTTAATCCGTTCCTTCAACCCTAAAACAGTTGACTAAGGAATAAAGAATATAAAATAGGGAATAAAGAATAGAAAAAATAAATAGAATAAAGAATAGAAAATTCGTGAAAGTAGAGCTACCACCCCAGTACTCAGCTACCGATTAGGGAAACCCATGGAAACCCAAAGTCAGAGTGGGCAGTCCTAAATGTGATACTAGTACTTCGATTTCTTCGAAGTAATTTTGTTGTAAACATATAAGAGGCAAGAAAGAGAAAGACAGATATAATTTAACGTAACTCTGTTCAGGTGACATTGGTAGAGGAAAAGTCATGGGCATTGGAATAGGCGTAACCGACGTTTTTTCCTCCGCGTGATAGGAACAGCAACAATGAGAATATATCCCTTTGTTGTATATCACTCAAGAGTAACCAACAGGGCTCTATCACTTAACTGTATTATTTCTTAATCACAAAAGCGACATGGGGCTTTCCATTAGAACAATCACTGCGCAGTGGGTGTGCATTTGCAGGCACATTCGGTGTGACAGCTTGGGTGGGACCCGATGATTCCTGCATTCAAGTGGGCTCAATTTATTGACAGCTCTGATAGACCACAATTTTGATAAATTGCATAGGGCAATGCATCATCGACACTGATGAACTCCGCGTTAGTATTCTGTCGGCCTAACCAATTAAACGGTAGATTACTGGCACTCAGCGTGTTTCGCAGTGGGGGAATGAAATCCTTGTGAAGCTGCGTGAGTGAAGGCTTTAAATAATTTATTTAAACTGAGCATTGCTGTGTAAAACTCCACAAAGGCACGGTAATAAGGTTTTAAAAGTACAAAAACAGAGCAGGTGCAATTTCATCATTGAATTTGCTATTACGTGGAACTATTTCGAAGCAAGCCGCTTCTAATTGAAAATGAAAGGTTCTGCTGATGGTATTATTAAAGGCTTAAGAGCCCAGAAACAAACATTTTAATAATAATTTATTAAGTTTCTTTCCTATCATTTTGACTCTTCGGTACAAATTTTGAAATAGATTTTAAACTTCACGGTGAATTTGAGACTTATACTTCAAGTATAGCTCAAAATTGGATGCCAATTCAATATAAATTATATTTCAACAAAATCCCTCCCCCTCGAACTATGTTTTACATGAAAAATGTTCGAAATATTTTGTTTCTAAAAATATAGCTCATTTGATTTTGATTAAAATACGATATATTTGAAATAAATACCTTCATTTAAAATAAAATGTTTATATAGAATTGTCTGCCACTAGCCTCTATAGAGACCTTTCAAGGCTTAAACATAGCTCACAACTAGTTGAATACAAAAATACAAGCAGACCAGCTGTATTTTCATCATAATCATCATCATCAACAGGATTTAAGTCTAAAAGCACTTTTTCCGGTCTCAAACATTGAAATGTTGTTGTAGCCAGCTCTTCCTTGGCCTTCCAATGCCTCTTCTCCCTTTGGGATTACAATTCAACTCGTATTTTGGTATACGATGATTGCCCATTCTTTCCACGTGCCCTTTCCATTTGCTTCTATATTCATTTATCTTCTCTATTGAATTGAATATACCAAGTTCTGTTCTTATGTCAGCACTTCTCTTTCTATCAATCTGTGTGTAACCTGCAACACTCCTTAGGAAAATTATCTCTGCAGCTTCTGTTTGTCTTTCTTCACTGCCATTACTTTGTAAAAGTTTAGTTTTGTTTCTCCTCTAGTGGTCTTGAGATATCTTTTTACCGTACCGCAAATGTTGTGAAATCTATTAATTTTATTATTTATATCCTCATTTTTAAAATATAAAACATTTTAGCATAGATAATTAAAATGTTTGATCTTTTCTTTCATCTTATTTTCCTATATTATTTTTTCTGTAATTGTTTGCTTTCCGTGAAAAGCTAAAACTTTTGTTTTTACTATAGAGATATTTATTGCACAATCTTTGCACAGATTATTTAAAGTTTGCGAAAGCACCGGAGTTACAAAGCCCTAATCTGTTCTATCATAACAGCTCCATTTTTCTTTCTTTGTTTTTCCATACTCTATTTTGTTTAAGAAAACTGTTAATAGTTATATTAGTGCAAACATGAGTACAATCATTGCAATCATTGAGTGTACGACTCCCACAATATATCACGATGATCATCATCTCTATGATGATCATCATCTCTATGATGATCACGAATTAGGTAAATTACATTTCTTAGAGGAAATTAAGAAGTGTTAAGTGCTAATTCCCTATGTAAATATCATGAATGTATGGGAAATAAAGACAGACAGTTCAAGTGTCTCTTTGTTGATATGGAAAACCTAATGCTTTTAGTTCTCTGCAGTGCTTTCTTTACCTTCATTCCTGGTCATCTGAACCATCCCTTTTGAACCGGACTTAAGTGCAGAGTGGTATGAATGTTTATGGTACAAATATTAGATTATGAATAAAGGACAATTTTAGACGAAAAGTAACAGGGGTCGAACAATGCAAAGCTAAACCTCAGATACGCGAAGAGGCAAAAGGATGTCCTATAAATGAATGTCAGTGAAGCAAATGCTAACGGACAGGAAATTAAAAGTTATTGATCATACTGAAAGATGTAGTGTTACGTTTTTAACGTTCTCCAACATTATCATATCGGAGGATGAATGAAATGGGTGGATTATTACTCAAATGAGTCCAGGATCCATTGAGCTTAGAGTTACCAGACATTCATTTTTCAGGATGAGGGAAATTTCCGGAAGAAACCTTATCCAGACTACTCGGGACCTCCTGATCGTGAGGCAGACACGCTATCACCTGCGCTACGGAGGCGGGTGAGTTTGAAATCATTGCAGAGAAACAATGAAGAAGAAGAAGACTTCAAATTAACCATTTGCCTCCGTGCTTTTTCCTACGTCAAATAGTTAAACACTAATAATAATAATAATAATAATAATAATAATAATAATAATAATAATAATAATAATAATATTAATAATAATATTAATAATAATAATATTAATAATAATAATAATAATAATAATAATAATAATAATATTATTATTATTATTATTATTATTATTATTAATAATAATATTAATAATAATAATAATAATAATAATAATAATAATAATAATAATAATAATAATAATAATAATAATAATAATAATAATAATAATAATAATAATAATAATAATAATAATAATAATAATAATAATAATAATAATAATAATAAATAATAATAAATAATAATAATAATAATAAATAATAATAATAAATAATAATAATAATAATAATAATAATAATAATAATAATAATAATAATAATAATAATAATAAATAATAATAAATAATAATAATAAATAATAATAATAATAAATAATAATAATAATAATAATAATAATAATAATAATAATAATAATAATAATAATAATAATAATAATAATAATAATAATAATAATAATAATAATAATAATAATAATAATAATAATAATAATAATAATAATAATAATAATAATAATAATAATAATAATAATAATAATAATAATAATAATAATAATAATAATAATAATAATAATAATAATAATAATAATAATAATAATAATAATAATTATTATTTCAATATTGCAATGACTGTACAACTGCTAAACCAGCCGGCTAAACTATTTTAAGATTTTTAAGTGGTCCTAAAATTGAATTCCCAAACACGTTGTTGGCAACTAACAGGCTGAATAACTCGATTACCTACATCTATAGAGGGAAACAGAAAAGCACTTTCAAACTTCATGATCCTCTCCAAAATAGAAGTGGATCGCAGTAACAGATTTTTAAACTGTTTACCTACAATCGCTGGGGATATTTTCCGATTCTACTATATCCTAATTATTGGAATGTATAAATGAAAGTGAAATGAGCGATGTTTCAAACCGAGAATTCGTCGTCATTCCTGTCCAGTACACAAGCTGCAAGGGACATACAAACATAATTAACTCCCCACCCCCTTCATGTTCCATCTGCGTATGACGTCACCTGCATCGTTTTTAACAGAATTGAAGCATACACATAAAACAACATTATCCTTAAGTGACATATTGGTTCTAGTGGTTTTTAACTGGTTCGTTCATTGATGATTAAAAATCCATCACAAATGTTACCATGTATTGCTTCTTCCTCTGCAAATTAAAGCATTACCTTCATCAAATGCTATTCAAACAGAAATCAGGGTTTAGATAATATACCGTAACGTTTCTACGTCGTTTCTAATATTTTATCCTAATACTGTGGAACCACAATGGTGTAGCATAAAATTTGCACTTAAGTCACCCCTGTATGATGGTTAACTAAGTTTAATATCGGCTTTATTAAATACAAAACATTGATTCGCAGTGGCTATGACACAAGCACATCGTGAGTTTGTGAGATAAGTAGAAACGTACCGCTTTCGCCTAGAGAAAACTCTAGAAGCGCTAAAGATAGATAACCAGAATATTCTGTTAGATTCCCTTCTCCCCGACTTCAGAACATTCTGAAATGTTCTGTGGAAGTTTCCATCGGCTATATAAGGACAGCGTGTTCGCGAGTGAAAGAGTTAGCAAGTTGGGAGCATATTTCTGGTACGATCTAAGGTGTGGACAAGTACTCTCAGCATTAGCGCAATAACAGATGGCGTTATCAAAATTCTATTTTGTAATCTATTAAGTTTTAATGATTTCTTATGATAACCACAAAAACTGCATTTCTGTACCTTTACTATCACAAACCCCGGAGGGGAGGGGATCCGTCCCCTTCAGCTGTCGTGGTGCGGGCGCTGCGGACCCCTAGCACTCATGGTACCTCTGACGTTACTAGAGGAACCTCGGGCCAAACATTCGAGCCCCTCCCTGATTGGGAGTTGTTCGGATTGGGTTGAACTCGAGGGGGCAGTGGTTCCCGATACCCGTGGGGGATCGGGTACGTCTCCCCGTCTCCGGACGGGGTTGAGGGGAGCCATTAATATTCCCGCGCACTAGCCTGCATAGCTGGTAGAAGGTGTGCTAGATCACCAGGCGGCCCCACCGAGGTCATATCGGTAGCCTTCCCATTTTTGAGTTGGCGCGCGTATGTGGCGTATCCACTTCCATCCCGTCTTGAGTCCATAGGACCGGATGGGGGGGCGGCTTGTTAGTCTCTAGGTCTTGCACTAAGGAAAGCCCCACGGATGAGCCGGGCGCCCTTTTGGGACAGCTCGGTAACTCCCTGGTCGAAGGAGGCTCGGATACTGTGTCCTACGGGTCCAGGAGCAATGAGAGTAGAACCTCTGACATTAACGTTTACTATCTCAATGTATAATTACATAAAGGACCTATTTACATTGAGATAAGGATTTGTGCTTAGGTACATGACAAGCGGAAGCACGTGCTTTTGTTTACATCATTGGGAGATCTGGTTTGGAATAGACAGCAAATCATAGCAGTAAAGTGACAATGAGTCATTAGGAAACTATATTTAAAACTTATAAAAATCAATATACGTAATTACAAAGATCCGAGAAACAAAACTATCATATGGCTGATTCAAAAACATCGTCGCTTTCTAATACGTACTTAACAGTTACTAATATTTTACTCTCCCTGCTGCATTAGGTAAGCAGAAATAGTGCTACTTCCACCGAAAGAAAAATCAATATAAAAATCTCACGAGAAACAGGTATTCTGCGATTACCTAAATAAATAAACAATAATTTCTTAAAATGGCTGTGTCTGTCTGTTGGAGAACAACGTAACTCAAAAAGTTGTATTTTAAATACCAAATTTAAGACTTAAGTTCAGAATCATCTAAGATTTTCAAGAAAAATCTTGCCAGCCCAAACTACTCCTTACATAGAACATTTTTCATAAACTGTGATTTTCTTAAAAAATGGCTCAGTATTTTTATTAAAAAATATATATAAATGGCGGAGATTTAAGTACCATAAAATAAATTTTGTTTCATTTTTATTACTTTTATTTATTTCTTGATATTCCAATCGTCAACCATGCGTATATAGTGTAGCTTTTGTTCTTATGCATGCTTTAATTACAAGCTTATGCCAAAAAAAAAACAACAGAAAAACAGAAAACAGCGTCCAGAATTAAATCAGAAATTTTTCAATAGACATACTTTATATAACATCTCAAACGAATACTGATTTTTCTATGGGCCATAAAATTTCGACGAGGAAAATAGATTAAATGATTTACAGAAAAAAGGTTGTACACTGTAATGCATAATTCTATAAAGAAATGTAGTTATGTTAGTAGTTCATCGGTTTATCTTAAAGGTACATGAACACAATGACATACTATCAGTTGCTTCCGTTGACCAACAGAGAAATTAACACTTTTAGAAAATTGAAGCTTGCGTTCAGGGTCTTTAAAAGTGAAACCTAACATTAACCTAAATTGCCGTGTAAAAGACTGGGGTTGAGATAAATTTTCAGTTATGCAGTTAAATACTTCAAAATGGAATCAACATTATGTGTTTAACACCTCTTTAACTGTTATTTATGGATTTAGAGGCGGAGGGTAACGGGTTTTGCCCCGTAAGGGTTCTTTTATGTGCCAGTAAATTTTGTGATATGGGCATTATCGCATTTCATCATCCTTAATGCCGGTCTGCTTGCGTCGGTATTCGATCCGAAATTAAGCTTTATAGCCTAACACAGCACACCACTGGGGATATCGGTACGAATTATGTAATTTAATATTTTAGATTATGGGTTGTGATTACACTAGGAATAAAAACCTAAAATATATAAAGGTGGTTGTATGTATGAAAGAAAACGATCTTATCATGAAAAGACTTTCCGCAGAATCACTGATTAATCGTGATTTTAGTTTGTGTGAATGTTTCTTTGGGAGGAGGTCGTCGTTGTTGGAAAATGAGGGAATAAACACATAAAACGGTTCAGTGGGTCTGCCTGACGTTCAAGAGTTCCAGAGTTCGAATATCGATCAGGGTGAGTTATCTGGATAGGCAAGGTTTTCTTCCTGAATTTAACTTATCCAGAAAAACCAATCTCTGGTAACTCTAAGCTCTAGGGATCCTGGGATTGCGACTGGTATTGGAACTTCATTACGGAGGGGATTCGGTACGTAGGCCACCATGCTGGGCCCATTGTTTCTATGCCCCCAAGTGGGGGCACCGCGGGTATAAGGATGGGGCGAAGGAGACAAAGGGCAGCCGATCCAAGGAGCCACGACAGTACAGAGGGCAGGGTTCCTACAGTTTACTTGGATAGAGACCTCCCTCGACAGACCAGGTCAATGAACTCGCTCCCCTACAGCGGGACGGCAACGAACCCAGCAGCCGAGCCCTGGCGGTCCCGAAATGGCCCCAGCAGAGGAGCGGAGACCGCCAACCGACCTACCGGAGGAGGAAGTAGTTTTCCTCAGAGCATATCATCCTGCCATGCACCGCCGCGACACCCGCCAACACTTATACCCTGAAATAGACCACCAGATGAGAGATGATATGAAATGATAATGGAGATGAAATGGAGAGACAGGAAATTTGAGGGATGTAATTAACCTACCCAGCATTCCCCTAGCGATCCGGGAAACCCCCGAAAAAATGAGTCAGATAAGTCGACCACGGGAATCAAACCCGGGCCTCCCGAATGCGGGCCACAGATGAAACCACCTGAGCCACTAGGGATCCTGGACTCATTTGAGTATTACTTTATCCATTTCATTTATCGTCCAATACGACCTTAAGCTGGAGGACGTAAATTTAAAAAAAAAATAGAAAATTGGAACCGAAAGACGATTTGAACTCTGGTTGGTAAGTAATTTGAAAGGGGTTTTAATGAAATTTTACTCTGCACCCTTTGGAAAAGTTTTTTTTTTTTTTTTTTTTTTTTTTTTTTTTTTTTTTTTTTTTTTTTTTGTAGATTTACGTCCTCCAACATTAAGTCATATCGGACGATGAATGGAATGGGTGAAATAATGCTCAAATGAGCCCGGGGTCCATAGAGCTTAGAGGTACTCGACTTTAATCTTTCAGGATAAGGAAAAACTCTGGAAAAATCCTCATCCAGGTAACTCACCCTGAACGAGACTCGAACTCGGGACCTCTTGAACGTGAGGCAGACACGCTACCACCACGCTACCGAGGCGAGCGAATATTTTTATAATTCTAGCTTACTGGACTAATTTTAATTAAATGACGGTGCATGTAGATTTGATGTGAGAATTTACACAATTATGATAAATTTATCTTGAACTTGACTTCGATGTTCCCGCCAGCACATGAAGATTCTATCTCGGTGCTTTGTCTCGGATTGATGCCTTTCTATTACTATGTTGATTTTCTAAAATAAAAAATTACACATTTCCTTTTTCTAGATAATAAATTTAACTATTGATCATTTAACACAAAATGATGCAACCAAAGTTATATTATGATCCTCCTAAAACAATCACTTTGGCAATTTACTCTCTTGTTTGTATACGCGACTGTCTTCTAGCACGATCAACGTTCCTCAGCGTCTCTTTCTGAAGACTGTTGATTTTTCTCTGTCCCTATAGCAACCATACGTTTCTACATACTTATTAAACATTCACAGTTCCCATAAACACATCTTGTCCATTTTTTATATTTTCATTTTCACATACTTATAATGATAATAAAAGTTTTAAACATTCTTTCAATATTTTAAACTCTAAATAACATTATCCAATAAATAATAGATATTTTCGAGGCTTATTAAAACAACTATTGCAAAACTAAGTAATAAATAAAACCTAAATAATGTTCAATCAGGATTCCCATAGAGATAAATAAAACTTCAATTCGAATAAGTGACGTTTAAGCAAAGTGCATTTATAGTTTGCATTGGTGTGCTTCAACCCAGCCTCTGTAGAACCTCAGAAAGCAACCCCATTCCGTCTCTTACATTAGCACCGTTTCCTCTCCTTTTCCGCTCAAAGCCCAAGGGAACCAAACCCCCTTTACATCAGCAAATCCCTCAGTAGCTTCATCTGAGAGAAACTCAAGATGGTCTTGCACGTGAGTATTTCTTTCTACCTTTTCCTTACTTTCGCTTATTACTACTGGCCAGACTTGCAAATAGCATGTTTACATTTTGTTGGTTAACGTCATTGCAGTAATGAAACCGCAATGACGAGCTCAGAAATCCTTTAACATGTGTACTTTAAATTCAAATACTGTAGGTCTTTATTTTACATGTGATCTAAATCACTTTCATTGGCATTCTAATAACTGATAATCATATTACTTTACTAAGTTTACGACACTTTATTAAAATTCTGGAGTTTTTAAGACAAAACTGTTTAAAAGGAATATTGAAATTTTCTTTATATATTCAGGTAATTTCCCGGATGCTTATACAGAGTTCTTCATTTAAAACCTAATCGACGCACGGCATTTCGCCTGTGTACGAATGGGTGTGCCAAAGGCACACATAAACTCCACGCATTACTCCACATAAACTTTATCCTCGGCTAAGCAATCATTATATCGGTAGAAAACACATTCTGATTCACACGATTAATTTGGGCTACTGTAATGTTTCCAATTTCATTTCTCATATTTTGTTTTAGTTCTTTCAGTGTATGAGCATTAGTCTCGTAAACTCTTTCAGGTTAACCCAAACAATGTTAGATCGGGGTAGCGAGAGGGCCATATACCAGCACTAATCACTCTATCTTCAATGCTTCCTTAGCTTTATTAATGGACTTCCCTGCTGTATGGGCAGTAACACAATCTTGTTGAAACTACCCATATGATTTCTCTCCTTCTGTCAGTTCATCATAAAACGGAGTCAAAATGTCAATTCGGTAATGAGAGATTTCTTGAACGCATGAAAATTTTCAGAGGCGCAGTACCGCACACAACGCCAGCCGTATTGGGGGAATCCAGCAAGACGAAACGCCATGTCTTCGGTTAGGTTTTAAATGAATATCCCTGTAAAAGCAGTATAGATTTGGAAGAAGAGTTATATGTGGTTATTACATTGCCTCCACCAAACTTGCAGTACCCGTTAAGCTTAACTCTTATCATGAAATCAGAATTGGTGGTGGCAGCGTCGAAGGGAAGTGACATTATTATCGTGATCGTCATCGTGATCGTCATTGTCATCGTCGTCATCATCATCATTATTATCATCATTATCATCATTATCGTCATTATCGTCATTATCATCATCATCATTATCATCATCATTATCATCATCATTATCATCATCATTATCATCATTATCATCATCATCATCATCGTCATCATCGTCATCATCGTCATCATCGTCATCATCGTCATTATCGTCATTATCGTCATTATCGTCATTGTCGTCATTGTCGTCATTGTCGTCATTGTCGTCATTGTTATTATTATTATTATTATTATTATTATTATTATTATTATTATTATTATTATTATTATTATTATTATTATTATTATTATTATTATTATTATTATTATTATTATTATTATTATTATTATTATTATTATTATTATTATTATTATTATTATTATTATTATTATTATTATTATTATTATTATTATTATTATTATTATTATTATTATTATTATTATTATTATTATTATTATTATTATTATTATTATTATTATTATTATTATTATTATTATTATTATTCGTTAAATAGGTGTGTTATTATTTTTCTGGCCGTATTAATAACTTCACCGCAGTCAATAATACATTGATAATGTACTGGGCTAGGAAGTTCGTACCGATTTCCTTGAGCAGTGTAAGAGTGGCCAGGCATGGCTACACCACGCAGCGCTACTAGCAATAATGAAGTCAGCCAGAAACAAGCGCGTATGCACTATGTAAGAATTTGTATGTTGTACATAATGATCTAAATAGGTTTGTATTTACGAATGTCTCATAGGACATTTTTGTTCTCTGTGCAACCGGTTTCAACACCCCTCCGCCGTGCCCTCTTATCTATATCTTTTTTTAATGCCGGGAGAAGGTCGGTCGAAACCTGTATAGAGAACGGCGGACGGTATGAGCTTCCTAGTTCTGATAATGTAACACTGTGCCATGTTTTGGTATGACAACTCGTCAAAGTGGCCAGAATAATGCAAGAGAGAGGTGGGATGAGAGGGTGACCTTTTGAGCCACACTTCAATACCAATTTAAATTCCCTGATTCCTATATGGGCCACTTTTTCTGCTCCCAGGTGTACTAGCCGTTAATGGGCGATGAAACAGGATCCCAGGGAAATCTGCCGCTCGATAGTACAGCGTACCTTTGGGAGGTTCATTCACCTGGTGTATTGTTGGAAACCAGTTTTTGATAATCAGAGATACTCCAATCTATGAGCCAGAGTTACCAATTTACTGAAAATGCAGTAGGCTTTGTAGCTTGTAAAACAAAGTTGTAATCTAATAATAATATAAGTGCTTTACATATGCTTCTCATCTCGATGTCTCGGATAAATTAGCCTAAAAGTACAATCATATTTTTAAATTTAACCGCTGTGATGCTTTGGAATTCTGTAGTTGAAGCTTCAACAAGACCATCAAAACAACCGAACAGCGACTTACAGTTTAATATTTGTAAAAATTTAACAATAAAGAACATCTGCAATATAAGGATTTATTTGGAATCAGATGTTTGATTTAACAAAAATTACATTCTTTTGTGCAGCAAAGTTTGTCTTTCTCTCTCTAAATCCCTCCCTCTCTACATTCCTCCCTCTCTGTCTATCTCGGTCGTGTTTTACCAAATATACGAAAGTAATACAATTTTGAGTCGAACTAATACTCAATGCTCCATTTATTGCTAGTATTTACCTAGAACGCGTTTCGTTAGGGTCTTCCTAACATCATCAGCTGTTGTCGACTAATGGATGCCGGTTCAGTGAACTCCTCGGAGGTGATAGGTGCGTCTCTGTCGAAACGCGTTCCAGGTAAATACTAGCAATAAATGGAGCATTGAGTATTAGTTCGACTCAAAATTGTATTAATTTTGTGCTTCATTGTATCATAGTCCTTAACGGAATACGAAAGTAATCCTGAATTCACAGGCTGTTCAAGAGGAATATATGATATACAGTTTATTTTTCATGAAATATTTTAAATATTACACCATTTTAATGAAAATTATGATAGTCATTACTGAATAAAGCTAAATAATTAACAAAAATGTACTTTGTGGAGGTTAGTTTGGACTAGAGGGATTCTTGTGTCATATCTTTGCGCGAGGTTGAACTTAAATAGCAATTTTCCTAATTAACTTTGTAATTACACTGTTCACATATTCATATACGCACAAAGGAGAATCCAAACATACATTTTTTTTCATATGCATTTTCACTTTATTCAACTGATATCTTTATAACAAATTATTGTAAGCATGCAGTGCAGAAAGCAATAAGAGTACAATGCCACCAGCTGGAACTGCAACACTAGAGCACAGTGGAAGAGCACTACATAGTGAAAAGGAACCATATAGCTTTAGTCAAGCTGGCAAGAAAGCTATTATGTATCGCATTATGGAAGATATACTTAAGATGTGAAACGAGAAAGCAAAACATGAAAATCTCTTTCCGCTGCAAAGCTATTGATGCAGAAAGGATGTTGCGACTTCAGCTTATAATGAAAACATCTGTGAACGATGGGAACTGTAAGTGCACTACCACAATATGTGCCATTGGCTTGTCGGAAGAAGTTCTACATTTTATCGATCTGTTTACTAACAACATCAAGAGCAACATTTCAGAAATCTGCTTGGAATAAAAAGAAACACACTGACGCAACTTCGAAATGTCGGCGCCAGGCGTTTGGAGAGATAAATAGCTTGTGTAAACACCAGAATCACAATCATCAAATAATCAAACTATCTGTAAGTTTCTCTCCTCCCCGCCTTTAAAATACTGTAGAATATTCTGTGGAAATTTCCAACGGATAATAAGTAATAGCTCTCGCGAGTTACACAGTACATTTCTGATGCCAAAAAGTGGCGTTATGAGATTAGAGGTACTTCGTTCGATTCTCCAATTGGTTAACCATTCTAAAGAAGAATATAAACTGAATTTCTTTAAGCCCCTGTGTTGTGAAGAGTGATAGCGAGAACTCAGATTAGTGGCCGTTAATGAACCCCATGTGTGCGTTCACATGAGCTTTTCTACTTACTTTCACAAACACTTGTACGTTTAATCCATGTTAATTGAGATAAATATTTGTAAAGATCACTTATTACATATTTTCTTTTAAATAAAATACGAATAAAAGAATACAGCAGGCTTAAGGACAACATATTTTAAGATTTGGATATTATTTAACGGGCTTTTCTGCTTGAATAGAAGAGTAACTGGATAACGTTTTCCCATTAAGGAGTTTATTAGTACTGTAAAATTCAAACCAATTATAATAACAATAGTAAATGCTTCGGAAACTATTAACTTCACAAAAGAACTCTTTAACGAGATTTACATTTCATTTGATAAAATCTGTCTTAAATATATGGTAATGTAAACAATATCATTAAAGTTATTTTTGAGAAAATAAGCATCTTCGAAAATTGTTCCTTGTAAAGGGTTCTACCTTATATATTGTCTTATAGGAAACACGTTTTCTCCATTGCTTCATAATCACTTCAACATTTGTCTTACTGTGGAATCTGGGTTATAATGAAGCCAATTCATTTGCCTGCAGCCTTTACCAATGACTAAAGTTTCATTAGAGTTATAAATTATTTGATTCTGGAAACCGGTGCTGTAATGTATCTCCTGTAAGCTAAGACCTCACACGGTACGTAAAACGTGCTGGGATGTTCCTGTTTTCTTTTTGTACAATCTATAGTCTAAATTACTCTTAGCTTTCTATTAGGTTCTTCCCAAGATGTATTGCACTTCTGCTGACAGTGTACTTTCTGGAAGCAAAATGACGATCGATTTTGAGATCATATTCATATCTAAACCTATTTGACACGCTACTGTTAACACGTTCAGATAACCTATAATGAGAATCAGTGGCGGCAGATAAAGGAGGGCTGCGGGATTGCAGCTCCCCCCCCCCCAGGCAAATTTTAATTTTATTGTTGTTGACTTAACTGCTTAAATTGAATAGATTACATTCGTATACGTAAAACACACCCACTATATTTAATTTTTACGTCCTCCAACGTTAAGTCATATCGGACGATGAATGGAATGCATGAAATGATGCTCAAGTGAGCCCAGGGTCCATGGAGCTTAGAGTTACCGAACATTCGTCTTTCAGGATAAGGGAAACCCCGAAAAACCCCTTATTCAGGTAACTCACCCTTAGTGAGATTCGAACTCGGGACCTCTTGAACGTGAGGCAGACACGCTACCATTCACGCTACCGAGGCGGGCATATAGTGTAAGTCATTACAAGTTCATAGACTGTACGGAAACTTCATATGTGAAGCCGCTTCTCCCTCTTGGACTGCCAGGACGACTCACTAACCTGCATATTGCTTCCATTTCTCCCTCCGCTTGCCCCGCTTCAAGTTTCAACCTACCGCGCGCACCATAGCTTAGTCAACTCAGTGGACTGCATTGTTTGCAGTCCCAAGAGCGGTCTAAGTGCAATTTCGTGCAGATTTTCGTAAAATTGACGGTTTTTGAACATTTTCACGGTGGGACAGGAATTCTATCCGTAGTTAATTTCTATCCATCATAATCAGCCACACGTTCGGGTCCAATTTGGTGCGGGATTTCTATGTTTGAGACTGGATGCAGGTTGACTGTTTCGAAGACCCAAGTCCAGAAGCCAGATATAACAGGGTAAATTGGTTGTACTTTGATGATTGTATTTGATTAAATAAGAGTCATGAGACATCTGTTTTTCAGGCGTGGTTCGGAATAAAGTTTCGGAGAAGTCAAATTTTGTAACTATTTAATTGTATTATTTGGATTACATTTTACTTTAACTTCCTTTCGCAGTCACTTCCAACATATCGATAAATTCTTAATTTGTTATATTTAAACAGTTCCAACTATTACATAAACGTTCTTGATCCTGCACCACTATTCATCACACTCACGATTACAAAACATCTCTACAAAGATTATTGATTTTTCGTAACTATCGTTTCTCCTATCTTAATTTTGTGATTGGCCGATTTAATTCCACTTCACAATATTACGTCATACAATTATTACTACGGCCAATCACAAAATTACATATATTTTTACTTATTTAAATTACTAAATATATTTACGTAATCATTTTTGATAAATTTATAAACTGTTAATAACTTTTCTAAATATAGCTCGAAACTACTGTTACAACGGTGATTCAAATATATTTTTGTTTCCTGACAGTAAAGTATAATCAAATGTGACTTTTTATACTGGTATCAATGGTGTGATTGTAACAATGAGAAATTCAGCCGAGTATTTAAAGTCGCTTCGTTCTGGTGCATTAACACTGCAAGAGAAATGTGACATTAAAGCACGAGGAAGGCCGATTCCTCTGTTAAACATTATTCAAAGTGCAAGAAGCTGCCAAAAACAATATAGCAGGTGCTTCAGCCCTGAAATTTACACGAAATATGAGTGTATATGTGGTTGTAACATCATCAATTCCCTGTTCTCTTTTCCTTACCTTTTATTTGGAGACGATGCAGCCAAAATTGCATGGGTTCAAAAGGGAGTTTCATACTTGCAGAAACTATATGAAGAATGTCATAAACATGAAACGTCCAGAAACCATGTTAAGAACATGCTTAATTTTGCTACAGTTGGGTCAGTAAACGTACAGACATGTTTAAGCCAAGCCTAGAAAGAATCAATAGATTGTCACAACGATCAGATCCAAAATAATAGGGACACTCTTATAAAGATAATCAACTGTGTGAAATGTTGTGATTGTCACAAGCTACCTCCAAGAGGGCATGAAGAGCATGAAGGGTCACAAAATCAAAGGGTATTCAGGGGTTGATTAAATATACATCAGAAATTCATTCCCTATTTAAGAAAAAGAAATTCCATAGAAAAATAACTGGTAGAAGACATCCCGAAGTTCAACGACGGAGTGGTCAATAAGTTTGCTAAAAGGAAAGATCCCCGTTCATCTTCAAATAATTAAGCAAAGCTAAAATTCTAGTAATAATAGCAGTCCCCCTAGGCATAGACAACATTAGCCGCCACTGACGAGAATAGAACATCATAAAGCATAGAAATCATTTTTAAAATGACTACAAACTATTTTATTGTAGATATAGAAGTCTATAGTTAACTGTCAATTTTTTGTATGTAACATTCCGTTAGCTGAATATGTTTATCTCAGGTCAGGTTTAAACCCAACCTAGAAAGTATATTGCAAAATTAAGTACTTATGAGTAATCTGCGAAAAAAAAAAAAAAAAAAACTTCTTTGTGAGGAAGTTCCCCAGTTCTACACTTCACCGAATACTCTACTCTCTCTGGAATAATTCTCATCCCTGTTCAAGATCCACTGTCGGGTGTTAAGACAACAAACATCCTAGATAAGCTTTAACGGGAGTATACTAGTTGAACTTGGTGAAAGTTTAGAGCCTAAAAAATCATAAACAAACTAGCTCAACAAATTAACATAAACTTCGGTCATTAGTGAGATGCAGAAGTCCCTCTATTGGGTGAAAAGTTGACTAGTAATAACTCTACACTCGAACTGTAGAGAGCGGCGAACGCTTCAAACACTGCCCACTGGATCGTTTATGATCTAGGAGGTAGTGGTGCGTCCTTTCTAGCTCATACACTACCCTGAAGCAGGTCATCTAATTTATATATAACAATAAACAAGGATGAAAGCTTAGTTTAAGGTGGGCACTTAGAAACAAGAGCCCTGCGCCGTAATATATAAACAGATATTTATCTCGTTCGCAGGAAGGAGAAAACCAATACATATTTCTCAAAGAAGGAGATGAGTCGCGAAAGGAAATCGATATCCTAACGTTGGATGGATATAAATGGCTTGTAAACGGAAAGAGACAGAAATATGAATCCAACGCTAATATAAAGAGCAGAATAAATTGAGATGGAAAGTATAACGCTTTCGCTTCATTCGGTATTAACGTGAGGGTAAAAAAAGAGGAGGGAGTTAGGCTTTGGAGCTTCGTATAGAATATCTTTTGTTTCTGCTTTCCCTGAATCTGAAATAAATGACAGAATGATAAACAATGCAGAGGTTAGTAAGGCTGTAGCATCCAGGTTTTCAAATCTTCTTATCTAGTGCTTACTGTCCCAGTTACCTACCGAGCGGGATGGCTCAGGAGGTTTTGTCTGTAGTCCGCATTCGGGAGGTCTGGGTTCGATTAACGTGCCCAGCCTATGTGACCCATGTCGTTCGTTTCTCAGCAGGTGGTTTCTTTCAGGACAGAAGTGTCGGCGGGTGTCTCGGCGCTGCATGGCAGGATGATATGCACTTGATAAAACTACTTCCTCCGGTAGGATAGTCTCTGTTCTCCGAACCCCATCTGGTTGTACCACAGTAGGAGGTATGCCGCTTTTGCTGGCCTGCTGGGGAGTTTCCAACTGGTAAAGTGTAGGGCCCTTCCCTATGTACTGCCATGGCTGCCTGTTCCTCTGTCTCCTCCCGCCTTATCCGTCCTCTCAGGGGTGTCCCACTTGGGGCATAGGTACCCGTAGAGGAGGGGATCCGTCCCCTTCAGCTGCTGTGGTGCGAGCGCTGCGGACCTTAGTACTCGTGGTACCTCTGACGTTACTAGACGTTACTGTTGAGTCCCTCCAGATGGGGAGTTGTTCGGATTGGGTTGGACTCGAGGGGGCAGTGCGTTCCCGACACCCACGGGGAATGGGGTACCTCCGGCCAGGCTACGGCCGCCCGGATGGGGTAGAGGTTACCTCATAAGTCCCGGGTACTGGCCTGCAGAGCTAGTAGAAGGTGTGTTAGATCACCAGGCGGCCCCACCGAGGTTTTTCGGTAGTCTTCCCTGCGGGGTTGACGCGCGTAAGTAGCGTATCCACTTCCATCCCGTCTTGGCGTTGTTGTCAACGGAGGGGGGGGGGCTTTTTAAGAAACCAGGTATTTCCCTATGGAAAGAACCGGAGTTATCCATCGCTCCCGGGTTGAAGGAGGCCAGGATCCTAAGGTCTTGGTCTAATTGGATAGAACCTCTGCACTTAACTAACTAGTCCAGTTACCTTGAAACTATATGTACATAGTCGAGTGTTCCGAAACGTATCGGTTTAAGAAACAGCCTTATAAGTAGCTAAATCTTTTTTGTTGGTATCGGACTTGATATGGAATATCTCCTAGCATTAGAAAAGAGAAGACAGTATGTCAACTAAATCACCGCAATTCCTACATTTGTTATGATCTGCTTTTGAGGATTTTAGATTAAACGTATATTTAAGGTGATTGTAATTTTATAAATTAACAAATAAATTATAATTATATAATTTAAATCTTCGCTTTTCATCGCTATAAGCGCCAAACTTGCATGCAAACTTAAACTTTTATTCTACATATCAATTTTGAGCCTTGCTGTTAAAATATACAACATTCTAACTGTCGAAAGTCAAGAAATTTCAAAAACAATTGTCAGATGTAGTTTCGAGATGGATTTTTGGTTCGCATATATTTCTTCTATCTGACGTACTAAAGCAAAAGAAAGAAACTAAATTTCAATAAAGAATCCTAAACTTAATGAGCCTTCCAAACAAAATGTAAATTCTGTAATTCAACATACAGCCAGCCAACTAGAGCTTGGAAATCTGGTTTCCAAACACTTGCATAAAAGTCGCACACCTATTGAAGCGTACTTTTTAATTCCCGAGTGTAGCAGTACTGTACCGTGAGTAAATTCAGGAACTGCGATAGACAACTATGCCAGCCAGGAGAGCCAACATTTTCGGAGAGAATAAGTGATGCTGGACAAATCGGTTGGATAATCGTCCACCCACCGTGCTTAAACAGGCGTGAGGGATGGTGAAACAAGGCCCATCCCGGATGAAGAGTCACGGGATAAATAAAAAAAAGTAATGTACTTGCTGCTAGTAACAGTAATTTAGAATTTTGTGCAACCTTTATATTAAGTAACCACGGCTCTATTATCAATGTTGAATAAATGGAAAAGTGAGAATAACAACTAAGTACTGAATCGTATGCAATAGACTTAACATTTAACGATAGAAATAAAATAAATAATAAGTTCATTGTCCTGGCATATCGGATGTCCAGGTTGTATTCCAAATACACTGTTAATTAATTAACACCTCATATATTAACTGTACATACGCTTTCCTAAACATATCATCCAAAATTAAAAATGCATTAAAGTATTTTAAATAAGACTAAAATAAAATTTGAATAACTTTTCCCACTCCCTATAACTTACCAGATGAAGACAGTGTAGTTCTTCCAACTACAAGGCGTGTCCGTAAAATAAGGTCCCCAAGGCACTGCAGCAGTGAGGAATGCTATTACACGAGATCCGGCAACACTGGTATGTAGCTTGCTTCCACCCCTTCAAATCTCTACCACAACGAACCCGTTGCAACCATTAGTCTTGGCTGGGCAGCCCTTTGCGATGAAGCTTCCTATCACTTCCGCCGCCAAGTGCGAGTTGCGTGTAGTGATCCGTTTTTTGAGTGCCAAGGGCACTACCGCCACTGGAACTCATCGTCAATTATGCGAAGTCTATGGACCACAGAGTATGGTCGTCAAAAACGTGCGAAAGTGGGTCAGAGAGTTCAAAGACGGACGTACATACGTCCATCATGAACTGCGTTCTGGTTGGCCTTCGGTTTAAGCCGAAACAATTGTAAAAGTGCAGCAAGAAATGCTTAATGATAGCGTGTGACAGTTCCGAAGCTGTGCGAACCTATCCCTGAAGTCAGTAAGACTACGATTGACAAGATTTTGACCGAACATTTGCAACATCGCAAGGTGTGTGCGAGGTGGGTCCTCAAAATTCTCACCGAAGACCATAAACGGTAACGGTCCAGTTCGGATGGGACATCCTACCCATCCCCCAAACATGCCAGACTTAGCACCTAGTGATTATCATCTGTTTCCTGAATTGAAGTCACACCTGGGTGAAACACATTTCCAGACCGACGATGATTTGAAAAACGAGGTTGAGCGCTACCTGCGCAACTTGGCGGGAGAGTGCTATGACAACGTATACAAAAACTGCCACAGCGCATGCAAAAGTTCATGGATCACAATGGTGATTACGTTGAAAAATAGCTGTATGTTCTGCCTTTCCATCATTGTAAAATTTATTGACAATAAATATATTTTCTATGTTAAATAAAACGGGAGACCTTATTTTACGAACACACCTCCTAATTGCCAATGGTCTTCACGCTGATATGTCACCCTTGACTTCGATATGCAACAAAACCGAATCTAATGGCAGATAGAACGTAATTCAGTATTCCCATATAAAGCTATGATACACATCAAATATTATATAAATATAAGCCTATTTCATTAAAGCGAATTACCACAATTGGAAAAATAGCTTCTTATATTGACGACTAGAGATTAAAGATTACAGTCACATAAAATAAAGGAAAATGAACTAATATCCCTTTAATTTGCAAGATGTTATTTGTAACTGCGGTGTAGTTGAGTACACTTCTGTATAAGTTATTTACTTCTTACTTAATTTATCATCGGCTCTCTTCACCTGGGAGGAAGGGAGGTTACTGTTCCCGTAATTCGTGCGCCTGAAGATGTCTCCCAAGGAGAATTTGTCAATGCTGTCCAAAGACTTGGAATAGTAAACTCTTAAGGATGTGGGTGCGGTGATTTGTCTTCATTCTATAGACTTGACTAGACAAATTTTAAGGAAACCTCTGAGATAATAAGTACAAAGCATTCTCCTCAATTTAGGATCAATAAGTGAGGCAACATTGTTGATTGTTCAATATGATCAATCCATAAAAAATGTGTTTGTGTGTGAGTTGGTGATTTATGAAGTTTATATATACCTTTTTGCCCATACCCACTGACGGGCTGCTTTAAATTCCAGTGGTATTTTAAATAAAACCATCCGTTTACAGAAGCAAACTACTCAGAATAGCACATTATTTTTAAACTATGTCTATTTTATATGAAATGCTTTTAAAAATTTAATGTCAAACAAAAATGCTCGTTCCCTATGAAACATAAGAAACGAGGAGCACAACTTTCAGCCTTGCAGCTTCAACAATTCGGTCTACTCATGTAATATCAACGTACGTTAAGAGTAGCAAGAAGGGCCGATTGCCCGCCTCGGTAGCGCAGATGGTAGCGCATCTGCCTCACGTTCAAGAGGTCCCGAGTTGGAATCTCGGTCAGGGTCGGCTGATAAGTCCCGTACCTCAGATAGAGATGGCGCCAGTGGGTCAGTTTGACGGATAGAATCCTAGGGCCGTATTCATAGTTATCACTTTGGTCTAGACTATCTTTCGACAAACTTGGTCCGGACCAAAGGCGGTCTAACTTTTTGGTATTCATGGATGATAAAAAGTCTCAGACCAAGTAAACCCGTGGACCAGCACGAAGCAAATGTTACACGACGTAGAAAGTTTCTTCTGCGCATGCGCGAGTCCCATAAAGTGTTAAAGAAACCACAGTGTACCTGCAGGTTTATAAATCTCTGTGGTAGTTCCACAGATGTTTCTTAATCATTCTTACGGCTGCTGCTTCTGTTTGAGGTAGGGTAACAACGTTTGTGAGCTGTAAATGTGGATAATATGAAGAAGCCTGGTATCAATTGGTCAGAGGAAGACCAATATTTTCTATAGTCCAAAAAAGAATGAACATTATAGAAAATAAATCCGTGTCGACGAATACAAATGTGAGAAAGGAGGAGGCATGGAGGGAAATTTATAACGAGTTTGCCGATAATGCGGCTTATTGATGCCTGACTAATATCGTGCAGGTCAGCAGTGTTGTCTTGATATCCTTCTCTTGCATAATACCGAAGTGCTGTTAGGATTTGAGTGTCAATCGAGATACGCATGCCTCGTTGCCGTCCATGACGTACAGGTTAGGACGAATCAGTTCTATCAGCGTTCTGGCGTTCGCTTTACTAAACCTGTATCATATTCTTTTGAAGTTTAGGTCGTCGTACTTCGCAATAATTTCTATTCTTGGTAGATAAGCTTTCCTCCGTCGTCTTATTTCATGAATTCTACGCACCACAGCTACATTCATCACAGCATTGTCGTCTATGTTGCAAAGATAGTCCGCCTTTAATCTACCCCTTGGAGGGGCCCAAAATTTGAGCTGGACCAATGTGTTTGGTCCCCGGACTATCGCTAATCCCGGTTTATGAATAAGAAAATCGATGGTCCACCGTTAGTCCACCGGAAGTAGCAAGTTGGTCTAGACCAAATCTGACTATGAATACGAACCATATAGTTTAATTCTAGACTAGCTTGTATCCATATCCATTGTTTAATTTTTGAAAGATAGCATTTTAAACAAGACAAGTGTGGTTTCACGAAAATGGTGCAATTGGAAAAACGAGCAGTGATTAAATACTTCCATTTGAAAGCCTTAATATCTAAAAACATCAAAGAGGAAATGAACAGAACATTGAAAGATTCTGCCCCTTCATATACAATGATTAAGAGGTAGATTGTAGAGTTTAAAATGTGACGTACGAGCACTAGTGATGAGCCTCGTTCTGGACGCCCTGTGACATTCACAACTCCAGAGATCATTGAAAACATTCATCGTTAATACTGCAAGACTATTAGTATTAGTTTATTTCAAATCATACAATATACACAGATGGTGTTATTGAAGATCACGTCGGAAGCAACTATAATGGATAAGATACAAATAATTACAATGATACAATTAGTGGTACTAGACACATAAATATTAATAAATGGTAATTAATAATTATGATAAAATAATAATAAGAATTTAAAATGATGCACACAAAACTAGGTGTAAGTTATACAGAACATATTATTGAATGCAAATAATTGTTGTGCATCCGTGATAACAAAACAACCAGTTAACAAAGAAGAAAACTACAAACGTAGGATACTTCTAAATTTATGCAAGTTATAACATAACAAAAATGACACTTTAAATGTGTAGCATAACTAAATTTTCGTTAATGTGTATTAGAATAATTAGTACAGTTGTTTAAAAATTCCTGTGAATTGTAAAAGCAGTGTGTTAGTGGATATTTCTTGAGTCCTTTCTGAAACAGTTTTATATCAGTTAATCCCTTTAGATCTGTTGGTAGTACATTAAAATATTTAGAACCTGCATTAATTATATTTTTATTACCAAAAGTACCCCTGTATGAACTCAGAGAAAAGTCATTTTGTCTGCGAGTAAAATAAGTATGTATATCTTCGTTTAGTTGAGGGGATTCACTTGATGCTTTAACATACAAAATAAAGGAAGTATTTTAAGTTGCTTAAAGTATGGCCTGCAAGACTGCAATCTGCTAACTTTGGCCATAGCTCTTACCCCAGATTAAAGTTGTTTGAGGTAGCAGAGGCTGTAAATGCCCACCTTAGTAGCGTGGTGGTAGCGTGTCTGCCTCACGTTCAAGAGGTCCTGAGTTCGAATCTCGGTCAGGGTGAGTTACCTGGATAAGGTTTTTCCGGAGTTTTCCCTTATCCTGAAAGACGAATGTCGGGTAATTCCAAGCTCTACGGACCCTGGGCTCATTTGAGCATCATTTCACTCATTCCATTCATCGTCCGATATGACTTAACGTTGGAGGACGAAAATTAAAAAAAAAAAAAATAGGCTGTAGAAATATCAAAGGAACGTGCAGGTAATATTTTAAGTAATGTTTTGGGCTTTCGCAAGGTTTGTTGACACCTGATCAGAAGTTGCAAAGAAAAACTGTTTCTGTTCAGAATTTGGAGCTCTACCGTAAAAATCCCAGTGAATCTTTGAGACGGCTTTGAAACTTGGATACATCACTACACTTCAGAAGGTAAGTCACAGTCAAAACAGTGGATTGCGTCAGGTGAACCAACTCCAAAATAGGCAAAGTAAATTTTGTGAGCTAACAGGGTTATGGCGAGCTTTTTGTGGATTCACAGGGAATAATTTTGATTGATTGCTTGGAAAGGGGTAAAGGTATCGCTGGTGATTACTACGTAAGGTTTCTGGAACGTTGGATTGATCAGATTAAAAGAAGAATACTTCATTTCGCAAATAAATATTTTTGTTTGTCTACCATAATGCTTCGGCCCATCGTTCAATCATTGCAGTGGGAAGAATGAGCGAATTAAAGTTCCAACTGCTTGAGCATCTACCCTATTTGCCAGATCTAGCATCCAGTGACCACCACCTGCTCACGAACCTCAAAAACGTTTTGGAGGACCAAGATTTCACAGCAATGAGGTCATTGATGCTATTTCGAGCACCACGATAAATCGTACTACAGAGATGATTTAATTTAATTACAACACCGGTATGAGAAGTGTGTTAGACTTTCTGGAGATTATGTTTAGAAACAAATATTTTTTTTGTCCTGTGAGGCCCGGGACTTAATCAGCGCACCCTCGTATTAACAGTTTTCTAACAGACAAACTAAGGTCGCGATGGTTTACATTCACCTAAAGCGGATCAATTAATGTTGAAATTTTCGGAGAGCAATATCCCCCATAATTCCCGCGCGATTTGAGTATAACTGACAGGAATATCTATATACACCTGGCTTATTATTACAAAGCACTTGCACTATATGGATGTCCTCGGCGGGGATGCCAAGTTAAACTGCAGTGTACTCGGAGGACAGCAGAGGTCAACAACGCCGGACATCACTAGTGGGCTTTAGAAACCAATAAACTATCTCGTTGGGCTAGTTTGGTTTATTGTGTTTACTTCCTGGGGTCGATAGTGCACGTCAACAGTATCTGGGACGCCCTGGGGATGTACCATATAACAGCAGATGAACAAGCGTTTGGAACTTTTATTGCTAGATAGCTTCGTGGCACAATTATTAAATTGTTATCTGAACTGGTTAAAACACAGTAATCAGCAGTTATAATGCAAAGTACTTCCTTTTAGCAACTACACGTTCTGCTAATATCGATAAAGTGATACTGGTAATGCTTACAGTAACTTCATCAACATTCGCAAATTTTTAGATGAGTTGCCAGCCGCAGAAAGAGCAAGAAAACATGGTAACAGATTTGAAAAAGCATGAAGGAGGTTTTGTAACACTACCGTTGTACTTACTTTATTGACAGTGACCCATTTAATGGCGTGTGATGTAAAGGTACCATAACTTTTGTTACAGTATCATCTTCAGGAATGAACTTATAATGGACGTGACTGAGTGTAAAAGTTTTGGTTCCGAGCAAATGTTTTGATAAGAATTTCTTTCCTTAGAAATTTTAAAAGTAAGACTTATTTTTGATTTACGATAACAATGTTTTTTTTTTAAATCTATTAAAACGTATTGTTAATAATATTTTTTGTGATTTATGGGTTTTTTCATCTAAGCGTAAGCATTTATTAATAACGTTATTAAGCACCATGTTTCATCTTCAGTGAATACGTGGTACGTCCAGAACGTAAGTTCTGTTTGGTAATAAAATTAAAATTGCACAAAAGTTTACAGCTCTTAAACTACTTTTCAACATAACTGCTGAAATTTTGCAGGCATTTGTCATAGCGAGGCACAAGTTTTTGTATACCTTCTTCATAATAGTTTGCCGCCTGTGTCTTCAACCAGTTGGAAACATTTTCTTTCAGCTCTTCGTCGTTGTTGAAGTGTTGACCGCCAAGGAAGGATTTGAGATGCAAAAACAGATGAAAGTCGCTAGGAGAGAGGTCAGGGCTGTACGGGGTGTGGTCAAACACATCCCGGCCAAATTCCTGTAGGATGTTTTTCGTCGCATATGCAGTGTGTGGTCGTGCGTTGTCGTGAAGAAGCAGAACACCTTATGGCAGCCGATAAATTTCATTTGGTTACACTTTCCCAGCATTCAGAACACGAATCACAGATCTGATTTCACAAGCGGCGGGATTTTCAATCAACACCGACATTGTAAACAAGTACAACAAAGCGTACATGGCTGACAGCGATCTCACAATGGCGCACGTTTCTTCTCCTTGATACAGAGCGTACACCGCGCATGTGCAGAACTGCGATCGCAGCGCCGCAGCGGAGATAAATTGAAACAGAACTTACTTTCTGGACGCCCCTTATATATTGTTGAAAACAATTATCTTCATCAACTATGAACATTAAATGACCAGAAATAATTTTATTATTTTGCTTTGAAGGAACTTATTGGAAGCAAATTTTGAGATATATAACGCATGTTTCAATGCTTTGCAATTTGTTTTAGATTTAGGTCCTCCAACGTTAAATCATATTGCGCGATGAATTAATTAAATGAATGAAACGATACTCAAATGCAACCCAGGTCCATAGGGATTAATATCGTTATCCAGATAATACACTTTAACCAGGATTCGAACACGGGACCTCTTGAACGAGGCCCAGGGAATTTGAATCCAGCAATCTCCGAATGTAGACCAGATGCTCATGTGAAGTAGGTTTGTAAAACAAAACACTAAACCTAACTTTAGCGCTGTTCTTGTTGACATTAATTAAATGCGACAAACGAATATGCACAAATAAAGAAAAACCTGATTGTTATGCAAAGACAACATTAACTCTGGTAGTGTTAATTCTATATTAGGTACAATTTAGCTTGCCAAATAATTAATATGATCTGTTTTAATTATTTAAAAGAATTAAAGTAACATTATTTAAATTGTTTTATCTGTATGTTAGTATACGAGTCAATCTCAGAGAAATGTACGGAATATTTTAAGGACATCTAACCTTAGATATCCTGGACGTAATCCACATGCCTTGCCGTCCGTCATCTCATTGGGAATAATGGATTCTAACCCAAGGGCCCTCCCCAAAAGACCACACTCATCACCAAATGGAACATCGTCCCACAAGGGCATTCCGATTCAAAGGCCAGGCTTTAATAAACATGAATCTCAACTTTGTGTCTAAAAATCCTATAAAATAACGCCCACATACACTTTCCCAGAATATATTAAAAGAATCATATTTTTACAAGAGAAAAATTAGAGTGAATTTAGAGAAATGAAATTTGAAAAAGCTTTTCAGGGTGGAGGAAAACTTAACTTTCAAGTAAACGAGGAAGAAGCTAGAGAACATCTTTCCCTCAAATCGGAGTTTGCTCCGCTGAGAAATATAATGCAGATATGCTTAGAGTTAGAAGAACTTTGATCTCAGGTCTTTGAACTCTATTTTGTTATGGAATAGCATAAATGAAATGCTCACTAACTTAAAATCGTTGTGAAAACCTGAGGAGAGGACAGAAATGCCTCAAAATGGAAAAAAGCGAGAGGTTATTGACTTTCAAAAATCTGATGACAAGAAATTAACAAAACAATTATTAGTATAAACTCCTTTAAGAGAAAGGTGATAACGAACGGTGAATTAAATCAGAATGGCCATATTAACGACCGGAGTGTGAAATGCTTTACACAGGCAACTACCCCTTCCATTTTCTTTCTACCTAGCAAGTAAAGAAACAGGTGGCGTGTGCCACAGTGGCGGTCATTCGAGTTTTTTGACGTAATCAAGCTTCATACGTTTGAACGAAAGTTGATTAGGAAAGTACGAAGAGGGTAAATGACGCTAAAGAATTGAGTGAAGGACGTAGCTCAATCTTAAACAGTTCTATAAAATAAACATACGTATTACCTTTGTTCCTTTTACAATAGTTATGCAGTGCTACTGAAGTCTTTTAAATAATTTCTACACCGTATTCTTAAAACTAATTGCCAAAATATCTCTAAAGATGCATTGAAAGTGTTTAAATTATAAATTGTTAAACAGTCATAATGCTACTCCCTTAATTTATTCCTTTGGTATCCTCAGTGGTTTCATTGTAAATATTAGTGTTTCAATGTTCGACTGATGAACTTAAACGTAGAATATGTGAATACTGTGACTTTGTGGGTTCGTAGAATTTGAAGTACAATTTGCAGAAATTCAAATCGTTCTATGCAGGGGCAGTTTCTGAGGTAGTGCCGCTGTGCCATGGCACCATCTGTATGAAAACGAAAGAAAGAGAAGTGTATAGGAATTGCGCGAAAAGATTGTTCCTGAGTGTCTGCTCCCTCGTGTGAATAGGCGCGCTAAACGCAAGCGCTCTGTCCTGATTGCTTTCCGTGGCTTGGTGCCGATTCCAGAACGGCACCGTCTACGCTCATAAGCGCCTGTGTTAAAGGCTAGGATGTCTGCTTATGCACGGCTTCTTATGGCAGAAGGTAGTGCCGAGATTTCTCTGGCGCAAAACTTACGGTTTATCCTCTAGAGTGCAGCAAAGCACGGGACTTAACTGTCCCTCTGTCTCGAAATCGTACACCAACGCTTCGTATCACATTATCCATGAATTGTATTATCAAACTTTTACTGTACTCGTTACACCTGTGCGTAGCAAGAGTACGGATGTAATAAATATCTATTTCTGTTTCCCTGTACGTTCTGTTTGGTACAGTATGTTATAAAATAGTATGGATTATGGATAGGATTACCTAATTCGTTCGAAACTGGTACACAGATTTATATTTTAACAACCCTTATTTATTTGTTTATTCATTCATTAATTTATTCATTAATTTAATTAATTAATTAATTATTATGACACTGCCAATACAATGCCCCACCAACCACCCCTGGATCTTTATTTGCGTAGAAATACACTCACAGTAGCAGTATTACATCACATACACAATCACAATCTACCAAGTTCAATGACCACAACAACAGCGTTCTGATTACACCTGTTTAGAACACTCTTGTTACATGTCTTGACAACTGTTTACTCTTGTTTTCGACTCACCCTTGGTGAGTCGTCACTTCCTTGAATACCTCCACTGATAATTCCAGACTGTTCCAGAACAATCAAGAAACCGAACCCTCTCCATCAATCAAGATGTTACCACAATGTTCTAACTTTATCTGTTTTGGCATGCCTTTTATCTCAGTGATACACTATCCATCTGTTGTCTTCATCTGCAGGCTCTTTGTGTACACAAGCCGCGCTTATCTCTCTGCACCGAACCTTTTTTGCGCATCACCGCGACAATACGCTCTGAGTAGTAAGCTCTTGCTGTGCGTCAATATGCTGTACAGTTATACACACTGATAAGTAATATCAAACATGGCCAGCAATTTACCTGCAAAATGATGCAGTTTGAGAAATGAGAGTACAAATACAACCTATGTTTTACTAAAATGGATTGTTGCTTTGAAGGTTTATAGGCTCCAGCATGAGCCTATAAAGTAATTATTCAATGTCAGTAAGACATATCAAAACTGCGGTTTACCACATGCAGGCCACCACTGCACTGATAACACTGCCATGCAATTATAAACAGAATCAACCGATTTTGTTTGCTGTGTTTACCCATTTGGTGAAAGTAGTGGGGACAAGAGGGAGGGTAAATTCACACTTACAGTGCCTTCCTTCCCGGCCCTGTATTAAATTATACTCAAATTAATTCAGACTCCAATAGAGTTTAAAGTTGCCGCCTTTCACAACTTTTCAGGGTAAGGAAAACCGATGATTCACCCTAAAGGAACGTTCCAAATTATACGATGATTTTACAGAAATACAATTATTTTTTTGTCTCATGTCAATATTGGATGCACTGGATTGGATTGGACCTACCAATGGACCATTTTTATCCGATGATGGGAGAAAAGATATGAGAGTGCTCAGCGGGTGTGCTGGAACCTGGCTAGGGTTGCAAATCAGCGTGAGGTTTGCATCGCCAGCCGCATAAGGTTTAATACCAGCACTTTCCAGCAGGAGAGGTGACGAAAGTGCCGCCCCTACAACGATAACACCAGTCGCGGTGTGTTAAGTCTCTACATAGCAGCGCCACACTCATACAACGCCGACACTTCCACCCTAAAAAGAAATGATAGAAATGAAACTAAAATGATACGGTAGGTGCAGATTGGTAGGTCACCAGAGATCAAACCCGGACCTCCCGAACATGAATCCCAAGTTGCCAACCCACTTGGCGTTGTCAGCACTGTACAGCGTAAACTTATGCAGGTGGTAGAAAGAAATTCCCAAATTTATCAAAGTAACATGTCGGGCAATTGTGTAACGCTGCGGTTAGAGCGGCGGAAGGTTTGATATGTTAACGCTGTAACTGAAAGCGACATCTCGTGGCGATTTGATGATTCTAGACAGCTATAAATGGAGTCCGTTGGCCTTTCACCTCTTTCATTCCTATTTTACGTAGATCATTATATAGAGCTGTCGAGCCTCATATATCACGATGGCCTGACAAGAAATTTCCGCAAACTACAGACGCTCAACTCGGATCAAAGTTGTGAGGGGTGAATCACTGAGACCACTAAATCAACCCTGGCTGTAGTGCAACAATTGTTCATTTTACTAAACCAGGAGACTTCTATACAGATGAAAAATGCCGAAATGTCAAGGAGTATTAAAAAGTTAGAGTACGTAACTTTCAGCTTATCGGAACGACAGTGTGTCTCTGTTAGATGAGTGAAACCATGAATTATTATTATTCAAGCTTTGCTGTATTCCACTACAACACTGAAGCACTGACTGGGAGATAAGAATTATCATGCAATATATATCTTCGTCATAGCTTCAAAGAACAAAAGATTTATTCTTACAAATGTTTCATATATACGAGGGTGGGTCAAAAAGTAATAACTCCTATTTTTTTCTTCTCTTTTAATTGCCAAGGAAATTTTATCCAATTTACATAGCTTGAAAACTACAACATTGACGATTAATTTGTCACTATTAAATATAATCTCCATCTTTTACACAGTTTTGGTCGACCTTTTAACTAGGACATGTATTCCAGTGTGGTAAAACACACGGTCTTGCTTCCTAAGCCATTGACGCAAGAACGTTTTCACAGTCTTCCTCATCTTCAAAATGAATCCCACGATGAGCTTCCTTTAGTGGTCCGAACAGATGAAAGTCTGATGGTGCCAGGTCAGGGCTGTATGGGGAGTGAGGTAAGACTTGCCATCCCAATTTCTCAATTTCTGCAGAGGTGAAACGGCTGGTGTGTGGTCTTGCTCTGTCATGCAAAAGAAGAACATCCACCATAGTTTTTGTTGGGCGAACTCGGCGAAGACGTGCTTTCAGCTTTTTGAGAGTTCTGAGGTATTGGACACAATTTATTGTGCATCCCTGCTCCAAAAAAACAATCATAAGCACACCCCCTGCATCCCAAAACACTGCCACCATAACTTTCCCTGCCGACCGCTGCGTTTTGAATTTTTTTCTTCGGTGACGTTGTGTGATGCCATTCCATTAACTGCCTCTTTCATTCAGGTTGAAAAAATTGAACCCACGTTTCGTCTCCAGTAACAATTTTTTCCAGAATCTCCTTTCCATTCAAATTGAAGCGTTGCAAGTGTTCGGAAGCTATTGTTTTCCTTGTTTCTGTGTTTTGGGTGGTTAACATTCTTGGTACCCAACGTGAACAAACTTTATAACCCAGTTGTTTAATAATCGTCATCACACTGCCTTTACTGAGGGAGGTAATGCGACACAATTCATCTGTTGTTACCCGGCGATCACCACGAATGATGTCATCGACTTGGTGAATGTTGCATGGAGTCACTGCAGTCACCGGCCTGCCGCTTCGCTTTTCATCTGCCAATGGTGTTTGCCCTTCAGCTTCGTTACAGCGACGGACCCATCGTCTAACAGTGCTGACATCCACCTTTGCATCACCATACACATTTTTTAGCCCTTCGTGAATACGAATTGGCGTTTCACCTTCCAAGTCAAAAATTCAATCACAGAACACTGTTTAATAGGAATGTCGATGTCAGCCGTTTTGCAAGAGGGTGAGGTGCTGCCACCTGTTGACTTAGGAAGTTACTACTGCAGGGAATTGGAGAAGAAGATTTGAGGAATTGCGCCAAATTCAAAGTTTTGACATAACTTACTTATTTAAGGGAAAAATAGGAGGCACTACTTTTTGACCCACCCTGGTACAAGGACAGATAGTATCCACTTTAATGATAAAAAACGAAATTTCAGTATTTAGACATTCAGAAAGGTAGTCAGTTGTACACATCCTACATGCGATAAACTAACGTCATTTTTAATGCACTTTAACTGCGTTAATGTAGAGTAGCGGTGCTCAACTCAAGCAAAAAAGTAGTTAATTCACCTGTGATTTTTGTGCATATAACTGTTATGTTTGTATACCTGTGAGTGAAGTTTGAGTTTAACTTTCTATATGCATTTAGTCATGTATAGGACCCCTCTCGGTCATTGGGGACTGAACTTTTGATCTCCTATTAGCAGTATAACCGTTACGTCTAGCGGGTTTCCTCTACCACGACTTAACCCACTTGCGGCCGTACGTCGATTAGATCGACGGTGTCCGCTTGGGGTTTAAATGCCAACCACAAATATGTCGGCAGTGGGAAAAGTGCCAGACTGCTATATATGGTAATGTTAGTCTTTAGAAAATAATTCATAACAAATTTAATTTTAAAGCAAAAATAAAATTGTAAAAAGTTAATTTTGCCAATTAATTTCTGTTGAATACTCTAATAAATAACAGAAGCAACAGACAGCTATGTAATGCACGTTTATATAGTGCTAGTGCATTAGCCCTTTTTATCGAAACTGAGTTAAGAGACGATCTATTTCATATTTGGCCTGCTCTTTTTGAATTTGCGGTCCGTTTAGTCCTGAAATGGACCTTTATACGTATTTTTCACAGTTGAAATGTGTAGTTACTTTCAAAACTGGATACCTCCATGCCCAGTTAGTTAATGTCAGAGGTTCTACCCTCTTATTCCTGGACCCGTAGGACCAAGGACCCGGGCCTCCTTCGACCAGGGAGTTACCGAGCTGTCCCAAAAGGGCACCCGGCGCCTCAGTGGGGCTTTCCATAGGGCAAGACCTAGAGACTAACAAGCCCCCCCCCCAATCTGGTCCTGTGGACTCAAGACGGGATGGAAGTGGATACGCCACTTACGCGCGTCAACTCCAAAATGGGAAGGCTACCGATATGACCTCGGTGGGGCCGCCTGGTGATCTAGCACACCTTCTACTAGCTATGCTGGCTAGTACTTGGGAATATTAATGGCTTCCCTCAACCCTGTCCGGAGACGTACCCGATCTCCCACGGGTATCGGGAACCACTGCCCCCTCGAGTCCAACCCAATCCGATCTCCCTATCAGGGAGGGGCTCGAATGTTCGGCTCGAGCTTCCTCTAGTAACGTCAGAGGTACCACGAGTGCTAGGGTTCCGCAGCGCCCGCACCACGGCAGCTGAAGGGGACGGATCCCCTCCCCTGCGGGGACTTATTGACCCGTGAACTGCACCGTTCTACAGCCTGCCGTATCCTCGCCTCAGAACATGGAACATATCACAATTCAACGCACTTCTCACCGACCGAATGATTCATGAGCTACTCTATGGCGCCGATTCCTTTCTCTCGGAGCCGCTCTCACCACGAAGTTCTAAGCACCGAACACACTGCTCTCACTACTGCTACTCTCGGGCATGTATCGTTTTTTATATCCTACCGGGCATGGTAGATCTTTCTGGAACTGGAAGCATCTGGAATTACAGTCGAGTAAGCTCTTTGCGTAGTAGGTAATAATACAGTTTCGCCCCTGCCTCGAGATGTCAGCTCGTGACTTACCCCTACCGCCCCTCGGCCAAAGATAACTCCTGGATCGCTGGGCAGACCCGCGTTGGCAACTCGACACTTTCCCTCTGCAACAGACAGTAGTAGCGACGTAATCTCTTGGCAGGCTACCGAACGCCGATGTGACACTATTGAGATTGGAAGTATATAGATAATAAAAGGTAACAAATTCAAACACCTAGCTCTAGTGTCATTAAAATGTGTGTGTGTGTGTGTGTGTGTGTGTGTGTGTGTGTGTGTGTGTGTGTGTGTGTGTGTGTGTGTGTGTGTGTGTGTGTGTCTCTTGCAAAGACCCAAAGACTAACGTGCTTCTGATTATGCTCATAACATTAAATTGAATACTAAAATTCTCTGGTCTTATCAACGTTATAAACACGTAATCAATGCACGCTATCATGAGGTGTTTCTGTGAGCAAGGTAAGATTATTATTTAAATCTTGATAAATCCATTCAGCATATAAGATAGAGGATCGTTCTGTTTAATTTTGGGTCGTAGCATGAAGGTTTTCTACAATGCCTGCATTTATTTAAATCATCCGCAGTGTGCGTGGGACTCGTAAATCATTATGACTGACAGAAGCTCCCCAAAGAATCCGAAGGGGCAGAACCCTTCAGGCTAGCCGGGGAACGATGTGCGGTTAGAAACGATCAAATTGACAGAGACGAATCACAGTGTTCTTTGACGCCGACACAAACCCCTGGACGCTTCGGCTGTCCATTTAATGCACATGTCTGTGTGGTAAGGGTTCTCAACAGCCACCCTCGCATTAAATGTTGTATGCGAAACCAGTAGAAAGTGAAATAAAAGAGAAAGAAATAGCCTTCTGAAACACATATCAACGGCTGCCTCTGTGATCTGGTGATTAGCGCGCTAGCTTCCAAGTCCGATTTCCTTTTAATCTTTGTCCGAGATTGTTTTCCATCCTACCTTCTAATATTGGCAGGGTTTCAATATTTATGTTTTTTGATATAACATTATTTTATCATAATTAACACGTAGAGACCTTTATTATTGAAATAAATAAAATAAAATAATTACTTTAAGACAAATTCTTATTATGTACTATTGAATAATATACATCAAGTTACTTACTTCTGTGCTTTAATGTATTACATTCACAATGCCATCTTCACTATATGGTCTAGGTTATCTGCAAAAAAGTTAATTAATTAATTTTTAAGTATACTTCAAACCATTTTTTTCTCAATATTTTATATTCATTTCCTACTATGTTTTATTCTTTCATTTCGGAATAGAAGGTTGAGCACAGTTTTACATCTTACATGTTTTATCTTAAAGAAAAGTTAAATTCATATCATAAAGTTCATCTTTGCTGTCTGAATGCTGTCTGTCTAAACGTTATAAAAATACATTTCGATATTCATTTTCTTTACGTCCATTAATGTTTAGGCATGTCGGACGATGAATGAAATGGGTAAAATGATGCTTAAATTGGGGTAAGGCTCATAGAGCCTAGAGTTCAATGACATTCATCTTTAGGGTAAAGTAAACCTGGAAAAAAACTTATCCAGGTAAGTTACGCTGACCGAGATTGGAGCTCCAGACCTCTTGAACGTGAGACAGACACGCGACTATCTAGGTACAGAAGCAGGCTATTCGACATCCATCTGTAAAACCGCACAGTAAAGCCTAACATTCTATAACTTTTTAGCATTGTAGTCCCCCTTTTTAATTTTTAGAGCGTCTGAAATGAAAATTGATGTAATGTACAATATGGTCACTGATCGCATTATTTCGTTGGAATCACGAAAAGCTAGTGCTGGTCACGCGTGGGCAGGAAAGAAAGAGACAGATAGTGCCGAAAGTCACAGCTGCCGCGTGGGCGAGGACTAAACGCTTGCCGAGAGAGAAAGAGACAGAGATAGTCTGTCATCGTGATTGTTATCAAACGATCGACTAATTCTAGAACAATGGCTGGAGGTATAAAAGCCGACAAAGGGTGAGAACAGTCAGCTGCTAGTGAGAAGTTAATTGCGTGTGTGCAGCTGTGTAGTAATTTGTAGTGAGCCCGCCTCGGTAGCGTGGTGGTAGCATGTCTGTCTCACGTTCAAGAAGTCCCGAGTTCGAATCTCGGTCAGGGTGAGTTACCTGTATAAGGCTTTCCCGGGGTTTCTCCTTATCCTGAAAGACGAATATCGGATAACTCTAAGCTCTAAGGATCCTGGGTTCATATGAGCATCATTTCACCCATTTCATTCAAAGTCCGATATGACTTAATGTCGGAGGACGTAAATTACAACAATAATAATAATAATAATAATAATAATAATAATAATAATAATAATAATAATAATAATAATAATAATAATAATAATAATAATAATAATAATAATAATAATAATAATAATAATAATAATAATAATAATAATAATAATAATAATAATAATAATAATAATAATAATAATAATAATAATAATAATAATAATAATAATAATAATAATAATAATAATAATAATAATAATAATAATAATAATAATAATAATAATAATAATAATAATAATAATAATAATAATAATAATAATAATAATAATAATAATAATAATAATAATAATAATAATAATAATAATAATAATAATAATAATAATAATAATAATAATAATAATAATAATAATAATAATAATAATAATAATAATAATAATAATAATAATAATAAATAATAATAATAATAATAATTCGTAGTGTACCGCAATGAATTCTTTTGTTTTTTCACGTGTGGCAGTGTAACGGGACGACCTTAAAGACTGCGTTTGCGCACGTTACGTCATTTTGCTGCTGTAAGGGGTGTACAAAGCGTATTTTTACTGAAATAAAGAGCATTTTAAATTTCTGCAAACAAGACTTTTAATTGTACAAAGCTAGAAAGTCACATGAACGAAACCATACGGAGCTATCTATCCAGAGTGCAGTAATGACTTTGTCAAAGTGACATTCCAGCTATTTATTAATAACTTCTATTAAATAAATAAAAGCGCTGATTCTTACACAGCGAACAAGTAATGAGATGTTTACTATTGCACTGGTCTTCCACACGTATAGTTTACGTCGCAATCAATCCCTTCTCTCCGATGAACATATCTGCTGCTAATGAAATAGTGACAGAAGTGAAGATAATATTACTTATGTTACGTAGCTATAATTCAGAGAGTAATTTATTACGTACTCATTCTCCAAGTATGAGAGACAAAATAAATGCACATTTCGTGGCACATAGCAAGTACACATCAAGGCAATTTTCCTATCAGATTACCCACACAAAAGCGATACAGAATGCACACAGCTATAACCGTAATACAATTAACAGTAATAACTTGAACTGATCAAATTTCAATTTGAAAAACCTAAAACAATATCAAAACATTTTTATAACATATTGATAATTATTCAAAGCTATACACTCTTAGAATCTGTAGGGAAGTTTTATAAATAATTCCACGTTTTGGAATATCTTTGTCCTCATATTTATTTTGTACCTGTTCTTAATAATATTTTATTCTATATACACAATTGCATTGTAGTTTTCTCTGAAATTAACATAAAATGCAAATAATTTTCCTCTGTAACAAAGCACAACACATCTACAATATCCTTGTCTTCTTTTCAACATGATGGCTTATTTCGTAAACAAGTTCATAAAGATGTATTTAAAAACTGCATTCGATAAATGACTGGACATGTTTAAAACATTGTGTTTGTAAATCTAATGCAATAATAATTATATATGTTTCCAGAATAAGTGTTTATTTTTTTTTTAATTTACGTCCTCCAACGTTGTCATATCGGCGGATTAATGAAATGGATGAAATATGTTCAAGTGAGCCCAGGATCCATTGAGCTAAGAGTTACCAAACATTCATATTTCAGGATAAGGGAAAACCCTGGGAAAATATCCCGATAATACAACCTGGGCAAGATACGAACTAGGGACCTCTAGAACGTGAGGCAGACACGCCATCACCACACTACAGAGATGGGAACAATACTTCAAAATAGTTCTTACAGCGCCCTGAAAGTAAACAAGTGATATCTTTCTAAGTACTAATAAAATATGAATATAATTTGAATATTCTTACTCTGTAGATGTACCTACACTTATCTTTATAACAGTTGTTTTGGTGTAGGCCCGGAGAATTGTAAAATTGTTTAAATATTTTAATGATTTTAAAATCAATATGAATAAGAAATAAAATTCAGTGTCATGAGATGACGAAACTTGTAAATGATATGATGTAAATGTTTTATCATTGGTAGTTTTAAAAATAAGATTATGTAATGTGTGACGTGGACCAGTAAAATTAAGTTTGATAGGTAGTAATGGCAACGAGAGGATGAATAATCAATAATTTTGGTAAAACAGCTAGAAAAGAAGGCGTGTTTTAATGGAAGAACGTTATGCTGAAAAGACGTAAATTCAGTGCCCCGACGAAACCTTGTAAAACAGTTAATATCGGTTTTCTGTTAATTCTAATCAAGGTATACTGAATTATTGTCAAGTTTTATACGAAAAATTGTAAAAATGATACGAATTAAATTGAACAACTTGATATTTTAAAGAAGAAAGAATTTGTTGCTATAGAAGTTTATTTAGAAAATTTATCCTTTCACTCGCAAACACTTCTGAAAATTAAGAGTTATCATAGCTCAAATTGAAGCAGATCCGGAGACTTTTTTTATATGCATCGATATATCAGAGTGCCAGATCTCAACCAAAGATTCATATCGGGAAGAAATAGAAGCTCATGGCTTAATCGTTACCATCCGAGGGCAGCAGGCAACCCACAACTCCAGTCACAACGCGGGACGACATCAGGTGAGAATAATCCCGTTCCACATGATCGCCGTCATCCCGGGGGCTTCGAGAACCCCACCATCTCATATCCTCACCCATACTCTTGCTAACAAATGATCGTCACAACGTGAGGCTTATAGATCGTTGTCTTCAAACATCTCATTTGTAGCACCACAATCCCGCTGATCTTTTTGTTCTATCGTGGTGAAAAGTCGCATGATCTTTTAAATGTAGAATGATAATCCTCTCCAATCGCCTTTATCACCTCAAGAGAATTTACTCGTGGACAAGATGCATTTAGTAACTACGAAGTATGTGTGTGTTCGATGAGAATAGACGAATTAACACACACGGATTATATATAATACACAGCTTTAAGAAAAATGAGCAGCTAACGGAAACAAAATTCCATTCGGAAAACATCCGAAACGTTCGATACGCTGCGTTAACAGTATACGGTTTGGGAAGTCTATGTCATTCAATTTTTCAGTCTAACTCAACTTTTCTATAATTTGGCCTACAAACGGCTAGTATAAAAGAACAATTAATTTTCCCAGTATATGCTTTAATACCAATCTGCCTGCATTTCAAAGCTATGCTATAGCTAGGGAGATGCTTTGCGGCTTGGCCGTATGCATGGTAGCCGAACGGTAAACCGCATGTCTCCTAAGTAGACCAACATGAATTGGAATCCTTTATGTGCAAGTTTCTTTTTATTATCGTTACTTTAATAGCATTCCTTATGTTTTTTCTTGCAAAAGATAGATGGTAATATGTTAAACACATTCATTTATATAAATACAAATAATATATTCCTGCCGTTTTCAAAATAAATGCAATATTATTAGATAATTGTCTTAATATTGGTTGTGCAAACACTCGGGCTCACTCATCTGTTATGAATGTTGCTGGCATATAATGAGGAGTATTCTCTCGTGAAAATTTCACTAGGTATTTGTCTCATACATGCCCCGCAGAATGACGGCAGTAATAGAAGCAGAGGGTTTATACACCCAATACTAAGTTAATTTCCATTTTTATTTCATCTTACATAGGGAATAAAACATTTATTTCAATCCGTTTAAAAAACAGAGTTTTTATGTGTGAGCATAAGTGCCATAAAGTCAAGTAAACCCTAGCAATTGAAAGTTGTGTTACAATATACAATATTATTTTCACAATAAAAAAATAAAATGACGTTTGGGTTTCAAACCTTTGTAGGCCTTGCTCCTACTTACTTATCTATAACCGCTCGGCTATCAGTGCATGTTTAGTAACTGAGATTCAATTATGAGAGAATTCAGTAGAACGAGACGTGTTCCGTTACACCATTGTAAACCGGCCATGGAAACGATGTGAACTTAGAAAAATATACGCTTCGATAGTCTGTTCTTTTATATTTTATTTTTATTCTTTGTCTCAAATGGTGTATATTATATATACATATTCAGGGGATGTTAAAGGGTTTATTTCCAGTGAAATCTCGATCTAAATCCTTTGGATAAAATGATTCTCTGCATGATTCAAGATAGACTTGATCTGCTTTGATACAGGTCGACTGTAATGTCCATACTTATTCTTTTCTTCACTGTCTGTAATCTCATTCCTTTACGACAGAACATTGACTTGTATTACTCAAATAAACTTTTACTACGGTAAAACCTACGCTGATTTATGATTTTTATGGCAGGGGGTCTTTTGGTGACGAAAGTAATCGCGAGAATTGGGATGGATAGTAGAGTAGTGGCCTCCATGGAAGCTACCCCTGTGATTTATGAAGCTTGTAGGTGGCACATTGTTATGGGGCAACAACACGCCACCTGACAGTTTCTCACAAGTTCTCAGAGTGATGGCTTCATGCAGAAACTTGGTTAGAAAGCTTTCGACCAAGTAAAATTTCATCACCAAAGTATTGCCGTCATTGGCTACAGAGCGTAATCCTTTAACAGTGCAATCTCTGTCTTATTAGATATGATATCTCCGTTACCAATGGCAACAAAATTACAATTTGCACAGTTACAAAGTAACTACGGTTGAGGTGTCTAAAAAACTTCTGGAATTGTGACCATGAACGAGTCGAGAATGGGAGCGTGTCTATCTCACGTTCAAGAGCTTCCGAGTTCGAATCTCGGTCAGGTTGAATTATCTCGATAAGGTTTTTTCCGGGATTTTCCCTTATCCTGAGAGGTGAATGTCGGATTCTAGGCTCTTTTGAGCATCATTTCACCCATTTCAGTCAACGCCCGATGTATTAGAGGACGTAAATTAAAATAAAAAATAAAAAATATTCAAAAAGCCTTGTCGAGACTAAGAATTGTTTAATGTTGAGAAAGCGATGTGATATTTATTGGCCAAGGGGAATGAAAGCTATAGCTCGAGCTGCAAAGTGTGCTCTTCAATACTCAAAAACAAATGTCTGTCAATAATTATACTACAAGGGTTCAAAAGAAGATTTTATTTTGTGAGTAGATGTGGTTCAGAAATGAGATTGCAGAACGAGATCTACGGTACGAACAAAATAAAAATCCTTTTAACCCGTGCATCATAGGCTATTTTAGAACATCCTGAATATTTATATATCTATTACCGATTATACAGGTTGTTTCGAAACGACACCGAAGGAATATAGCCGTGTCGTAGTTTATAACTTAACTAGTCCGAATTTCGGTGTGTCAGATTCGGAATTCTCTTGGATATAATTTTATGCAGCATTAATTTTGTGATTAGGTAGTGCAGTAAACACTGGTGTGCAAACCACGAAAGTTGTTACTGGGACGCACCAGCCACGAAAACAAAGACATTGCTCCTTGCTATTTATCAGCGACAATAACTTCCCTTTCAGGTAATGGGGAAAATGGCAGTTATTTGTAGAAAAAGTGGATAATGACTAGGACACTTGCAAGGTTGTTCATTTCGCTATGATCTTAATTGTACAGTAATTTCAACCAGTTACTGTAAAATCAACAGCTTCCTTTTCAGTTACAAATGCTTTATTTAGTATTATTAAACACAGTGAAACAAAATGCTTGTCTCATTGCATAAGACATTTAGTTTTGTGTAACCTTATCTACAGCTCTTTGATATTGTTCTCTGTTCTTTTTATTATTTAATGCTTTCATCTTCAACCTCACTAACATTAACTTCCCTCTAAAAGGTATAAGTTACAAATGTCCAGCACCTTATTTGCCATCACGGACTGTTATAATGGAATTTTGTAACACGTTAAACACCTATAAACAAATAACTAAGGAATAACTTCTTTATTGCGGTTTCATAAGCCAAAGAAATTTTTAATACTAGCAAGCTACAGTGGAGTATGCCGGTATGTTTACAAACTGCTACAGCAGGCGGCACGGTGTCACCTACCTGCGATTCCTTCGATAGCATGAGGCACCTGGCGTTGCTCTGTCATTGTCTAATCCTCAGTCATTCCGGAGCGTCTTTTTAATGTGGTGTCGTTTAGAAACACTTTGTATATAAATATATGGTATGGTTTTATTTTTCTCATGATCATGATATTCATTGGGTTGTCATGTTAATTTGCCTTCCTTCCGTGTTGTCAAGTTGACGTTTAGGAAACCATAACATTCCACGACATAAAGCAGGTAGTGTTATTTAACTCAGATTCACAGCCTTCTTGAATGAAACGACTGCTACATTCCCCAAGAAACCAAAGTTGGCATTACAGCCGTGTTAAAAGTTTTTGAACTCTAAGCGAAATATTTTCATTTTTAACACAGTCGTGAACTGCTATAGGGCCACTTTTACTATCAATTACCTAAAAATAATCGTTACAGCATGTCTGTTGTCTATGTAATCATTAAATGCTATTGAAACTACTGTCGCAGTTACTCCACTGCTTATGTATTTTACCTGTGAATTTGAGGTTAAGAGTCGATACTTACCTCAATAGGTTAAGCTCTGTTTATGTTTACATCATTTTAGATTTATTTTTAATATTATTTCGCAATTATTACTTGAGTCAACAAGTCACTGGTGGCATTCAGTAAATAATTATATTTGCTAGATATTACTTTTAGAGGTTTCATTCCGGTGTAAATTGCTACAATAAATACACGGAAAATAGAACACATTTATTTAAAACTCTCCAAGAAGACTAATAAATTTCAGTTAATTGATAGAAATTAGTCGTTTCTTCTCACTAGCCGTATATAGGCGAAGGTTTTGGATATATAGAGTCAAAATGAAAAGTTTAATGGGCATGAGCGACTGTATGGAAACCAGGAGATCCGTGGTGCAAATCCCGGCCGTGGTATTGAACTTTCCAAGTTGACTCTATCTTCCAAAAACTAATAAATGTTGGAATGGCTATAAATCATTAGGTTTTCACATTACGAATCTTGTAAGACCACATTTCATATTATTCTCATAGCATGTAAATATCAAAGATTCTATAACTTCGATATTTTAACTAAGTCGATCGTTTATTCAAATTTTGAATTATGTATTTGCAAAATTCGACCAGTTACCTCTCGAACAACTAAGCTCTAGGCTATGTTATATAGATTTATCAGACGTCTCTAAATTGCCCAACCCCGCAACCAATAGATTAAAAGGTTATGACAGAACTTCACGCTAGACTAATTTACAGTGTAATAACCCAGGTGTCTTAGCAAGCCCATAATATAACATGACGTAAATTGTAAATGTACAGATGTTTAAAATGAGTTGGATTCACCAGCCCACGTATGCATAAAAGCGTGTAAGAGTTAAATGGAACCAATACAATTCAAATATAATGTTTAAATTTAAATGCAGAAGAACCGCTTCGGAAAACTCAGAACTTTCTTTTAGTTAATATCCTTCAATGTTAGTTATATTGGAGGATGAACAAAATGATCTCAAATGAGCCCAGGATCCTTAGAACTTAGAATTACCAGACATTCAACGAGAGGCAGACACGCTAACATCCAAGCTACAGAGGCTCCATATTAACTGTACAGACGTGATGTAAAAATGTTATGTACAAGATAATTATCAAAATACGTAATAAAACTTAAAAATATGAGAAACGTTTCTAATTAATAGCATAAAAATTCCTATAGATATATTTATCAGATATTTGTTAAACAGTCGCTGACATACTACCACGTAGATTGTATATGTAAATGAATACGTGTGATGGAAAACAAAAATTTACTTAACATAATTGTTATTTATTCAACTTAACTGCACCATCACCCACCTTAAAGAGCAAAGTCAACGAAACTAACCGACATTAATACAGAAAGCAGAATTTAAAGAAGTGTACACATAAATACAGTTTGCACAATGAGTGGAGTCAGATAGTACACAATAACCTGTTAGAGCTTCTAGAGGCTACATCAGGTATGTCGACAACTGGACTAAATACAGTGCGATCCATATAAACCTGAACCATTTCAATAGGCCATAACTTTTGAACCAATAATAGGACACACGTGCAACTTTGGGAGAACGTAATACACAATTGGGAAATTACATTACACTATTTACATCTCAGAGAAAATGTTGGAAGTGTCCTCCACCAGCATCTATGGATCGTTGGTCTCATTTTCTTTGATACGACTGAGGAACTGAAGTTTATATGATTATCTTCAAGACATTTGTGGAGCTTCTGAAAGATAATCGAATTTAAATAAGGCTATTTCCAGCAAGATGGAGAAACGTGCCACACATCTAATAACACCATAGAACTTGTAACCAGTTTTTTTTGATAACACTGAGTAACAAAAGAATAATTTTTGAATGTTTCGAGCACTTCATGAGGTAATTTCTATTAATTTTGGGTTGAGGAAAACAAATATGGCAATGAAAAAATTGTATTAGCTCTAGTTTCTATGATATACACAAGCTGCCAGTATTACATATTAACGGATTGAGAGAAAAGGATACATTTTAATTACATACATGTTAACAACAGTGAAAGTTCATTTGATTTTTAACTGGTAATTACATGCTAAGAGTTCTAAAATGCTGGAAAAATACTTCACAGATAGTCGTGTCTGAAGAGAATTATGTGGTGGCCTATTGACTTCGTCGTCTTTTAGCTTGCCTCTTGTGATGGAGTTCCGCAGAATTCCTATACAAAGATCAATAGTAATAAGCAAGCATTACTTCATTCTGACAGCCCTGATATCTTTGTTCCATAACAGAAATGCCCTGGTGGAATCTGTCCCCATGTTCATCACTAACAGCTCCACAACTAGGAGGGGAAAGGTCTAGGTGGGAGTGGAGAAAATGGATCTTAAGGGACATGTCGCATCCAAGGTTACAGTATTTTGGCAGGAGCACTGACACCAAATGCTTGTAGTTGTCATCTCTTTTGCTGCCTAAAAATCCATGAACAACACCCTTGAAGGCTTCCCATGCTTCCTTTTCTTTCCGCTCCAAAACATAGTCAAATGCAGGTTCTCTTATTTGTGGTCTAACAAAAATGCCTTCCTTGACTTTTGCAACACTTAATTTCCAAAATTTCTCTGTGATTGTGTTTTGTTATTTGACAGGTGTGCCAACTCCCATACAAATTCCCCCAAATTTAAAATCTTCACTATAAAATATGAAATGTCACTTTATCTTCACAACAAGCGCTAAAGTATCATTTTTATGGTGATTTTTTATTTCAGCAGTTGGAAATACATGTAAATTCACTATTTTAAGCCCGAAACATTTTTATTGTTGCCCAGTGAAATCAAATAATCTCAAAAGGTATGTGCCCCCAGATCCCCAGACCTAACTTCATCGGATTTTTTCTTGTGGGGTATCTAAAAATAGAGTATACAAGAATAGTTCACGGACAACTGATGTTCTCAAGTAATCCATTCGAACCGAAATAAGTAACCTTGGCGAGGATACTCTCCGTAAAACTTCAGAGAATATGGTGAGACGAGTGCAAACAGTATAGATGCTGGTGGAGGATACTTCCAACATTTTCTCTGAGATGTAAAGAGTGTAATGTAAGCTCCCAATTGTGTATTATATTTTCCCAAAGTTGCAAGAGTTTCCTATTATCCATTCAAAAGTTATGGCCTATTGAAGTGGTTCAGGTTTATATGGATCACACTATATCTAAGAGTAGAACTTTAACAACCTTACCGGAAAAAGCAATGCTTTTTTTTAAAGACATTCTTCAACAACTACACTTCTGTTAAAACAATACATGTGCCTCTTCATGACAAATTAAACTTTACACAAACCTTTATCAGCTCCAAAAGGCTTAAAAAACATTAGAATAACATTGATTTGAAAACAGCTAGTGCAGAAATGCTCTGTTGTGAGTCTCTTAGCGGCAATTTGATGTGCTCAAGTGGTTTATCGTTCATAAACAAAACAAGCGTTACCACGATGTTCTATTTAGGGATTACTGTACATTGCCGAAGCGATTAAAACCAGTAGTAATTATGATCATACAATAATTAACGCACTCTATTATACGGTGATCTGGAGTAATTCCTGATAACTGGGATGTCTTTTTTGTTACCACGCGGAGGAAAATAGCACAAATTTTACGTCAGCTGTTTTCTGATACAACTAAAAAAAATATGGTCTGCACAAGCCAGAAAAGTGATAGCTAATGGCAGGCGGCAATATCAGGGGTAAGAACATGTAAACATAAACTGGAGATGTCAGTTAGATGGTTAGAAAGAATGTATGAAGCGGTCGTGGAAGCCGGAACAATGTACTCAGTGGAGGTATGGGGCACATCACAGATAGGAACACAATTAGACCAGATGTATGGATTGTTTTCAAAGAACTACTAGGGCTGCCAAAATCGGCACCAAGAGAGGTGGCATTACTAGAGCTGGATAATACAAAAAGGAGGGGAATAATAATAGAGAGAATATTGAAATTCTGGTATAAATGTATTAAAGGGCAGAAAGGGGAATTATTGAATCTTTGCATGAAGCAACAGAAAAGCATTAAAAATACAAATTTTTGGTGGGCGGAATTGGAGAGAATGTTACTAAAGATAGGCATGGAAGATCTATGGAGAGTAGAGGAGACAAATTATACCGGTTTTTGGGAGGAAGTGAGAACTAGACTACAAGACATAGATAGGCAAGAAATATGGGAAATATGGAAGAAAAGAAATCTTCGAAATGTTATAAGCAATAAGAGCAATAAGCAATTTTATAAGACAGAATGGGGTAGGGAAAAATACATAGATCAATGTGGCAAAACTGGAACAGAAGGCATAGCATGGATGAGGGTAGGAATATTATACTTAAAAGTGTTGAGAAGTAATCAGGTAGGAATATATGAATTTTGTGGAGATGAAGAGAGCACTGTTCATTACCTAATAGAATGTAAGGAGCTAACAAATTACAGGAGAAAAATATATGATAAGAAATGGGACAGTGTAAGTAAAGAGATATTGGCGGTACACATGCTAACGGGAATGGGAGAAAAGAAAAATAGATGTATAGGAGATTTCTTATATAGGATAAGAGAAAAGTGGATTAGGATAAAAGAAGAAAAGATCAAGAAGAAATGGCACCAAGCTGCTCAGGAAAACCAAAGGCTTATAGCCAAGGGACCTGAGTCAGCAAGTAAATCTTAGGGTCAGCAGTTTTATGCATTTGTACTGGAGGTATAATACAGCATGTTCCATGTTAAATTTTATTGTACTGAACTTGTAATGGATACTGTACAAATAAATATCAATAAACTAAAAAAATAAGAAATGCCTTCACAATAATTAACGAATGGTCATACCACTGCACTGAACTGGCTTGAAGCTTAAAGTTTAAGCTTTCTATCGAAGGGTAAGTGATCCATATCCATATTTGCTTAAATCACCCCTAACATTTCTTCTCCCACCAACTTTCATACACAACCCCAAAAATAAAACTGTCGTGATTTATGCTTTAAATTCTACGAATTTTATAGTTTCTCTTTTTCTGCCTAATTTCTATGTCTGAGTTAGCGTACATACAGCATACCTACTTTCCACGAAACACGCTAACAACGAAAGCACTATTTACCTATCTCCCCCTGAACTTAGAAATTACTTGGATAAGGTAATTGTATTCATAAAACTAAAAGGTACACTAAAATGTTTCATTTCTGCATTATGTCTCTCACAGATACTGCAAATTATATTTAAATTGTGAACTGGAATTTTTGAACAGTTCAGAAATATAAAAGCGGCTATCTCGGTTTTAATTAGGGTAATGTTAAGTCTTAAAATTTCCTAATGTTTTCTCTGCTTTAGTACAGTTTACACATCCACTGACGTAGGTGTCGTTTTCAATTTTCCAATGGCATGTACAAAACTTTGCTCACTGCTACGAAGGTATAGCAGCACCGTGTAGCATTCGTCCTTTAGTGGGTTTCCTTTAGCTTCTTCGGGCCCTTTGTGAGAGCTCTAATGATGGTACGATGCCCCAAATCCGATATTTTTTCTTTGCTCTGAAGCCTTGTGTTTGTCTGTCAGCCTCTTTGCAGTATTTGTTACTGGCTGTTCTGAAACTCTGTTGCGTACCATGGCTTTAGCAGACTTTGACATTCTGTGTTCCAAAAATGATACAAATGGTACATAGTTTATAACACAAAAATTCAACAGTTTGAATAATAATACTTGTTATGCTTGATGTGGAACAAATGAGGAATGAGAAATTATACACTCCAGATGCGTGTAAACAATACGAATAATATTTCTAATAGTTTCAATACATACTATAAAAGGTATTAAAGCTCCAGGATAAATGATGACAAGTCCACGGTAACAATATTAGTAAATTGATCGTAGGTGGTTCAGAAACGTTATCTGCAGTGCTGAAATTTATAACGGCCATAATGAGGCGTCCACAAAAAGGGTGATCGAAACTGAGTACGTCAATTGAACACTTGCTGAATACTTGGATAAGTAAGAATTATATTGTTCCCGTTATTCTCTGCAAAACTGTTTCATTGTTTTGTAAAAGCCATCTAAACTACAGAGAATTCTTGAAAATAATTCTTTCATAGTCCCTGAACACAGCAAACAAAAGTAATAAATCACTATTTCATAACTACTATTACTACTACGTGACTTTCACAGCCCCTTTTGGGCCGAAACCACACTCAGTTTTTGTCTTCATTCATCTCTAACTTCTGCCTTCCGACTCCACATTCGGACTCCCAAATCCTTTCGATCTGAGGATTATCTAAGGTTTGTTTGAAAACAATTTCTTACGGAGCTATGTTTTTAGCCTAGCGCCCATCTCCCAACTCACGACGACGAGGAGGAGAAGGAGGAGAAGGAGAAGGAGAAGGAGGAGGAGGAGGAGGATGTACTGGCAGGCACTGTTCAGCTCGCAGATTTTTGCTACGTGCCCACCTAGGATTGGGTTTTACCGCCAAATGATCTTCTTTTAGGAAAATTTAAGGATGGGCTATTTTGTATTGGAATGGTAAAATCTGTTATTACTCCTCTAAAGGTAGACATATTCCTAATGCAACCTGGTGATGAGGTAGATATAAAATTATTAGTGTAGGTAATTTTGAGGCCACCCTCAACTGGGGTCCAGGACCCCCATATATACGAGGGCTGATCAACAAAGACTGAGACTATTCTTTTTTTTTTCACAGAAGTTTATTACTGAAATTCAATGTTTACATAATCTTTTTCGAAGTAGTGCCCTCCTACTTCAATGCACTTTTTATAGCGTCTCTGCCAGTCCTTGAACACATTCTGCAGACCATTCTTTGACATATCATTGAGAATCACCTTATTTTTACTGAGCACTGCTTCAGAGTTCTCAAATCAAATACCCGTAAGCTTTGTCTTTGTTGATCAGCTGCATCACTATGATCCTAAAGAAAAACAAGCCAGCACAGTATGGAAATCGCCAGGTTCTCCAACACTAAAAAAGACAAAACTGTTCCATCTGCAGGGAAAGTGATGGTGATCACTAATGGAATGATTTATCAGCATGCAGTTCCCCCTCACACCACTGTTACAGCAGTATACTTCACGTTGGTAGTGGCTACACTGAGGAAGCAGATTGCAAAGAAACGGCCAGAACTTTCTCGGACTGGGCGGCCTCACGTCGCAAATCAAGTCATGCAGTTTCTGGCTCGATTCAACATTACCTGTGTAACACATCCACCTTACAGCCCCGATCTTACACCCTTTTTTATTCCCATCACTAAAGGCAAAGCTTAGGGATATTCGATTTGAGAACTCTGAAGCACTGCTCAAGAAAAGTGAGGTGACTTTTAAGGACCTGACAAAGAATAGTCTGCAGCATGTGTTCAACAAATGTCAGAGACACTGTAAAAAGTACATTAAAGGAGGAGGGGAGTAGTGATAACCCTAGATTAAGCAAGTGGATTAACGATAATCCTGCCACCAGAGTGGATTAGAGCGCTAGTTTCGCTTTTAATCCGGTGGTGGATTAGCGAACTATGGCGCGAAAGTTTGAAAAAAATATGGCGGCAGGATTACGAACCCACTTGTTTAATCTAGGATTATCTTTTTTTTTTTTTTTATTTTTATTAAGAATTCACATATACAGGATGCACTTATATTTTTAATGATAAGAATTAAATCTACTACTTCCAGGAAAGGACATTACACTTAACACAAGAATATTGTTGTTTGACGATAACATATAAGCTAAGAATACACAGGTTTTTACTGATAAAACGTAATCTTCTACTTACAGGAAAGTACACTTAACACAAGAATATTGCTGGAAAATGTTTTTAATTGTTTGTTGTTTGAGCACTTCATGTTAGGTTGTGTTTCACTCACTTTGAGCACAAAATATTAGTTTTTACAGGAAAATACAAAGATGACATTACACTTAACACAAGAATATTGCTGGAAAATGTTTTTAATTGTTTGTTGTTTGAGCACTTCATGTTAGGTTGTGTTTCACTCACTTTGAGCACAAAATATTAGTTTTTACAGGAAAATACAAAGATGACATTACACTTAACACAGGAATATTGCTGGGAAGTTGTTCTTTGAGCACTTAATGTTAGGTTGTATTGTTCACTCACTTTGAGCACAAAATATTATTTTAAAAATTGTGGTGACGGCGAGATGATTGTTGTCGTCATCACTGTCGCTGTTGTCGCTGTCGATGTGGAACACGATGTGATCCTGGATGGGTTTGGTGACGCAAGAGAGAATAAGATGACCAAAATTGGCACTGGCATCCATGGTGGGGACAGCGACGACGAACTCATTATTGAAACTTGTGCCGAAACACCCGTTCGCTGTTATGTTGACGTCGAGGTTAGGAAGTTTGTTCTGGCAAAGATACACTTCGAGCTGAGCATCGGATCCATGTTGCTCGTCTTTAGAAGCAAGGCACTTTACATGAATGGCGTGGGCGTCGTTGGAAGCAAGTTTGACGGTGACTTCCTTCTGTCCACCAAAGAAGGTAGTTTTGGAGGAGAGCAGTGAAACTTCGGAATACTTTCCGTGAGCAGAAAGTTGTGGAAGAAACAGGAATTTTAGGAGCAGGTTGTTTCCAATGTGGACGGGATCGGTTTGGCAGCTCATTTTGGTATAGGAGCGAAGGATACGGCGTAACGTTTGAAACCGCTTTTGAGTTGTTCTTCGCCTTTGTAGGTTAAGGTGAACTTGGCGGAGTTGAGTTCTTTGAGTAGTTCTGGAGAGGCGTTGCCGAACCTTGCTGGCAGAAAGACTTCTGTGTCGTTGTCGATTTTGACGACTGTTCTGGGTCCGTGCTTTGTGGAAAGTGTTCTGACGCCTTGTACTATGTAGGCTACGTTTTCTTGTAGGGCAGAAACACTGAGAATGTCGGTGCTGTTGGAGAGTTCATCCAGTTGTCGAATGGCGTTCTCGGACATGCTTAGCTTTGACAGCGAAAGCAGTTCTTAACGAACGGAGCTGGACCGTCGACGTGAGTTGTTGAGGTGGGAAGGTTATGGTGGCGTACGCACCTGCGGTATGGAGCACAAACTTGCTGTGTGTGAATGGGCAGCTCGTTCCACACAACGTCGACGTCGGATGGAGGGTACCGAGAGAAGATGGCGCTCCCGTTTTCCAGCAGCACTTGGCGTTCACGAGGCAGGAGAACTTGGATGCGTTGTGCGTTTTCAATGTATTTCAGCAACACCGAGAAGCACCCGCAGGTCATGAAAGGCGTCTGGCGTTGTACTTGCGCAGAAACTCCTGGATTTGTTGATTGAGCTTGGAAAGGTCTTCGTAGAATCCAAGTTGACACTCGGTGCACAAGGGTACCAGACGACTGAGAACTTCACAGCTGCAGCACCGATGAAAACAGAAAGAGCAGTGGTACGGCTTGCAAGACTCGCCCGGCATTCCACGACGACGGCAGCACACAAACTGAGCAGCAAGAAGGAAGTTCAGCCTTTATAGATTAGGAGAAAGGACGGTTGAACAGGAAAATCCGGTGGACCGTTACAGGAAGAACAACATCCGTGGGAAAGTTTCCTTGCAGACACCGTTACATCCGGCGATTTGAACCGTGAGAAGGTTTCCTTGATTAATGGAAAACTTCGTGCTTTTGGTAACGAATAGTTCCAGGGGGATCTTCTTCTTCTTGTTGGAGAGGTCTGTTTATTTTAACGCTAAATATCCAGTCTCCATGTACGTGATCGGTGAGGATGTAAAACGGAGAATGTCCCAAATACACTGCGCAACACTTTCCATAGCAGGTGCGTTTGGCTATAAGCATTTTTGTCATTTTTTCCACCGGAATGTACTGATTCTCGTAGAAGATGATGTAGAGTCCTTTCTTTGGAATAAATTGAAACTGATGGTCTGTATTGTAGTCTGAACTTGGAAAAGGAGATGTTTGAAACTGAATGTCTTTAAAGTCGATGTTGGAAAAGACGTAATGAATTTTATTTTCACAGCTGTGGCATCTTACTGTGATTGTTTTTCCTTCGAAGCAATCGTCGACGAAGCGGAGTCCATAAGGCGCGTTTTTCTTTGGATGACCTTCAACCTCGTAATTTTTAAATACTTTGGTTCCTTGGCAGTACACAGAGATGAAATTTCTGTATCCCATGACGGAGCTTTTGTAAGTAACTTCAGGGGAGTTGCTGGACGAACTGTGGCAGCAGGAAATGCTCCATCTCTAGGTACGTTCTGAAGGTGGCGCTTCGTATGTACTTCGTAAATTGTGTAAAGTTCATGCTTTCGAAGGGGGAATTGGACGCATGCGTGTGCTTCAGGTACTTATAGTAAGCCACAATCTGATTCTTTACGTCATTTTCTTCTTTGGTCTGGTGAAACAGGATGTCGGTAACCAGGCGCTGCAGTCCCTCCAGTACTTTCCATTCTTGTTTGTTGAGCGACACGGAGCGGCCGTGCATGTTCTTTAGGACGACGCTGGCGTTGCCAAATAGGTTTCTAAAGATGAGGGTGAGGTTGTCGCTGAGCTGGTACTCCTTTAGATGGCACTGATTTATGGCGCTATGAATGATGCTTCTATTCTCGAAGAGTTTTTGCCACTCTGACGAACTGACGACTACGGCGTGTTGCTTTCCGCACTTGGCGATGGTGACAGCCAGTTGGTGAGGCGGTTGGGGTAGGAAACCCACGCACAGAAATTTGCTTTGTGCGCGGTTAAGGAAGTAGATGTGGGACAAGGGTCCCACGCCGGGTTGGGGTTCTTCGGCGATGCCTGGAGCAGGGTCGACCTGAAGATTCTTGTCGGCTTCGGTGGTTTCGGGCATGAGATCAAACTTGGTTTTCTTGGCAGGCGTTTCCATATTGCTGTAACATACAAAAATAAGAGGTGTTAAATCATGGAACGATAGGAAACCTGGGGAAGGGGATATACCTGCTCAAAAAAAAACTTACCTGACGTCGTGCTGAGACATTGCTACGTACTGATGTTAGGTTGCTGTACCGCTCGTTTTATAGGAGACGGAGTGCGTTCTGAAAGAAGCAAAAGAAGTGTTGTAAACCGCAGCAAGTGTGACGTCATATTGAGAACTAATTTTTATGGTACACGTTTACTTACCCTAAGAGGTTGGCACGACTGATGTCGAGTTGAGCTTCGTGCTAGGCACACATGTTCGTAGGTGTTGAGAATAACGTTGTCGTTGCGCGCGTAATCGGTAATACTAAATTTTGAAAGAAACTTTTCCTTGGATAATCCCGAGCAGCGATGCGATAAGTAGTCGATGACGTAATGACCGCACGTGGTGCTGTTATGACCTTGCAGCCTTCTGACGTTGTGCGACCAATGGGGTCCGCAGCTAGCGTTTAGAAACTTTAGAAAATGAGGTGTGAGCGGTGCTAGCCCATAACTGTCGAAATATTCTCCGTGACCACTTTGCGAGACAAATATGCAGACCCAGTGCTTACCTGGTAGGGAGATTGGGTCAGTGTTAGCGACCAAGGCGAATGGAAGTTTCCTATTGGTGCTTTCTGAGGGTAGGGTGTCGCAGGCGAAGACGCCCAAAAAGTGAGGGCCCGTGGAGGGACAGGTAGAGAGAAAGTGCTCTATTTGAAGCGAGTTCATGATATGAGGATGGATCGGTTAGCGTCGATTTCCAGGGTACGATGTATTTCCGCCAACACCAGAAGAACGACCGGTTCTGTCAGCTGTTTGGCAAAACCCACCCTTATAGACACGGAGCCGTGGCGCTGACCGGAGATGTAAGATTCGTTGGCGCTCATGTCGGCAGTGAGATCGAAAGCAAGGACGGTATAACCGACGGGGTAGGCCTGTCTGGAAATGGAATGTCCCTCGTCTCTGAAGTGAATGCCGAGACCGTCCTGAAGGGTTTGAAAGCAACGCATGAAGTGTCCGTCTTCAAAGTTTGGCTGAATGGGTTGAGAGGGAATGGGTTGGCCGTTGACATATAGCTGAAACATGTTCATGTTAAAATGTTGCAAATTGTAAGGGTTTTTGCCGAAATCGCCAGTATAGGATTTGTCTAGAACCATGGCGACGACCACTCTCCTTGGAATTTGACCCGTGAAGACGTCGCTGAAAGTCATTGCACTGGCCTCTTTGGGAATACTGAGGGCGTGGAAGCTGACGTCCTTGAGATGGTACTTGGCGTTGCTTTTTGCCAGCGCCGCCTGGTGGGACAGTTTGATGGTTGGTGACGGTCTGACCACTTTTAGATGTAGAGTTGCCGACTGAATATCGGCGTACCCCTTGAAATTGGGTACTTCGGAGAACAAATAGAACTGGGGTGACGAAGGGGTGAGCTTGATGGTGACGCTAACGTTATTGAGCAAAAGATTGTTTTGTCTAAATAGAGCATTCGATAGCGGTCCCATTAATTGCACGACCTTACTGCCTTTGGTAAATCCATGCCGAAACAAGAAGCCGGCATTTGCCGCAAAAGTGTTCATGATGCCGGGGGTATCCTTCTTCCAGAGGGTGGATTGGAGCTTGGTGTTCATGGCATCTTCAGAATAATTGAGGAGGGTTTCGAGATACGTTCTATAGGGATATCCGGCTTGCGGCATGGAAACCATGACGCTATTGAGCGACACCTCAAGCTGTTGAAACAGTGAATTTAGGGCGTTATTGACGAACGTGACTAGCACGTCGTCCTTGAGCTCCTCTCCTTTTTCGCTAACGATACGAACAAATACCTCTAGAACGACGTAAGAAAGGTCGAGGTATTCGTCTGCATTTCCGGAATAATGAAAGGTAATCGGTGCATTTTTCATGATGGTGTTTTGAGGGTTTAGGGATATGAACCGAGACTCTTCGACGTTCATTTGAACCGGAAGGTCCTTGAAGAGGTCCAGTTCGGAGCTCATGTGGATCACGGTTTCGGCCATTACGAGAACACGTCCTGCACCTTTCGCCTCCTGCGTTTCAGCTTAGACTGTTTCGGCTTGGTAGGTTTGGGGCGTTTTATTGTCTTTAGTCGCCTGACGCCCGATCCTAGCATAGAATCGATTTTTTCGTCTGCCTTACGCTTCAGATTGGACCCAGCCTCCTTAAGTCTGCTTCTAAAAGCTTCCTTTGGGGTTGTTCCTCCGGCGGCCACGTCGGACAGCACGTGAGCGCCCACTTTGAGCGCCTCCTTTCCCACAGCCTTTGCGCCGCTTTTCAAGAAGGGTAGAACGGTTCTGAAGAGACTTCCTAGGGCAGAAAAGAGTCCGCTTCCGCGCTGATAGCGTCTACCGCGGTACAGAACGAAATCCCCGTGGTCTAAAGCACCGCCGGCTTGATTGAGGTAGTATTGAGTCACCGTGTGCACGTCCATTACCGTTTCTTTGGCCGGAAGGTGAGAACTATAGTGGAGGAAAAGCCGTCGACAAATGGTAGCAGATCGCCATAACCGTTCCTTAAATCTATGCTGACGGTCTTAAAGTCTTGTTGAACGAGTGGCACCCAATTCTGAGGAAAGAAGGTCTTTTCATCGGACATGTAAGTGTTGTTGCTTTTCTCGTATTCAACTGCAACGCTCTCAATCACTTGTGCAAATGTATCGCCCACCACTTGCGGTGCAACCAGATTGCAGTAGATGAACATTTCGTAAGGAAACCCCATATAGGGATCTACGGGGTGTTTTGCCTCCTTCTGTAAAACGATGTTGGTGTAGGGTTCAAAGCCCATCATCTTGGCCATGGCTGGGGACAACATCATGCTATGAACTCGATGGAGAGGTTCGGTGGGTGGTTGGTCGGGCTGCTCCGGTGGCGGAGTGGGTTTAGAACTGACCGCGGGATTGGGTTTAGCCGGTTGGGCGGTAGGTTTGGGTCTTTGGATGTTTGGTTTTCGGGTTGGGGGTTTCGTTCTGGCCGGCGCATCGCTCACCTCGCTGGGAACCACGGTCATCGGAACGCGCACCACGGTCTCCACGTATCCATCAAAGGTAGTGTCGGGAAGTTGCTGCGCATGCGTGACGGCTTCGTTGATGCTAACCGGTTTATTGCGCTCGAGGTACACAAAGAAGTTATCCACGTGCAAATGTTCCTGAATGACGGCGTTTACCCGGGTCACCAGATCTTTGGGATCGTGCACGATACCCGGCGGCATCTGCAAGCTAAATTTGGAATGCGTGGGTAGTTGAGTCATCGTGTACCTGGTACCGATGAGTTGCGCGTCGCCTGCGGTTACGTTGTAAAATTTAACCGGATACCTCACCTTTTGCAGAGCCACCTCCCACTCCCCTTGAAGCACTATTCGCTCGGGCAGTATGTTGGAAAATTTGGAAGTCGTGTTGTCGCTAAAGTGATCCATGGAAGCATTGCTCACGAGCGTGAGAGAGAATGGTTCGGTTTTGGTCATATCGAAGCGATCGTCGAAGCCTGGACCCAAGAGTTAAACTTGGAAGGGTAACCCTTCCACTTTACCAAAAGTTGCTTGTTGCGCCCGCGGCCCCTGGTTTCCAAAATCTTGTCTATTTTGTACGTTTGAGGGAGTTCCACCTTTTGCAGCTCTTCGGTGTAAAAGCTGCCGTCAATGTCCTCTCCGGCGAGATCCTTCAGTTTATATACCACCGGCTGACCGCGCACGACCTTGTCGATAACGAATATTTCGTCCGTCCAGTTCTGCTCGTACCCCTTGTCAAACTTCATTTTTTCTTTGGAAATGCGCACGTGGTCCCCGACGTCATACTTTGGTGCCCTTGTGCGGGGTACATGCCTATCTGCGTACAAGTTGCGGTACACCTGCGCGATATTGGTCTCGTTGACCTCCTTGGGCGCCATCTTAATGGATCTGTGATACGAACTGTTGTACGACTCGAGCAAGGCCGGAAGTACCTCCACGTATTTGTAAGTGTTTGCGTGCGTGAAATACTTCCACATCTTGGTCTTGAGAGTGCGATTGAAGCGCTCAACGACGCTGGCTTTTACATTGTTCTTTGTGGTGTAATGACGGACGCCGTGTTTCTTCAGAAAAGCCCTAAAGGTTTTGTTGGTGAACTCGGTTCCTTTGTCCGTCTGCAGAACCCTAGGAACGCGCTCCGAAAATATGGAGCGAAATGCTTGTGCTACCTCGGACCCAAGTTTGGATTTTAGAGGTACGGCCCAAGCGTACTTGGAGAAAACGTCGATGACGGTGAGAATGTAAGCATAGGGTTTGTTATGCTCTTTGACACTGTTCATGACGTTGAGGTCCGCCTCCCAGAGATCGTCCATATTGGTCACGTGATAATATCGCGTAGAAAAGCGCTTTCTGACGGGTTTGTGCAGCGTGTAACTGTCCTGGGTTCGAAGAAAAGCTTCAATGTGTCCCTTCGACTTGCCGGTAGCTTTTCGAAGTGCGTTTACCGATCCGAAGCCGGCTGGGTGTTCCGGATTTTCGTAAAAGCGCCTCAGCATCTTCCATTCCTTCATCGCTTACTTGTACAGAGGTTTCCACTGTTTTAAGCGAAGGTTATAGCTGGGTCTACTAGATTTCTTTCTGGGCGAGGAAGGAGAAGTCGGTCTTTTCTTCTTGAGTGGCGAGAAGGGGTTAACTTTTACGGTTTTAGGCTCCTGTTTTACCGACGCTTCGTGCAACAGTTCAACGTCATCGTCGTCGTCGTCGTTGTTATCGCGAAGATAAGGCTGTTTCACTTGTGTTACGAGATCGAGATAGTTGCTCAATTTATATTTCATTAAGCGCCACTTTTCGTCGGCAGACATCTTTTCGCGCTGGAGACTGTCGATGTCCTTGGCTAGTCTTGAAATGGTTTTATCTATGAGGTGAAGTTTGTCTACTGTTTTAGGTTGCGGAGCAACCACTATTTGCCTGGCGTACTTCATCCAGCAAACTTCGACACGAGCGCGCTGCCCAACGAAGCCAGGACCGGTAAGAGAAAAGCTGGTAGGAAGCCGCCTTTCTGTATCAAGATTTGCTTCTTTTTCTTCAGCGGAAGCCTCTTGTCGACTAACTTCCTCCAGCAAGTTTTGTGCCTTTTTAAACGATTAAGACACTTTGTGGGCAGCTGCACGTTACCCTTACAGACGTTGTACATGCACTCGGAAACGGCCTTGATCAGCTCGGGGCTTGCGTCCTTGAGCAACTTTTTCCGCGCAGCTGGCTTGGCCTTGGCCAAGGCCACTAAATTTCCGTGTTGTCTCGCTATCAGCGGACTGCTGAGCGTGGCAACGCTCGACCTTCCTCTAGGCATGTTTGAGCGCGAATGAACGCTTGTCAATTTTTTAATCCCATTAAAAACATTAACAATCGTTGGGCACGAAATATGAAAGAGTTTCACCCGGCAGCACGCCCGTTCGATACCTGTAACGATCCGGCGTGTACTGCGTGCAATCTAACACCAGATAACCGTGAGGATGCTCGGTAGCCTTTTGGAAAGCCTCTAATAGGAACCTAGAGTTCCTGGGTTCGATTTGCTGGCACAGCCTTTCTATTTGCATTTTGTCCCTGTTGTTCTTGAACGCCACGATGTAGTTTGAATTTAACGATATCGTTCTGAACTTGTTACCCTGAGGAAAGACGTTCTGCAGAATGTATATGACTCCGAAACGCTTGTGATGCGAGTCTCTGGTGAAGAAATTGGACACGGAGAGGCGGTCGCAGTCAAACATCATATCGTCCAGAATGACGAGGTGATCCTCCCCCACGTCCGATAGCTCCGGCACACCCGCAGGCATCTCGCAGCGTATGGGCATGCGCCTTAATTTGGGCGAGTATTCGGGAGGGTGACACCACAGGACCCTTTTAGGAACTTTGTCGAACATCTCCTCCGCGTTGCAAATGAGCGCCTTTACAAAAGTGGATTTACCGCAGCGCGACGGCCCCGCAACGAGCATAGTGCTCGGAAAATTAAATTTCCTAATATCGTCCGGAGGTTGCGTCATGGGTGCCATATGTTCCGATAATGAGCACGCGGAAGGAAATGTCGTCACATTTATCGTTGTTTAAATGGCGCGCCGCCTCTTGTACCCGTAGGGCACGGAATCGAAGTTGTCCGTGAGCACTCTCTTATTGACAACCATTCTGAAAGTCTTGCTGGAAGGCTCCGTCACCACGGTCCACCCGGGTTTCCTTGCTATCTGCGTGCCCGACAGCACCACGGCCTTATCGTTGTCCCTTAGCACTACGTCGCGCATGACCTCCGCATTCACATGCCTAAGGTTGCCCGAATTGAGAGTGATGCCTTTAACCTTGCACACTTGGTGCGTGCCTTTCGGCCCCTTTATTTCCAGGCAGTAGCTCTTCGGTCCCGTGGAGGCAAACCTGGAAACGTAGGCACCATTGCCGAACTTTTCGAGCTCGTCGGTCATGTCCCCAAGGAACGCCCCCACGGACGGCGTCCAATCCCCGGGTACGCGGGTCGCGATGACGGAGTCCGTGTCGAAGTAGCACACCCGGTCGCCCAGTTTCCTCAGATAGGAGTACAACACGAGCCGAGCGTGCGCGGTCGTGTAGGCGGCAATGACGACGTTCGAGGTGGGGTTCGCTCTGGGGCTCTCCCCGCCGTACCTCCACACCACATACATGAGGTCGTCGGTAACGGGTAGGTAAGTCTGCACTTCGATTCCCGGGTCGTTTAATAGTTCCAGCATTCTCGAATACTCCTTGACCAGCTCGCAAGTGGACAGATTGTCCCGCTGTCCGCACTTTCCCCAGAAGGAATTAAGCATCAGTTTGGCGAGCTCTCGCCTTCCGGGATTGGGTTCGATGGCGTTCGGATCCAGTTGCACGCCCTCTCTTTCGAGGAATTGCCTCACGTACTGCTCTTTCTTGGCGGGGGTGTCGCAGTGGGAGGGAAAACCGCTAGCTTCCGTCTTGATTTTGAGAAATTGGTTCACGTAGTCCTCAAAGAGACCCTTCTGTCCGGAGACGGGGTCGTATCGCACCATCTGATACTCCCACATCTCGAACACTTTCACGAGGCGATAACCTTCTTCGAGTGCGACCTTAACTTCATCGATCACCCAAGTCCCCGTCAGACACCTTTGCTGCTCGTCGTGGAGGCAGTCTTCTTGGTTCTCCTCCTCCGCGCATGCGCGGCATAGTGGAAACATGAGTTAGCCGTTGACGCGCACAGGGAGTACGGGGTGATACAGTCCTTCCGCGGGGAGCACCGTGCACTTGATGAGGCCGCCCTGTACGTCCTTCAGATCGGGAAAGCGATCCAAGTGGATCTTCGGGTGCCCCACAGGGTATGCCTTCGTCTTATTCACCATCGGATACAGAGAGCAGATGTCGACATAGAACATTGTCAGGTCGCCCTTGGCCTCGCAGTAGGTCTTTGTACAATTGGTCCGGCCTCCAAAGAAGGCGTCTCTCGGGTTGAGAGGCTCGGGAATGGGAAAGGTCTTGACAAATTCTGCCAGTTCGGCGTCCCTCCGCGCCATGGCGTGGAAGTCGCATTCCCACATCTCTATGACGTCATAGCCCCCCTCCTTCAACAGCTGCGTGACCCTCTCTGTGCTTTCAAGTCTAGAGGCCATGGTCTCGTTTCCCGTGGAGTAAATGACGGCGTGTCGGTTCGGAAAACAACGCTTACACCCGTGAAAGAAACACCCGTGGAAGAGGTAGACAATATTGGCTTCCTGTCGATATCCGTCCACCTTGTGCCCCAAAAGCTTCACCTCTCTTCCTCGAACAGCACTCTGAATGATAACGTTCTCTTGGTTTTCCACCCACGATAACCAGACGCAAGCAATGCGCGAATGCTTATCGGCCAGACGGTAACCGCCCGGAGGTAGCAGAGCGATGGCGTTCTTGGGCATAAATCGTTTTCTGTATACGCACATGCACGCTTGCGCGATGGTCACGCATTCTCTAAAAGGATCGATGCCATTCTCTTCGAGGAATTCTCTTCGAAATTTTGCTACTCCTTGACTCAAGAGAAACACGTCCATCTTGCAGTACTTGATCATCTCCTCCTTCATTATAAACACGTACTGCGATGACGTCATCTCTTGATGCCACTTCTCGAAAGCCATTCGACCCTCAACGGACATGCCATCCGGGCAGAAGTACTTCTGCTCTGGCAAAGGCCCCACGTAGTCTTCGTTGGCTTTAGTGTTAAACAGATAAGGAAAATACCCTTTACATTCCTTTAACTGGAACGTCTTTGAAAAGCGAGACAGTGGCATGGGAATGAAGTTTAATGAGTCAAGAAAAGTAACGTTGCCAAACTTCATCTTGTATATCTTGTTCCCGTTCATAATAAGCTCGGGCGTCCATTTAAGTTCGCTCACCATATGACGTAATAGAAATTGCCCGTCATACGAGCGCATGTTGTGAGCCAAGATGATCACGTCACAACTTGCAAACGTAGGTTGAGTGATGTGAGCAAACAGCTGCGACACTGGTTTATCGTCAAACACCCATTCTTTCACGCCACACCGCGTGCAGTACGTCATCTTGTGCTGGTCGTCTATGCACAAGGGGCAAGCCTGGTACAGCACGCAAAGATTTGGAACGTGTTGAAACGTGTCCCGCTTTTCCAAATATGGAGTCTCTTGCGTGCATTCGAAATCAATGAACATAAACACAAAATCGCTTCGAGTGCTCTTAGGACAATACGGCTGTATGTAGCATTGATGGTTTGGGTCTGCGTGTATCTTGCAATGACTGCAAAATATTTCGCCGCACTGGTGGGCTGTCTTGCGGTGTCTTAAGTTCAATAATTTATTGCAAGAAAGACAGACCTTTTCCACATCGCACACAGACATGCCACTCGGGTAGAACGCGCCTTTTTTCTTGTGATTGTCAAAGCAAACCTGCCCCTTAAAATCGCGATGGCACTCATTACAGCGTACGTAATCGTAAGAGCTAACACGGCATACCTGGTGGCATTTCGCACATTTTTCGTCGCAGCGATGGTATTCCTTCTTATTCTTAGAAACAAAGCAGCATTCTCGGCAGTACCATTTACATTTTAAAGCTGCGTTCAAGTTTACTATAGCGTTACAATGTCCGTCGTGCAGCATAAGATCGATGTGTTTTTCACTCTGTTTTCTCGATTTATATAGCACGTTCTTTCCCGAATGGTCTGCAAAGACCGTGAAGGCATATTCCTTCAGCATTTCGTCTAAACGTTTCACGTCTTCTACAGTAAACCTGCCGTTGGTCTTTCCTAACACCTCGCATAGCTCTACAGCTCTCTGTTTCTGCAAGAACTCACTCCTTCGAATTGTGTTATAATTGATGTCACCATCCACTTTTGCCTTGCACACGACAACCGCCCTTGGAACGCACAACGTGTCCTTGTTGTTTGAAATTTCTACTATTCCCTTGTTCCTCCTACATTCCTCGCACGGTTTGAAGCACGAACCCGCAACCTCTCTGGTCCAAACGCAAGTAATTTTCAGAGGCCCTCCCATCAAAAATTCCGCGTTGCTTTGCATGACTCTCTCTATAGATTTAAGAACTGCCTCGGCATTCACTTGATCTGACCTTCGAACGCTCATATTAAATGCTTTGGAAGATTGTTTCGAATCCGATATGCATATCCCTAAGTACCCGGGTTCGTTCTTCAGAAGCTCTGTCTTAACAAACTTTACAAGCTCATCAAACATTGTAAGCACCCACCTCCCAGGATCTGCTCCCAAAGGCATAGGCGTCACGGATATGTCTGTTTCGTTATACCCTGAATATAACTTTTTGGATTCCCTGCCCCTTTGCACCAAAACTGCAAACGTAGGCTGCAAGGTAGAATCGCCACTTACCTCATCCTGCTCTTCCACGTTCTCTAGTTTGATGTCCATGTTCGCGCAACGGCAACGTTCCCTTTTCTAAAATGCTAATGTTCTGCACGGCTACTTGTTTAACACCTTGTTTTTTCTTCTAAAGATAATGCAACTACCAAAGTCAATCACGCGCCCGCAAATTCAGTGCTATGGTTACATATACCGATCAATTAGTATGTCAGCAATAATCACTTTTACAGAAATATACGAATTTGTTTCAAAACGCAAAGCTATTATTTCGCTTCTCAAGTATTTCACAGCAAAAAATTAACTTCGGCAACAGCTTATCGCTCCTGAACTTTTATAGTGTGCTTATCGTTGCCACAACTTCCGTTTGTGAACTCTGTTAAAAGTCCAATTAAAAATCCCAGCGGGTTATCTCACCACAACTTCCCAAGTTGCAATCGGGTGCCTTTCGCCGCAGCTTCCGGTCTCGCCACTCGGGCGCCAGTTCATCCGGTTTCGATATGCAGTTAAATTCCCGACCGTCTACCACAAAACCACATTTAAAGATTTTCGTGCTAATTAAAGTTCCTTTCTCAGGCGATTTAACACTTCCGCGTGACTTTTCCAGAACTTTAATCGCGGCGGCCATACTGTAACGGAAGTCCCCAATCCTCGGTATTCAGTCCTTTTAAATTTCTAACTTGCAAATTCCACTCCCAGTCTTAGTTTCACCAGCTAACATGGAGCATCACCAAACTACATCGGTCAACGAGGTTGTTAGGGAAACTTTTTTTTTTCGCCTTCTGGGCGTATAGTTATTGACCGTATCGTGCAACGTTCGGAGGTTCATTCTTCTAGTACATTCATATATTCTCTTCCGCCTTTTCTGCAAGCCTTCCGTTCCACGGCACCAAGCCAGTTTCCACAGCATTTTAGCGAACCTTCGACGCCGCCGTCATCTTTGGAGGTGCACCCTAATTCAAACCAGCCTTCTTTTGACACCTCGGCTTCGTCAACTTTGGAGGTAGACACTAGCCAAAACTCCAATCCTGAAGTCTTGGCGTCGTCATCATTCGAGGTGAACGTTCATGCAAACGAAACTTCAGTTTCCAACCCTCAAGTCTCGTCGTCGTCTCTGGAGGTGGAGCCTAATTCAGCCGCAACCGACAGTGGAGCAGTGTTGAATTCAAGCGAACTGAGCACACTGCTCATTTCGCGTTCACTACCTAGTGACAGTGGAGTAGTGCTTCACTTAAACCCAACACCGCCTACTCCGCCAAGATCAACATCTCCATACAGTGACAGTCACCCGGCAGCTGGAAGTGCTTCACCTGCTCCATCTGCGACCATCGTGCTGTCGTCGAGTAGTGACGTGTCTTCTTCTGGGTCTCTTGCGTCCTCATCACTGTCGTGGAATGGGTCACCATCTTCGGTAGTGCCGAGTTTGACGTCAACAAGTAAGGTCAGTCCTGCGTGCTACTCTGCAGCTTCCTGTTTCATTTCTTACTCCCCTTTACCACCATTCCGTTCCATCAAGACTTCCACACCCATTTCCCTGCACGAAATTCACCCTTCCACCTCTTCTTTTCCCACACATCTCAAAAGTCATTTTCCCAACTCAGTTTCGCCTACTGCATCCCATCTAGAGGTTCCATCTCCTCGTCAGCTGTTCACGCCTATAACCCCACAACAGACCGCTCCCTCCCCTTCAAAATCAGAGCACATTTCTTCGCGTTCACCTTCTTTTCAGTCTCTAATTCCTCTCCTCTCCTGTCGCCCTTACAGTTTTAACAGGCGCGGCACCAAAAGAAATCTGTTGGCGTCATTCAACACTACATCCCCACAAAATTTGCAATTGCAATACAGCAACGGATGGTGTGTTCACGCAGACTGCTTCCAAGACGACTTCGACGAGCAGTTTCTCAGCATAAATCTAGACGAAGACCTAGTCAGTGATCTGGCCATACCTCTTCTGATACCTGTATCTCCATCTATGCGCTTTGGGAATAAAAGACCTGCTACACAAAAACGTATAGCTGAGCTGGTGCCCCTGTCGCCACAACCAAAACGGAAGTACGCCCACGTGAAGAAACAGCGCCTTCTGTCTTAAATGTGTTTCATTCACCAAAAAAAAACTCCTAGTGTAGTGCGTAGTTTATTAGTTTTAGTGATTTTTTTTTGCTATTTCCAAAAGGTATGTACAATATTTTCTCTTACTTAAATTTTCTTTTAATGTAATATAAGTGCTTCAAACCTTAAAGACATGAGTTGTGATAACTGCACTTCATGCTCAGTGGCAGCAAAAAGCGTAAAAAACAAAGAATTGGTTAAAAAATTATACAAACCGTACACTGTCTGGCATGGACCTAAAGGCTTTAATGCATACTCTCCTACGTGTTTGGAATGCCAGGCACGGCGCTTTTGTGTGCTCAAAAATATATGCATTGAATACAAGTATTTAGACAGAAAAAACATCTATTCTTGCACTCGCTGTTCAGGTTACATACCCTAATTTGTTTTAAAATGTAATCATAAAGCGTTTTATTTATCTAAAGTTTTGTTTTAGTGTATTTTGCATTTTATTCTCTTTTCTTTTTTCTAAGTATACATGCTTAAGTTATCTGCTTTTAAATATTTAAAATAGTATGTTTTCTCAATATATATATTAAACACTTTTTATTATTGTTTATTCAGTATAGTCATCCAATGTACAGACATTTAAATGAAAAAATAATACTTTTATTTTAATATATATTGAAAAACTTATTTTGTGTGTCCTTCATTTACCTTTATTCATTTTTTACCAAAGTAGGAATCCTCTCCTTTTCCTCATATTTTTATATCAGTCATAAAAAACAAAAAGATGTATTTAAAACTACCACAACTGTCGTAATAAGCTGTTTTTCGTTTATAATGTATTATGCATTTTTTTCAGCTACCTTCTCCTGTGTTCTACTTCGTCTCGTATCCCAACAGCTCTTCCTCCCCTCCCTCAGCTTCCGCTACCTCCTCCTCCTCCTCGGGAATCGCTTCTTCATCATAATTTCCTTCATAATTAGGAAATTCATCCACTCCACGCGTACATGCGCTCTCCAAGTTTGCAATCATCTGCTTTAATGCCTCAAAGTCATTGTTCAGTTTAGCCACATTTCCTTTTATTCTATTTACCAATTCCTGCTGCTTCGTCACGTTTTTCTTCTTATCTTCCAATTCTTGTTTAATTCTTTCCATCGTTTCCTTTATTCGTGCTGCCCTTCCTTCACACTCTTCCTTTTCCTTTTTCGCTGCATCCACCTCCCTTCTTTTTTCTCTCGTCTTATTATCGCATTCTTTTCTCATCTTTTGTTTAACTCCATTTATTTCTTTCTTACACCTCTCGGAAGCCGCTTTCCTTATACTGTTCACCGACACCCTACCCGCAGTCCCACCATTTCCTTCACATTCTGAATTTATTCTCAAATTACCCTCCGCAGACCACCTTGAGGCACGTTTTACCCTCCCGCTTAATTTTCTACCCCCACCTAAGTTTAACTGCCACTCTCCATTCCCGCATTCTCCAAATATGTAAACAAAATTATCAGAAAAGTAGGAATTCATCTCATTTACTACACTATATGCCATTACAAGCTCGCTTTCCTCCGGCGTTAGTTTCCAGTCTAATTCCAAACCCTCTGGTAAATCAACTGTGTCCGCCAATAAACTACAATCCACCATCTCCACCAAAATCGAACTGTTGTCACTTGTATACATGCGCACTGGCTTTTTATAAAATTTGCAACCTTCTTCCTTCCTTATCTTACCCTTTTCACAACCGCATTGCGAATTTACTACGTACCCCTCCGGACATTGAAGTTGTCCAAACTTTACACCCCCATACATCATCCCTCCACAATTCCGCCCGCTTTGACATCTAGTTATCGGTTTTAAACAATTATACACGTTCTTCAGTGTCCCCATATTAATAAAATCAGATCCAAACCTACATCCAGTACCCTTACGGTAAGCGCAGGTACAGTTAGACAACAATTCGTAGTCCTTATCGCATCTTGTCAAATTTTCCAAATGTCCCGTTTGGTCATTTAACATAAACCCACATCTCCCAAAACTAACGCAGCTATCCTCTGCGCCAGCTGTGACGCTTATTATCAACGCAATCGCTATCAAAATCATCTTTGAACATAATCGTTTCCACCTCTCCTTTTATATATTTTACTTCCCCATTCTTCTTTCCTCCAGCTTTTTCTAACCAATCAGAAATGCTTTTATTCCTACCAATCAAATCTCTACCTTTAACCTTTTCAACCAATCAAAAACATTCTTATTTTAACCAATCAAAACCTTACACGTCACTTCCCCCTTCCTTTTTTAATTACGTTCACGGCTCATTTTCATCCTTTTGCTCCTTGGACGTCAAACTGGTCACCGCTCTATTCCTTCTGCTAAACTCACGTGACATTTAATCACAAACCTATCCCAAAAAGACAATTGAATTTTAATCCATATTGTCACGTGACTTTTAGGATAACCCTAGATTAAGCAAGTGGATTAACGATAATCCTGCCACCATTTCAAACTTTCGCGCCATAGTTCGCTAATCCACCACCGGATTAAAAGCGACACTAGCGCTCTAATCCTCTCTGGTGGCAGGATTATCGTTAATCCACTTGCTTAATCTAGGGTTATCACTACTGAGGGGACTACTTAAAAAAATATCATATAAATATTAAATTGCAGTAATAAATATCTGTGGAAAAAATTAGTCTCAGTCTTTCTTGATATTTGCCCTCGTATATATCTCCGGAGTCAGGGTGGCTCAGCTATATCCCCAAGCATTAGCTAACAATTTTAGTAGTCTCCTACGACATACATGGACTACGTTGGGACTATTCTTTAACCCCGGTCACCACAGAGGGTACAACTTCAACCTGTTTGTTGACAACCAGAAGTAAACAATTGAAGTAGATGTGAAATCCCATAATCAGTACTAGCGGCCGCTCCATCTTATTTAAAGAAAATGTCCAACCCTCTCAGCCAGCTTTCTCACTTATTGTCTGTTGGTGTAGAAGCCAAAAGATTTACCAGTCTTCCAAATAAATAATTTTTGACAAAGGTAGAGTTATTATTTGTATGCAGTTCTGTTCCACACTGCTCTGCTGATAGTATTAAGGAATTAAGTGTCGAAAAGGTATTAATGTCCTACAAGGTCAATGACAATGTCCTTGAAAAGGAAACTACTGTGCCCTCATTGTATATAATTTATGCTGCAAGATATTTAATAACATAAAAATAAATAAAAGAACTGGGTTAAGCTTAAAGGAAACTCAGGAATTTGAGTCCTGTATTTCTGGAGTTTTTTATGAATCGTCTATTTCAAAACTTACGATCTAGTATGGGAAAAATCAATATTATACACAAACAGCTCTGTTTCGAAAATATATTAACAAGAAAGAAATGATCTAAGAATGGCAAAAAAACATCTGAAAGCTCAAAGCTTTAAGAATGAAGCAAAGTATTGATACTATTATTGGCAGAGCTAGACAGGAAGTCTGGTGAAACAAGACGGTTGGTGGTTAGAGGATGTAAGAGAACTGAAAGTTCGCGAACAGAGGAAGAGATGTAACTACTAACAGGGAAGAAGGGGTAGATATCTTAAAGGAGGCCAAGGCTTTCAGGGAGCTTTATACCCAGGAGAGAAAGTGTAACAGATAGAGACAAAAAGAAATCTCATTGACGTTTCGTCACCAAGCTTGTAATGCATCCGTGTCTGTAGTAATGGGAAAAGTAATTACGAACAGAACGCGGCTTCCCTATAAACAATCGAAAATAATACGTAACCGTTTAAATCCTACAAAGAGATATGGGCATTGTGGTGTCATCAGTTGATTCCTATACTTTCCCTGTTTTTCATCATTAAACAACTTGACACATGCCCTGAATTCAAATGATCATAATTAATGTGTATATCTTAGGTTCGTAATCAGGTGTTGGAATTTCTAAGCATTGAAGCCAGAATGGGAAGAAATGAGGTTATATTCTCACTGGACTACAAGCAACAATGTCGTATGGTATTTTGGCCTTGGCAGATGTACTCCTAACGGGTTTCAGCTGCCTATCAGAGACACCTGGCCGCTGTTATTTTCCATACTTTGTAATGATAATGGTTTGAATGTACATAATTTGAATTCAACTGCTTACGAATTCCTATGATTCATCCAGGGCGGTATGAAACACTGCAAGGCAAGTACTGCTACGGAGTGCCTCTATCATAACATTATATTATTCAGTTACGTATTTTATACTCGCATTCGTAGAAAATTTTCTTTAAATTGTAACAGGGAAAACAGTAGCGTATTAAGAGTGAAGATTACTCCAAGATCATGTGATTTTCTTGCCTAGAAGTTTTAGCCACTCAGTTTATTTGTATGTCTACCATTTGATCATTAACATAAAGAAATGCATTGTTGAAAATGCCAGTTGCTGTCCACTCTTCACGAGTCTATCAGAAAGAAAACGAATAAAGAGGCAATATAGTAAAGTAATTATTTATTCAATTCGTCAGACATACACACTTTCACCCTAAGTCATACTACTAGATAGATGCCCGGTAGGATTGTAATTAATTCTGACTAAAGAAAGATTACGATCTTTCAACTAGAAGGAGAATTCACTGTACTGATCTGAATCATTTTATCAAAGCTGTTAATAATTTCTAGAAAGAAATAATACATGTTGCGTCTATAGCTGTTCAGAGAGAATGGAGTTTCTTTTAAATACTCTCTTTTCGTTTTCTCATTAGATTAAGAATAATTGCAGATTTACCAGGGGCAAAACTGCCCCGTATTTCATGTAAGCAGATATCCACTTGGGCGTTAAAACACTTGCATAACGCAAGGGGGAAATTCCAGATAAACGCACGGCAGTGGCGTGAAGGGACGGGTGTTAAAACAATTGCAGAACGCAGGGGAGAAATTCCAGATAAACACACGACAGTGGCGTGAGCGGACTTGGTTCTACTCCGAACGAAAAGAAGCAGTTCCCAGGATTTAACTGGCCGTGTAGTCCGTTCATACCACTGTCATTCGTTTATGTGGAATTTTTCCGCTGCGTTCTGAAACTGTTTTAACGCATGAAATGTCAGCTTACGTGAAAGACGGGGCAGTTGGGCCGCCTGGTATATTACAAATTTGGTGTGCAAGTACTTGGCTCTTATTTTTACAGTTATTCTTTCCTTCCTGTATGTCTCCTCTATATCTCTGTTGCACATATATAGAGAGAAGGAAAATGTTCTTTTAAAATATTTTTCTTTTATTCAGGACTCAAAACGAAGTTTCGTTATGGAGCTTTTATATAAAACGAATGTTTTCTTTTCCTCGGCAAAAGGAAATTTGTTGTGAAAGTGGTTTATTGTGCAGATGACTTTACAAAAACGACTGCGTTCGACAGAAATAAAGACAAACCAGTGTGTAGTTACCGATGTCACGGCTAGCTTTGAACACATAACACTACCTGTGCCTCTGGGAATTCATAGATGGAAATAGCCAACATGTACAGTGTAACATCAAAGCTTTAAAGGAAAAGCAAATTAATATACATGTCACGGTCCAGTTGAAATAAATCAATCAGTCAACAGGACAGCCGTGTTCTTTGCCATCTCTTCACCTCACACTTGTCATCGTTACGTCGACATTCTGTTTACCCTGCTGACATGACAGTATGCAAAAAAAGAAACACACATACACACACAGTAGTCTTGACCAAGCAGAGAGAACAGTCCCTCATATGTTCTTCGATAATGCTACGAGTACTACTTGTTAACAAACGATATTGCCATGGCAACAAGAAAATGCATGGAGATAGGCTTTCTAGATCCCCAGTAGCATCGACGTTATATGAATACAAAAGGAAACGTAGGAGGGAAAAAATCCTGTAATCATTTTTTACGGTCTAAGCTTTAAAACCATAAAGTTCGATATGGATTGATATGGGACTGTACATATGAAAAGCTCACGAGAACTTACGGAGCTCGGAACGGAAATATAGCCATTTTACAGATAACAAATTATAATAAATAACTTTTCGCTATACTTGTTTTGTAACTTAATCATTGTGAACAAGTATTTGGTTGTATAAGCTAAATTTATAACATATTTGCTAATTGTCATGGCAACAAGTGTGAAGTAGGTCATTAGTACCTACAGTTCTAGTTTTCAATACTGTATCAAAGACGGACATTTGCCATTTTTATCGAAACTGAGTTAAGAGTCGATCCATTTCATATTTAGCCTACTCTTTTTGAATCTGCAGCCCTTTCATTCCTGAAATGGACCTTTATACGTATTTTTCACAGTTGAAATATGTAGTTATTTTCAAAACCGGACACCTCCAAGCTCAGTTAGTATCAAAAATGGACATGGCCGTTTGAACCAATAAAATCGCTGGAAATAATTGAAAACTGCCATGGCCTCCAGTTTGTGGTTACATTTTGATCTGGTTATAGTGTTTTGTGTTTGTTAGCATATTTTACTGAAATATAAGTTTCGGCACAATTTGTAAACTTAATATGGAACATAATGCATTGGAAAGTAGGTGTCAAAATGATCCAACTAAAAGTTGTGGACGTGGGAAGGTTGCTAGCCAAGCATTTTGGAAGTGAGTGGAAGGAGAATCACCATCTTAAGTGGTACTCTGGATATCATTCAAAGTTTTAGTGAAAATAACACAGAAAATATTGTTGAATGTGACTGCCTTAAAAACCCTTGCACTGATCAGACATTATCTGCACAGAAATGTCGTAACAAGAATAGAAAGTATATGGTATATGTCAAAATTTAAAACAGATATATGTTTTTCATTTTGTAATGCTGTAACTGAAGCTATTATAATAATTGCAATAAAACTCTAACATTCATGGCATTCAATTACAATCCATTTCTTTAACCCGGGAATTCTTTGTTTAAAAAATGGAGATAAGGAAAGTTTAGTTTCAAATGCGGACAATGCATATTTACGCTGGTTGTTAGGGTATTAAAACAATATTTTTAAGTGGAGACTTTGATTGTTGTGCTATTAGAGCTGCAAACATGCCACAAAAACATTTTCAGGCTAACAAAATGAAGCTGTGATAGTAAAACACAGATACCTCTCTAGTGAAAAATAATGTCAATGACTCTTGGCAATCTTTGAAACTAGGCTCCACACTTACGGCACCAGTAGGAAGTGACGTAACACTCAACAGCATAGTACTTACGACACCAATAGGAAATAACGTAATACCCAACTTGCTGCAAACACTGCAGCAACCTTTACGTTGACAAAACCAAAAGGAATTTGAACATTAGGCTTAAAGAGCATTTTAGGAACATTAAGAACGAAGAAATAGACAAATCGGCAGTAGTGTACCATTTTTGAAATGAGAATCATGATAAAGAAGAAGAAATCTATTTATTAAAAGGTGTTCAGGGTCCATAAATAACCTAATAACTAAGGCATGTGTTACTTCAAACAATAAACAAAAGAGTGGATATGGAGGCTTTGCTCATATACTAATTCATTTTTAATGTCCAATAAAAAGGGTAAATCAGTTCTGATTCATTACTACTTTTTACGGGTTTTTCAAGTATTTCAAAAAGTAACTGACTAACTATGAACTGCAAGTTACTATCAGATATAGGGCCTCGTATTTCCAATTAGCATTCTGCACCTGATAAGTATCACTTACAGTTCTTAGTACTTAATAAAGTATAACTTATAAATAACACATAATTAAAATACATTAACTAGGTTCTGTTTGAAAACAAATCACATGATCGCTGGGTATTGAATTCCCATCACCAGGGAGCGGGCTTTTACGAGGGCTGTTCAATAAAGAATGATCATAACTTTTTACGATCACAATTTTTCGCACTAAAATTCAATCTTATTATATTCTGTTAGTTTAATGTGAAACAACAAGCCGTAGTAGATTCATTGTTGGTACTGCTGGTTCCGCCTGTGAGAACCAGGCAAGTTCAGACATATTCAGTATCACCTATCGCTGCAATGGAGATAACATGCGAGGAACAATATGCGGCTTTGAAATTCTGCTTTCGGCCCAACATATCTTCTGTTGAGGCCTATACAATGTTACAGGAAGCCTATGGAGAGTCTGTTCTTCACTACAGCACAGCTCGAAGGTGGTTTAAAATGTTTAAAGAATGGAGACAATCAATTTCAAGGGAAGGTGGTCCCGGTGAAAACATCAATGGAACAACATCAACACTGCTGCTGCCATTGTGAGAGAGATTCGACGAATTACCTTAAGATCACTTTTTGAAATACTGAACATTTCATTGGGTGCCACCCAAATGTTGATGTCAGAAACATTACACATGAGACTGTTGATTCTCGAAAAAAAGGACATTCACATGCAGGTCTGCATGCAGTTAAAGTAGATGTGAGGAGAATATCTGGAGTTTCTTTCAAACGTAATCACTGCTGATGAAACTTGGTTACCTCATTTTGATCCTGAGAGCAAACAGCAAAGCACAGAGTGGAAATCTCTTTCATCAACAAACCCCAAAACAGCAAAAGTGGTTGCTTCTGCTGGGAAAGTTATGGTCATCTCATTCTTTGATATTCATGGAATGGTTTATCAGCATGTTGTACCTGCACACACATCAGTAACTGGACAATACTACAGGGATGTGCTGAAAACATTTCAAGTCCATATCAGGCACAAAAGACCACATTTTCGTGAAACAGGCTGGATGCTACAACACGATAATGCGCGGCCGCATATTGACAATGTTGTTGCTGAATATGTTGCAAACATCTACGTGAAGTGCATCGCTCGTCCTCCCTAAGGTCGAATTTAGCCCCATGTGACTTTTTTCTATTCCCTAACTTGAAGAAACGTCTTCGTGGAAGACATTGTCCATCATCATAAGCAGTGGTGAAGGCTGTGGAGGCGAGTTTGAAGGATCTCTCAAAAATGGTTTACAAGACTGACAGAAACGCTGGGACAAGTGCATCGTATTCAGGGGAGAATATTTTGAGAAGGACCATCAAAATTATGAGGATGAGTAAAGGTACGTTGTCAAAAAAGATTGTGATCATTCTTTATTGAACAGCCCTCGTAGTACGAAATGCGTCAAGTTAACAGTGCACCGACCAGAAACCGTGAAAGCGCAGCGACCTTGATAGCACTGCGGACGGCAGTACACAGCACACCATGTTTCAAATGTAGGAGCAACATGATTCAGGGGTAGCAAACACTGTAATGTTTAGCCATTTTTAGCATGTCGGGTCGAGTAATAAAAGGCATTTCGATTTAGTTTTTAATGTAGAAAAATCTTAGTTACAGACATTGTGTGGTACAGTTATTTCAGTGTAAATTATGTATTTTCTAAAAGCATGGAAGGTAAATCGCATTTTGTTTGCACGCAGATATGCTTTATACTCTGACAAACTGCGCTCCACATTATATGAGGTAACGGGAGCTTAAAAACATGCAATATCAGGGTAGCTTGATATTTCCTGATGAAGTATTACATCCCTCCTTTTACAGGTGCCTGTGTATCCAGTATTTTTCTCTAGCACACTTATTGGTTTATCTGACACCTTTTCTATAACAGTTCCCTCTGTTAGTTGATTCAACTAAGTTTTTCTGCAACTTGTTCTATTGTTTTAATAGTTTCAGGCAGTTGTAGTGCAGATTCCCGTAAATACGCAATTTCAGTCTTGGCTCTCTTGCCTATCGATATGCACCGAACAGAATAAATACGACAGTCGCCCAAACTGATTGTGTGTAGCGCTGGGCGTGTGTGTTCCTCAGACCTCTCTCTACCTAACCTCTATACTCCTTGCTGTTAATACTATTCCTCTGTTTACTTCTAAAACCCCTCTCCCTGTTCATTACTAGCACTCTTGTATTTAACCTCAAGTAAAGACAAAAATTGAATCAGCAAAATCAGGCATGCCTTGTGGTTGAACACTTACTTGAACATAAACTAAGCATAAAGCTTCACCAAATCTTTAACCTGCCATTTTGTTTTGCACCTTCAGTAGTTGGAAGCAAATAGTAGGCGATAATCACTAAATAAAACAATGTTTAAGCATTCAGACTATGTGCAATAGTCCAAGTGGTTTAAAACGCATGTGAATAAAAAACGTTGGTTCATACGTGATGAGGTACATTTCCTTTTATTATTAAAATGAGCTTGAATGGTATTTGGTATTCATTTAAGCACATATGCACATATAAAACCTCGCACGAGCAAAACATTAAGTAACAAATTGCTATTTTGCACTTTTTGAACCCGGATATTTGCATAATGGTTTAGTAACCAAAGTTCGTAATTTCAAGTACCGAAAGTAAAGCAACTTTATAAATTTATGCAAAAGAAACCTAACCTCTTTATGTTCACTTCTGACATCATTTCCTTGCCCCTCTGCACATCAAAGACGCATAGTAATTAAGACTTTGCAACAAACTTATAATCAGTCTTTATCAAATATGAATAAAATAACCTGAAGTCTATTAAGAAAGCAGGAATAATGAAATGCAAACCACCAAGTTAGCCCAAGATACTTTGAACGTATAAGCCAAGATGTAGCGATAAAAGGTCTAATACTTCCAACAAGAAGGGCACATCAAGTAAGGCGTAGGCTATTCTGTGAATAAAATTCCCGAAGTTTTTGTAAATGTGAACGGCAATCAAGATCACACTTCTACGCGTAAAATAGGCAATACAGAAAAGCATATGAGTATTTCCACCACATTTCTTATTTGCTATGCCATATATTAATTCGTACTTCATTATTTAGATGAAAACGTATTTGTATTGTTCAATAATCTACAAAACGTCATATTTAACGACAAATCAGTTTTCTATTTTGAACTTAAAGGTAATTTAAATGTTTACATATATTCTAAATGTGTATACTCGTATATACCAAACGAATGAGCCACACCGAAACTACATGTCCTATCTACTAAACAACACATGTGCCTTAGATCGTTCTCGCCAACTAACCTTCACTTGGATCTTTAAATTGAGGAAGACTCAAACTTCACTGAAAATGTAATTCAAGAGCTTCCAGCAGCGCGCCTTGGTAACGTGGTGACAGCATATCTGCCTCACGTTCAAGAGGTCCCGAGTTCGAATTTCGGGCAGGCTGAGTTACCTGGATAAGGTTCTTTTTCAGGGGTTTTCCCTTATCCTGAAAGACGAATGTCGGGTAACTCTAAGCCCTATGGACGCTGGACACATTTGAGCATCATTTCACCCATTTCAATCACCGTCCGATATGACTTAACGTTGGAGGACGTAAAATTACAGCAACAAAATACAGAATTAATGGTTTATAAATAATTAGAGACAATTTAATATAATGTGACCTCTTAACCGGGCGGGACCTTCGAGAGTGACCGGTTGGGGAAGCTGGTTGTTATGTTGGCGGTGCAGGTGAGTCCACAGCAAATATATTACGTTTTGTTTGTAATTTATTTCTAATACACATAACAGAAACACTTAAAAACAAAAGTAAACTATTTTGTTATTTCAAGCAGTTATGACACCTTCTTGGAAAATTGCCTATTACATTATGCAGTTCCTTCTGAGAAATGGAAAAATTTCTTGACGAAGGTTATTTTTAAGTATATGGATTGATTTATGAACGTTCTTTTTAATTTCTCATAGATCAAAACTGCAGGTGTTTAAGTAGGAGAACGAAGAAACAAATTAAGCGGGGATTTCTTACCCAAAAGGTGACTATTAAATAATTAATAACAATTAATGATAATGATAATAATGCCAATAATAATAATAATGCCAATAATAATAATAATAATAATAATAATAATAATAATAATAATAATAATAATAATAATAATAATAATAATAATAATAATAATAATAATAATAATAATAATAATGCCAATAATAATAATAATAATAATAATAATAATAATAATAATAATAATAATAATAATAATAATAATAATAATAATAATAATAATAATAATAATAATAATAATAATAATAATAATAATAATAATAATAATAATAATAATAATAATAATAATAATAATAATAATAATAATAATAATAATAATAATAATAATAATTAATAATAATAATAATAATTAATAATAATAATAATAATAATAATAATAATAATAATAATAATAATAATTAATAATAATAATTAATAATAATCATAATAATAATCATAATAATAATCAATAATAATAATTAATAATAATCATAATAATAATCATAATAATAATCATAATAATAATCATAATAATCATAATAATAATCATAATAATAATCATAATAATAATAATAGTAATAATAATAATAATAATAGTAATAATAATAATAATAATAATAATAATAATAATAATAATAATAATAATAATAATAATAATAATAATAATAATAATAATAATAATAATAATAATAATAATTAATAATAATAATAAATAATAATAATAATAATAATTAATAATAATAAATAATAATAATTAATAATAATAATTAATAATAATAATAATTAATAATAAATAATAATCATAATAATAATCATAATAATAATAATCATAATAATAATAATAATAATAATAATAATAATAATAATAATAATAATAATAATAATAATAATAATAATAATAATAATAAAAATAATAATAATAAAAATAATAATAATAATAATAATAATAATAATAATAATAATAATAATAATAATAATAATAATAATAATAATAATAATAATAATAATAATAATAATAATAATAATAATAATAATAATAATAATAATAATAATAATAATAATAATAATAATAATAATAATAATAATAATAATAATAATAATAATAATAATAATAATAATAATAATAATAATAATAATAATAATAATAATAATAATAATAATAATAATAATAATAATAATAATAATAATAATAATAATAATAATAATAATAATAATAATAATAATAATAATAATAATAATAATAATAATAATAATAATAATAATAATAATAATAATAATAATAATAATAATAATAATAATAATAATAATAATAATAATAATAATAATAATAATAATAATAATAATAATAATAATAATAATAATAATAATAATAATAATAATAATAATAATAATAATAATAATAATAATAATAATAATAATAATATCACTACAATTTATAAGATTTGATCAAATTCCTACATCAGTTGCGTTTATAGAAGCACTGTATACTGCATAACGAGTTTTTCTGTATTTTATTCTAATTGAGTAGGGCAAATTGCAATACAAATCAAAACGTTTTCCTCTTTCTACGCATTCAACATGTAAAATTTTTCTCCTTCCATCACCATTCCAGCAATCAGTAGAAGTGGTTAAACCGATTTTGTCAATGTGGAATCCAAAGAAGGCCAGTGATGGACGAGTAATCCGAAAAAGCAGTGGACATTCTACTCCGTCTAGAGCACAGTGTTTCAGGGGTGACGACGAGGTAAGGGGGGAAAGAACGTTTCGCAAGTTCATTGTATGTACAGAATGCGGGCTTTCGTGTAGATACCTACCTGGAAAACCGCAGGCTGTGCAATAAGACTAAGAAATATGCAGTTCTGTAAACATCAAGAATCTTCATACTTACAAGCAGCCATGTCTTAGATTGAGCTGTAGTTTTTTTTTTTTTTTTTTAATGGAAAATACATCGAAGACCGAAGTGCTCCTCCCTTGACTTTCTCTCTATTAGGGTCCCGATTCACCAGGAAAAAATTTATAGCTTTAAGTTGTAATAGTTTATTTAGTCTGTGTTCCGGTGTCAAGAACGGCATAGTAAACTTCGCACCGTATCAGAGCGCAAAAACTCTCTGAAGTTAGATTCCATGTAGCGTAGAGGAAATCAGTCACTCTTAATTTCATCCTCCCTTCATTAATCAGTGCTTCTGAGAAAATACAACTGAAGAGATTATAAACTGCACATTTTGTAAGTTCTCTCTCATTTTATATTGCACTTAGTTGAAAATATTGGGTTCATGCTTTTGAAACGCCACTATCCTCCCTTGTTGAAGAATATGGTACATATGTAATCTTATCTTCAAATATTTGTCAGTATATAAACCGTTCATAACACCTTTGTTTGTCCAAATAAATAGTATCCCGATATTTTGAATGCCTTTAACAACATGCAGCTCAACGTATTAAATTGGAATTCTTGTTTGTTTCAACAGAAAATCACGTGAAACATTTTTATTGACAGACTAACACTTAGAAACCCGGATTAATTTTGTGAAATTATGCCAGTAATGGCGTTCTCGTTTGGCTCGGAAGTATGGAATTTGGCCAAAAAGCGACCGCAGTAAATACACGCCAGAGAAATTAAATTCTTGAGGCTTGGAAAGGGAATGCACCAGGGGCTGGAATGTGGAAATAAGGCAGGATTTCACTATATTTTCTATAAAATCTTAAAATAACAGCAAATATTAAACAATATACCTAGTACAATCCGATTTTCTCTATTACGACTTCACTAACTTCCCTTATTTGCATAGACTATTCTTTTATGTTTTGCATCGGGACAAAGTTTCCCAAAATGACTTTAAAGTATGTAGTGTGAACACAATTTCATGTCACACGAACAATATACGAGTATATGATTTTTTATGTAAAATATGTTCCTTAATATATTTTAATGGAAAAATTGAGAGTCATATCCTTGCTTTCAAATATGCTTCATAACTGCCACAGATCAACATGAGTAAATGTAAAAGCCCTATGTAACAAATAATTGCTTCTAATTAAATAACTCTAGAATAATGGGTCATTTTATCGTATGTATTTCATTCTCTTAGTCTCCTTTAACTTCTGTGGTCACTTTTTGACAATGTTTTTCCCCCGTTCCTACTAGATATTGACCCACAGGTGGTGAACTCTGGTGATACATATAAGGAAATATTTGGGAAAGAATAATTGAAAAAGAAACGTTCCAAGATAAGTTTCGGTAGTTACCACTGAACTGAGGAAAACGGAATAAAACTGCAATGAGGAAGGAATGGTCTTAGAAGATTTGAACTATCAACAATAACTATGAACAGTAACTTTGGCAAACCATGCCGAAAGCTTTTAGGGGATTTAACTTGAGATCCAATGAATACTTAGAGGCATACTTCATATTTTGTGGACCAACTGCCCCTCCAGGAGAGTATACGTTGGCTGTGTATCCTTCGTAATAAATTTGTTATGCATCCATGGCAAAAGAGGTGGACTCGTATTCCCAAACTTGTTGCATGTATATCGCTCTATTTTAAAATCACTGAAATACAGTCAAATAATCCATCGAAACGTGAGATTTCACTCATTATCTCAACTCTTTCTGGATGTTTAACATTTTTGTCAGTTACTGTGCTTAAAAGATTGTTTTCTCTATTTTTCTTTGAACAGCTTTTGCTGTGAATAATATTTTCTGCAAAACTATAGGGGATACATAAATTAAATTTTGGTACATAACTAAAGACCTCTCCGTGCTGCATTAGATCTACTTTTATATTAATATTACATCTAATTGATTTTTAAAATGAATACTTTATGATAAGTTTTTATCAAAATGTAGTAAAGCCCATTTTCCTCAATAAACACTATTCTGTAACCGTAGACTAGTAACTATCAGATGTACTTCTATATCCTATAAAACTTTAATAGTTTCTGAAATAACAGGTAATGAATTTAGCAGTTTTGTTGAACTTCCGTGTGAAATTAAAAATATAAGCTATTAACGAAACACCTTTGTGTTAAACATGCTACACTAAGTACTAAGGGGTTATCATACGAGTATATAGTACGACCTACGCCTGATATTGCAGATGTCACGAAAAGCACAACTATATCAAAAACTAGTTATGAAACACCCTCTTGGGATTGGTGGAATCATCCGAGAAGGAAATGTTCACCATAAAACAGTAACATAGCCCTGGGACTAGAAACTTTATACCCGCTTTTGTGGATGGTAATCCATAGATTACGAAGGCTGTATCTAAAGTGCCTTGCAAAATTACTTTGATTTTTAAACCGTTATAAATATTATAATACCTGAGACATGATACATGCAAATTTCATCTCTGTAGTGTACGTGATAGGGCGTCTTCCTCACGTTCAAGATGTCCCGAGTTCGAATCTCGGCCACGCTAAGTTATCTGGATAAGGTTTCTTTACGGAGTTTTCCCTTATATTGGATGTTAGTTAACTCTAAGCTCTATGGATCATGGACTCATTTGAGGATTATTTCACCCATTTCATTTGTCGTTCGATATAACTTAATGTTGGAGGACGAAAATTAAATATATATAAAGCACATAATTTATATCAAAGGAATTTTTTTGTGGAGCAAACCATTTTAGGTGTATTCCTTGCTATTGATTAAAGCCTTGAATAAATTGCTTATAATTTTCTCAAACAGAGGGTCGTTATTCGAATTTATTTTCTTATATTACATAGAAGACAGAGCAGGTATTGCATTCCAACCAAAAGTTCAGCACTGAGAATTTCACAGGAAATACGTGTTTGGAGGTCATTGATTAAAATAGCATTTCAGAAAAATGTGTGTATGTGTGTGTGTGTGTGTGTGTGTGTGTGTGTGTGTGTGTGTGTGTGTGTGTTTAAGGTGGATTAACAGCATGCCCCATTACAAGAAATGATACATTCTTGGCATTCTTTGATATTCAAGCTATTTCTTGGTTTGTCATATTTTATATCCTTATAACTGCTATTACTGGCATCCTCAGGATCATTGTTGATATCACTCTGTCACCACTTTAATTCCTTGTTTTTACACTGCACTTCACTTCACAGTCCTATTGAGTTACAGAATTTTGGAGGTCTCTCAGATATTTGGATTTTGTTGTGCAGTGCTGGCCAGCTTCCTCTCTTTTTCCTAATTTCTTATCTTAATTTTGTTCTTTGTTGCAGCACTTCTGGGCATTCATATATTATGTGATGTACCGTTTGATGTCCTGTGTTGGTTGAATATGTAGGGTTATCTGCGATGTGGAATCTGTGTTTGTACGAATTGGATTTTCCATGTCCTGTAGTTAGAGTTGTAAAATACGGCGTGAGTGACATTGTGTGTGTGTGTGTGTCTGTGTGTGTGTGTGTGTGTGTGTGTGTGTGTGTGTGTGTGTGTGTGTGTGTGTGTGTGTGTGTGTGTGTGTGTGTGTATCTGAAGAGCATAACTCAAATAAACAAGCGTCGGTTTCACATTAAACGTGCTATTCAACTTTGTATGCAAGGAAATCCTTAGACTAGGAAAGTTTCGTTGGAACCTTTGCTACTTTTGAAAAGTTGCTTACATATAATTATTTTCAATTAACACCGTTTCTCTGATTGTCTAAAAGCGAGTATTAAAATTATAGGTACATAATAAGTTTTATTTATTCTAAAGCAATGTGTTTTTCCTGTTTATGTCTAAGCTACATGTAAATAAACCGTGATTAGTAAGGTCATCTTACTATGTAATTTTAAAAACGATTTTCTAAGGATTTTGTTTAGAAATATTGTTTAGTAGAGCATTTAGATAGCTTTATAAATGTATTATAATTTTTCCTACGTCATTATTTCTTAAATTTGAAGCTATAGATACCTTCTATTTCATACTGGAGATCTTTTCAATAGTTTATACTAAATGCGTGTCTTACAATTTAATTTTAATTCTGTTATACTTTACTGTCCTTTCCAATTGGCCCTCTAATTTTAATCAAAACGTAAAACATCCTTAACAAGTACTCATAATTTATCTGAAGTTAACGAAACATTTGTTTAGTTCAATAAAACCACAAAAAGTAGTTTGTTACCACTTCGAGAAGAGGTTATTCCTTTTTACACCCAAGCAAAGCACTAATGATAAAACTCCTGATGTGCTGGAGAGTGAAGAACTAAAACTAGAAAAAACAGAACTTTTTCTTCAAATGTGAAATTTAAGCAGTGAAAAACTGGAGATGAAGTCAAACGCCACCATACACTGACTTGCAGCAATCTGTTTAACATAAGAAACAGAATTTCTGAAGATATTCCTTCCATCCAGTACCAGTAAAAGATAGAAAGTCTCATAGGGAGTTTGTTCTGTATTCTAAACTTGACAGAAATCCTTGGGGAATCCATAGAAATATGACCCTCTTCTCCAGAACGACGTCGAATAGTCAGTGAATCTCTGATACAAATGTACTTCACAGCAGAATCGCAGAACTGGTGCTGCATCTAACAAGAAAATGGAAAGACGAATATATTGGAGTGGTTATTGTTATGTGCATAATGTGGTATGTGAATATCTTCTCCTCTCTTCAGAATATACAATCTGTAATCCTTTATGAGCAAAGAGTTAATCATTATTACAGATCGATAATGCAAACCAACAAATACAAACATGTGAATTGCTTCACAAGAAGCAGTTCACCTCAACCACCTTTATTATCAATGGAATCGTTAGTCCGCTGGTAACTTAACAACTTTATCTTTTACACAAATACACAGATTCAACACGTCTCTTTAATGTTTCTGTATGTCTTTGTAGCACGCAACAACTTGTGCTGCTGGTAATATGTAATTCCACTAACGTACACTCGGTGTGCCTGTCAACGGAGCTGCACGCCTACTGAATTCAACAACTCCGATATCCGCTCGTGAACCGTTTCACTGCCGATTCGCACCTCCCGCCGACTCCTCATCACGGAGCATGGACTCATTGTGTCGTTATCGCCAAACAATTTGGCATATGAAAAATTCTTTGTAACTAGTGGACGAGCTTATACGAGCAACGATTGTAAATATTGTCTTGAACATCACGCCTCTCAACCTAATTAAGCATCAGAAACAAGTCATTAGTTAATCTGGCTGTCAGCGAGCATATCAGTTACTTATTGCAAATAGTGGAGCTAGCACGTTTGTGTTTTACAGAAGTGCTGATAATGATATAGCTTGGTATGTAGCAGTGTCAGAAGATCAGCTTTCTGCTGGTACTGAGTTTACCACAGATTCGCTTGACACACTTAAAAAGGCATTCTTCCTAAGTTCTAGTCTCTGTTTATAATGAATAACGTAAACAGAGCAGAAGAATCAGTAGAAAAAATTATGGATAAGTCACATTAGATATTTCTTCTGTTTTCAGGCTCCATTAGTGCTCCGTAATAACTGCATATGAATTTCTTAACTTATCATGGACAATTTTTAATCCTTCGAAGCTTATTGACCTTCTTGAACACCATAAGTTTTGATTAGATGTTAGAAAATTAAAGGGCATGAGGAAGCATATTACGAGGGGTGCTCAATAATGAACAATCACTTTTTTTTTTTGACAACGTACCTTTACTCACCCGCATAATTTTGATGGTTCTTCTCAATATAGTCTCCCCTGAATACGATGCTCTAGTCCCAGCTTTTCTGCCAGTATTCAAAAACATGCTGGAAACCATTTTTTGAGAGATCCTTCAAAATCACCTCCGCAGCCTTCACCACTGCTTCTGGTGATGGATAATGCCTCCCGCGAAGGCTTTTCTTTAAGTTAGGGAATAGAAAAGAGTCACATCGGGCTAAATCCGGGCTATAGGGAGGAGGAGGAATGCACTTCACGTTGATTTTTGCAAGATATTCAGCAACATTGGCAATATGCGGCCGCACATAATCGTGGTTCAGCATCCAGCCTGCTTCATGGAAATGTAATCTTTTGCGCCTGATATAGACTTGCAATGTTTTCAGGATATCCCTGTAGTATTGTCCAGTTACTGATGAGTGTGCAGGTACAACATGCTGATAAAACATTCCAAGAATATCAAAGAATCAGATGACCATAACTTTCCCAGCAGAAGCAACCACTTTTGCATTTTGGCGGATGGTGATGAAGGACGTTTCCACACTGAGCTTTGCTGTCAGCAGTGATTACGTTTGAAAGAAACTCCGGATTTTCCTCTAACATTAACTTTAACTGTATGCAGACCTGCATGTGAATGTCCTTTTGTTCGGGAATCAACAGTTTTGGAACCCATCGCGCACAAATATGTCTCATGTGTAATGTTTCTTTCACTAACGTGTGTGTGGCACCCAATGAAATGTTTAGTATTTCAGAAAGTGATCTTAAGGTAATTCTTCGATCCTCTCTCACAACGGCAGCATCAGTGTTGATGTTTCCTTCCGTAAGATCAGTAACTGGAGCACCGGGTCCATCTTCTTTGAAATTGCTTGTCTCCCCTCTTTAAATATTTTAAACCAACTTTGAGCTGTGCTGTAGGAAAGAACAGACTCTCCATAGGCCTCTTGTAACATTGTATAGGCCTTAACTGAAGATTTGTTGAGACGAAAGCAGAATTTCAAAGCCGCATATTGTTTCTCGCGTGTTACCTCCGTTGCAGCGGTAGGCGATACTGAACATGTCTGAACTTGCCTGGTTCTCACAGGCGGGAACCAGGAGTACCAACAATGAAACTACTAAGGCATGTTTTTTTCACGTTAAGCTAACAGAATATAATAAGATTGAATTTTAGTGTAAAAAATTATGACCGTAAAAAATTATGATCATTCTTTTTTGAACAGTCCTCGTATATTGGGACTGGAGATACAAGGAAAATAAAAATTATATTATTTTCCAATGTAATGTCACAAATTTTTGGAGGCAAGCTTAATAATACAAGAATTGTTATTGAGGAATACAGAAATTGATTCAGATACCTGTATTAGAGCGTTTTTATAGAACAAAAATTAAATTCAAATAGATACGTATTTACTTAAACACCATTATCTTCCACCATATACTTATTAATTAGATGTTTATCCTATGAATAGCGTCATAGATTCTATTGCAGTCTCTAAAGAAAAAATCAAGCTCCATTATTCACCTTTTTCTCGAGAATAGCAATAAAAAAGATTTCTCTATGACCGTAAGAATTCGAGGAATGATTAAAACATCCCCTTTTAATTGCTCCATTTTTCATCCTGACGAACTTGTCGCTTAAAACCTTATAATCATTCTCATTTTCTGTTTTTTAACCGCTTAAACAAAGTTTTTCATTAAGCTTAATTTGATTCAAAGCTGTGGGAGAAAAAGTTAATGAGCGTTTTAAAATAAATGTTGCCTTAACTATTATCTCGGCAGTACCAGCTTTCATTGCAGAAAACTCCATTCCTTTTTATCAGAACTTTCACACAAAAGTCTTAATCTGATTCAAAGGTCTAAGCAAGAGCTCATAATGTGTAGACATTTTACAACTTTATTTTAATTATTGAAACTTCCTTCCCTTTACTGAATGAAGGAAAAAGGTGCAAAGTAAGTTTATTAACCTAATCAGGGTCGGGATTCTAACCAAGAATATTCGGTCTTGCATGTCGATGGTTTTAGTATTACTAGACGTGAATCACTGCAATCATCATGGTGCAAATGTAATAATGAAAAGTAAATGCCAGTCCAAACATTAACACCATTGTACATAAAACGACTGAGCATCGGTGGATTGGCAATTGTTTCAAAGATAAATAGCTGCCGTTGTGATCCGACATGTTTAAGATGGCATATAAAGCGAACAAAAAATTAAATATATGTTGCAATAATTTCGGCCAATATTGTTTTATTTATCATAAAGTAGGTCTTTCAGGAGAATTTTATAGAGTATTTATAATAGTTATTTATCAGACTTGCGAGGTAAGTTGATATTTATTAGAGAGGGAAGAGATTTAACGCCCGAGACGCTAGCGCCGAGAGCTTAAATTTCAAGAGCGTGATAAACATCAAAGCTCGCTAGACCCATACGTAACTTTATCCATTTCCTAAGAAGAAATCCACTCTAATTATGAATTATAATATAATAAAATATATTTCTGTGTGCTACAGAAGTCTTATGTTTACTTCTTGTTTCTCAGATAACTAAAGAAAAATGAACATCGGACTAACCCATCTACCCGGTAATCGATAATCAAAGATATTATAATATAATGTCTTTGACAGTATATTAAGGGTAGATGTTCCTGCATAATGTGTTTTTGTCTCGCAAATTTTAACTTCCCCCTCCCCATTTATACTCCGTCTTTAACTGCAATGGTCATATCGGCGGCCGTTCTCCTTTTGGAATTTTTCGAAGGTGCTAACTCGTATTCGTTAGGTTTTAATAATTAATTAGATGACGCATATATTCGCACTCTTATTCATACTTCCAGACTCTCGGGAAGATGAGGAAGTATCTGGATCGGAGAACCTCGTCATTAACAAACGTACCACCTAATGATGTGTGTGTGGTTTTTTTTTTTTTTTTTTTTTCTTATAGTGGCGGATAAAAGCATATTATATTGGATAAAGGAAATTGTAACTAACACAAGGTGTCTTCAACCGCGATACTGAAGATCTTCTTCTTTTTCTTCTTCACTCCATGGTTTGGGCATATCGCCCGTTCCAGCTTCATAGATCTCTCCAGCGTTTCCTGGGTCGTCCTCTGCCTCTTCTTCCTTTTGGATTATAGTTTAGTACTGCATTTGGATATCTTCCATCCTCCATTCTTAATATATGTTCATGCCATTGTTGCCTTCATTCTGATATTTTGTCATGGATTGGTTCAATTTCTAATTGCTTTCTAATATCCGCATTTCTTATTTTGTCCAATATTGAATAACCTTTAACACTTCTTAAAAATTTCATTTCTGCAGTCTGTATTTTATTTAAATTCTTTTGTGTTGGCACTCAAGTTTCGCTTCCACACAGTAAAGTTGTGATAGCCATTATCTTATACACTTTCATTTTTGTATCCCTTGTCACTCTGTCTTTAAGAGTTCTTTGGATTGTCCCTCATATTGCTCGGAATTTGTTTAATTTTTCTTCTATATCAGCATTGTTTCTAAAACTATGTTACATCCCAAATATTTAAAACTCTATATTTGTTCTAAAATCTTATTTCCTAAAACAATTTTTGATGTTACATTATAATTTCCTTTAAAAGCCATAATTTTTTTTCTTCTGATACTTTAAAATTATACTTTTTTACTATATTATTTAGAATATACATTAATTTTTGCAGCTGATTTTCCTTCCGATGAATCAATATTTGGTCATCCGCAAACAGCAGGGTATTAATATAAATATTTTCTTTTATTTTGATTTCTGGGTCTACTAAAATCTTCCATTCATTTACAATATTGTCCATATATACCATAAAGAGTAGGTGATAAGCTACACCCTTGTCTTAGTCCAGTATTGGTAGAAATTTGTTCTGTTAACCTATCCCCAGTATCAATTCTTATAGTTGTACTTGTGCATATGCCTTTTATTGCATTAATAATATGTGGTGGGTAACCCTTACTTTCTAATATTTGCCAAAGTTTTGATTTATTTATTCTATCAAAAGCCTTTTCCAGATCAATGAATACGATATGTGTTTCCAAATTCTTTTCCCTTCCTTGTTCAATTATTTGATTAAGGATACTGAAGATATACATCGCAATTTTGACGAAACGTCTGAAACATCACCAACAGATGACTGTATAATGGCCCTGCATACCCGCTTCTGTAGCATAGGTGTCTGCTCACGTTCAAGAGGTCCCGATTTCGAATCCCGATCAGGGTAAGTTATCTGGATAAGGTTTCCTCCAAAGGTTTCCTTTATTCTGAAAGATAAATGTAGGGTAACCCTAAACTCTAAGGACCCTAGGTTCACTTGAGCATCATTTCACCTATTTAATTCATATCCGATATGACTTAAAGTTGAAGGAAGTAAATTAATAAAAAAGATATGAATTCAACAGAGCACTTTTAGAAACATTTGTTTCCTAGGAGCTCCATAATTCAAAAAATAACGAGTATCTACCTCGTATGTCAATAAATAATATTTACACACAGTAGGGAGAACATATCACAAAAATCAAAACCGGGTAGCTATTTAATTTGCCATCTAATTTCAAAGTCTACCAAGAAGGCTGTAGTGCACGAGCTTCAAGAATATCACCTTCTTTAACTAGTTCTTAAAATTTGTCTTTATTTTTTATTTTCCCGAAATTGCTTTCATAATTTTCATTAAAATGTAATGTAGGATATCTACTTCCTAATTAAATTTTATAATTTGAAACTTATGTGGATAACCTGAAAATGCATTCATTTTCGGTGAACCGTAAATAAATAGTATATAATATTTTACTATATAAGAGACGTAGATCTCATTAAAGTACATAATTAATGTTAAATAACACTTTCGTCGCGTTTACCCTTTCCTAAATGTTAATGTTCTCTTCTTTTTCTTTTTCAAATGTGTTTTTGCTACTCTTTTTTCTTTGTAGTGATTCTTGAAGAAGAGAAAGAACTATACTATTTTACACTACGTAAACATCTTTTGTAAGAATATTTCATATTAATTGTGGATAGAGAAAATTTGTCATTGTAACACAGATGTTTATTTTTTGGTTCTCGTGAGATTTTTATCAACTTTATTCCTTTATTATACAGTAATAACGTCAAATATTCTTATGCAGTAATTGCATTTCCTGTGTTGAATAACGTAAGACTGTGGAATTATCATTTTTACAAATATTCGAAACCTATGTAGGCAAATAAATTTGGTGTCTGTACATCATTTTTAAATTGGAATCAAAATAAGAACTTTTCTACTTTATGTCATGGGCTGTTGACAGTAACAAAAGAGTTTTTATCTTGCGGATTACTTGCGTAAGAATGAAAAGACAACCAAGCGTTTCCAACGCCACAGTATACAATGAATGCAGTGCCACTATTTTTTCCTCTCGCTTGCTTTTCTGAAAAGGTGACACGTGTTTTTCTTGTCTCGCGATTTATGGGACAATTTATACCAGCGAAACATTACAGAATGGAAATCACATTAGAAGAAAAGCGCCTTGAATACAGGCCGCCGATTTCCCAGCGTATTGTTCACTGTTGGAAATGAAAATAAATCCTTTAACAGACATAAGGCGACTTGGTAAAAGCTGGCCTGGCAGCCAGAGAATATAGAACGAAGCGTATGGCACAAGCTGTGGTATTATGTGCACTGAGCTTGATATATTATTATCCTTTTACCATAATTTCTGCAGGGAATGGTTGAAAGCAAAGGTGAAAGCAACACAAATTAGCTCTATTTGTGAAATTCCTTATATATACAACCATAAATAGGAAGAAATATGCACAAAAACAACTTTCTTAGTTAATTCTGTTAATTAAACACTAAACAGATGTTAGTATTCAGTTTTGATTACCTTAAATACCAGTAGATGGCTTAATGTTGTGATAATTTTAATACTAAGAATGAGTCCATAAAGTAGTCACCTAAATATCAACAATGATGTTATTTTTGAAACTGAATTCAACCGATTATAGATCTATAAATCTTAAGTTATTCCACCTTCCCATTACATTATCTGAAAACTGTCTGCTTCGGAGAATAAATGAGATACGAGTGTAGCTGTAAACGATTCAAAAATACATAGGATATTAAAGCAATGCTAAAAATCGGAACCGTTTTGGTCTTTTTTTAGGGTCCATGGAGCTTAGAGTTAGCTGAAATTCGTTTTTTAGGATAAGAGAAAACCCCGGGAAAAACCTTATCCAGGTAACTTACCCTGACCCAGATTCGAACTCGGTACCTCTTGAACATGAGGCAGTCATGCTACCTTCTACGCTACCGAGGCGGGCTTGTTTATATTACTTATAAACTTTCACTTTCATAGTAAATAACTGCTTTTAGTGAACAAAAACTCTATTTTCCTCCGGTTTCTCGCATTTGTTATTTTCTAGGACCACGGTTTATAAATAGCTTATAATTTTTAGAGATATTTTAGAAGTTATAGATTCAAAACTGTCGTGAACGTTAAAATATATGAAATTTTTCAGAAAGAATTATTTTTGGTACCTTAAATTAAGAAATTTAATAACATCTTTTTTCTCTTTAAATAAAACCACCTGCACAACTTATACTTGTATACGAAGCTTGAATTAAAATTTTGGAAGCAATTCGATAAATTGCATGGTTCAATGAGGTCTTTTAAACTTCCGTATAAAAAGTTATTAATTATGAAAAAATACTAATGTCTTAATGATTTGACATAGCTGTTTAAAACTGTTTTATTTTCTGAACCTATGGTAGAGAATGTCAAAGCAATCAAAATAAACCTATACACGTTTAGACTTTCACAGTAGTACTTTTTAATAGATGCTGGAAATATCGAAGATAGACTTCCTTATTCATTTGCTCAATGTGTTTCTTAAATAAGAAGTAGTAATTCATTGTTTTTGTGTCCTGAATATACGCAGAAGGAGTCCTGAAATAATGAACATATCTTAAAATATTTGACTATTGCTTAGGCCTACTATATTCCCCTATTCCATTGTACCTATGAAATGAAACGTGTAGTGTTTAACGCCCGCTTTTACTACTTACGGCACCGCAGGCGGTGACACTGATAACACATGAGATGAAGATGGAGCACCGGTGGAATGAGATGGCGGGGGAAACCGGAGGTCCCGGAGAAAGCCCGCCCCAGCGCCGCGTTGTCCACGACAAGTCTCACTTTGCGGTCGTCTGGGATCGAACCCGGGCCGCCTTGGTGAGAGCCAAGCGGACTAACCACTGAGCCACGGCGCGGCCGCACATTGTACCTAAAAGGAAAAGCTAATAAAACCATTTCTAATCGTTTATTTCAATTATTATGAAGACGATAGAAGAATATCCTTTTTCAAAAAATAATTTAACAAGGGTAAGCAGAGGAAGTCAACTTTTTTTTTCTTTTTTTTTTCAAAATATAGACCCTCTGTTGCTTTTATTGTAAATTCTACACTATTTCACATTAACTAATCACAACTACACATCTCGAAGTGTTTTAATAAACTTTAGCCATCCTTTAGGGGCAGTTTTGTTGTATAAATTGGTCCTACATTGGTATACTTTGTTACTACGGCAGCTCTATCTACCCAGATAATACAGTCTGCAAATATGTATGCACGAGTTTGTTTTCTCTCTAGTTTAGCTTTGAACAGTCTTCTCTTTAAATTAGATTTTTATGTATACAAAGCTATTGAAGGTATTAAGTTACATTTCAGAGTAATAAAATCAAACTTTTTCTTGTAAACTTTAATCCAAAGATAGTGCAATTAAGAAAATAATATATCTAAATCCGTAAATTTTGCAGGTGTAAAGTTTCAATCCGATTTCTAGACTTTCCATCATGAATTTAACAGTCAAGTTATTAGGATAGGACTTTTAAGCATTTTACTTTTTATGCAGTAACGAAATTTCTAGATCAGGTATGTGTCCTGTAATTTAAAGCGGCAGGCCTCCATATTTCTTTCCATAGGCACTTCGTGTACCGTTATAAGCATAATGAAAGATTTATGAGTCGGGAAATTTGCCATGTGGTAAGTAAAGTGGTTATTAATCAAGATTAATTGTAGCCGTCACAATCTGCCCATAACAGAGTAAACACAGTATATTGATCGATAGAATCCACATCATGCAAATTACTAGTAAGCCCCTGGCCCGATAATAATAATCCTTATAAATACCTCCTGCGCAACTGCCTTCTAAAGTACTCAGTTTAATAAGAAATGCCAGCTCTGCGCGTATTATAGGTATTCCGTAGGTACTTTTTTTTTACTTCTCCGGGGGAAATATTGTATATTCCAGCCAAATTTCACCTGAGATACTCCGAATATAAAAGCATTTTAAAAATCCATTTCTACTTATCTGTGAATAGCAGAACTGAAAAGTAAATACCATATTTAGTATTTCAGTCTCTTCCACGTATGCGAGAAGAAAATGTTCGAGAAAATTTGGCCAAAACAAACCACCTTTACATATTTACATAAGGTCTAACAACTTTTGACGAAATGCCCTGAAGTTATGACAAATTATATTTACCCGTACCAGAGTGAGATTTTTTTTTCTCTCCTGTGAGAGACCTGATCGGAGGTGCACTGGATTTCGTTAGGTCTCTGGCGGGCCAATTGAAGATTCAGAAGTCGCGGCCCGAGTTACTAAAGTCCACTCACCACTTATGACGCAGTGAAGGTGGCCGAACGGTATACCTCGACCCCGGATAAGATATTGTTCCGCAGAATTGGTTTGTTATAAGCTTCTTCACTGCTGGTGAAGCGGTTTTCATTCTGAATGATTTTTGTAAAACTATTTGCCAGTTGCTAACATCCAGCTAACAGTTCATGGCACCGACACAATGACAGGTAGCGGTGAAAGTGGATGTGGGTGAGAAAATAAGAAAATTAAAGACGAGAAAAAAAGGGACAGAGAAACGAAGAAGGAGATAAGGAGGGCGTGATAGAAAGGGAGAGAATACAAGAAAACCGCATGATAATAATTGTATTTAAAACGTCAACGCGAATAGAGCTACTTGTTACAAACGACACCATTTAATGTAACAGGGAGGTAACGCTTCATAATGATTAACTGTTTTAACCTGAGTAATATTAAATCACACTCTAGCTAAGTACCAACATCATTCAGTATCATGTGTCACATGTTGCATTACGTTACGTCATGTCACGTCATGCTAAGCGTATTATAACTCTGGGATTACGAAGTCAAAATCTGAAAACTAAAAAGGCATAAATCTGGTCATATTTATAGATGCAACAATGCTTTTTGACAGTTTCCATAAACTTTAATGTGTAACGAAAACACAATTGTGATCACAAAGCTCAATGCTTCGAAAGTAAGAACTGTTTGGAAATTTGTTCATGTAAGTTGTACTGGTAAGTTGTACCTTAGAAGATTAATTTATCAAATTTATACATATTGGTCACTGGATAACAAATATTTTTGTATGAACTTAGTGCGTAATATATTCGCAGATTAATTATAGTTATAATTACATATAATATATAATATATACGAGCGCTGTTCAATAAAGAATGATCACAATTTTTTTGACAACGTACCTTTACTCATCCTCATAATTTTGATGGCCCTTCTCAAAATAGTCTCTCCTGAATGCGATGCATTTTTTCCAGCATTTCTGCCAGTTTCAAAGACATGCGGGAAACAATTTTTGAGAGATCCTTCAAAATCGCCTCCGCAGCCTTCACCACTGCTTCTGATGATGGATAATGCCTCCCACGAAGGCGTTTCTTCAAGTTAGGGAATAGAAAAAAGCCACATGGGGCTAAATCCGGACTATAGGGAGGGTGGGAGATGTAACTTTACGTTGAATTTTGGAATATATTCAGCAACAATATTGGCAATATGCGGCCGCGCATTATCGTAGTGCAGCAACCAGCCTGCTTCATTGAAATGCGGTCTTTTGCAACTGATATAGACTTGCAATGTTTTCAGGATATCCAAGTTACTGATGTGTGTGCAGGTACAACATGCTGATTAACCATTCCATGAATATCATACGTCCTCCAACGTTAAGCCATATCGGACGATGAATGAATTAGGTGAAATGATGTTAAAATGAGTCCGGGGTCCATAGAGCTTAGAGTTACCCCACATTCGTCTTTAAGGATAAGGGAAAACCCCGGAAAACCCCTATCCAGATAACTCACCCTGACTGAGATTCGAACTCGGGACTCGGTCAGGGTGAATGACCATAACTTTCGCAGCAGAAGCAACCACTTTTGCTTTTTGGGGGGTTGGTGATGAAGGAGATTTCCGCACTGAGCTTTGCTGTTACCTCTCAGGATCAAAATGATGTAGCCAAGTTTCATCAGCAGTGATTACGTTTGAAAGAAACTCCGGAACTTCCTCTATCATCAACTTTAACCGTATGTTACCTCCATTGCAGTGGTAGGCGATACTGAACATGTGTGAACTTGCCTGGTTCTCACAGGCGGGAACCAGAAGTACCAACAATGAAACTACTACATCAAGTTTGTTTCACATTAAGCTAACAGAATATAATAAGATTGAATATTAGTGCGAAAAATTATGACCGTAAAAATTGTGATCATTCTTTACGTTTGGTAGTCTCAGAAAAACTCGAGAAACCCTGAACGGATTCGCCTAATTATAGTTTTGAAATATTTGTATAATTTCAAGGAAGGTTTAAAAGGCGAGAGAAAGAAAAATATCAAGTGATAATTGACCAAGATATTAACTAAATATACAAGTACACATGCAAACTTTTACGGAACACATACACCTTCTTTTATTTCCAACAACAGAAAATCATTACTAAGTAGAAACATATTCCTCTCTTTGCCAAAGTCATCAAAGATATTTCACTTACCACATTTTATTAAATGGCGTTTATCATTTGTTAACGAGATTGAAATGTTTATGTAGCATGATGTTGTACCGTTCGAAGATTAGACACAAAATTAAATTCTGAACAAACAATAACACTATAAATATTTGACCACAGACAATTTCTGTCAAATATTGGTGAATTCTTGGATATCTTCTTCATAATTTGTGTTTGTGAATTCGTGAATGTGAATTGAATTGACACAACATTAATTGAATTTCTTTGTGAATTTGTGAAGTTTTCGGAAACTTTTTTACTATGCCAAGAACGAGGTCACGTGCTGACCGCACTGATGAACAACGAGACGCAGGAGTGACAATAGCCGTGATGGTATGCCAGAATTCCGTTCTAGGGTGTCTGTTTCTTCCGGGGGAGTTGTTTTCGTACAAATCAGTTGACACTGTTATAAATCGGGATGACGTGTAAACTATCCAAACGAGGTTTTAAATTCGTTAGTGTTGCCTGGAAAATTCAAAATTAAAAATTTAAAGTACGATTAGTCGTAATCATGCTGCGAAATATTAACCAATCAGGACTGTGCAATGGAACGAGACTAACTGTGAAAAAGCTAATGAATAACGTTATCGGGGGCAACAATTTTCACGGGAAAGTACGAAGGAGGAGATATCTTGATCCCGCATATCCCGATGATTGCAACGGATTAACATTTAACTTTAAGCTTCCCTAATTTTTCGTTTATCCTTTTTGATCACCACAAATAAATAGCTAGGACAGTCGTTGGAGGTTTGCGGAATCAACTTGGAGTTTCCCCGTTTATTTCATGGACAATTTATAAGTCGCATGTTCACGCGTTGGAAAACCATACGCATCACAGAAAAGACAAAACATATTATTTATCAGCACGCTTTAAATTGATTAACTTAATTGTAGTTAGTATTTAGTATCTGCTCACTACCATTTGTAGTTTTCTATCAGATCGCACATTTACTGTTCGCATTGGTGGCATGGAGTCATCTCAGCGCCATATTACAGCAGGGGTTCCTCAGGGATGCATATTGGCCCCAATCTTATTTAGTATCTATACCTATGATCTTCCTGACTTGGCCCCTACCTCCATAGCCTTATACGCTGATGATACTGTTTTATATCATTCCGGCGCAGATCTCCCTACCACTATTCCCACGCTACAAACCTCTCTTGACTGCCTCGTTGAATGGTTCGATACTTGGCGTATACGTCTAAACACTCAAAAGACCGCAGCTAAGATTTTTAGCTTACGTCGCATCTCCAACTCTCCCGAATTGCATATTAAGCATGAATCAATCCCCTGGCTACCTCCTACCACCTCCGTAAAATACCTTGGAGTAATGTTGGACACTAAACTTACGTGGCGAGCCCATATTGATGACTTATCTCGTTGGCATCAGGGCGACTTTCAAAACTCGGTCCGCTACTTCCCAGACACACTCCTCTTGGGACTGAATGCTCTCTGCTTCTCTACAAATCTCTTGTCCGGCCACTTATCACATATGCTTGCCAGGTATGGGGTACGGCTAGCAACACTCATCTCCGAAGGCAACAGGTCTTGCAAAATCGATTTCTGCGCATCGCCACGGATGCCCCTTGGTACGTAAGAAATCAACAACTGCATAAAGAACTTGGTCTGCTTCCTCTTCACCAGTGCATGCGTCAGATCGCCTCTCGCTTCTTTTCAAACCTGCCAGATGTTCCAGGAGCTGTGATGTACGACATCGGCGTACGAACCCGCCAGCCCACGCCCCTGAAGAGACGACTCCCACAGGATCTCCTCCTTAGTGACTCTGATTGAAAAAACTATGAATATTGTTTCACAATGACTGTTGTTCTTATCTCTTTGATTACTTGTTTGTTTTAATTAACTTATGTTTCTCTTGTTTCACAGTGTTAAAAAGATAATAGGAGCCAACTTGGTTTTCCTTACATGTTATTATATAGTTCACAGAGATTCAATTAGCCAACAAGGATCTGTAAAGCATGTACTGCTGATCGATCATTGAATAAAATAAAAATAAAAAATTTCACCTCCAATTGCAGAATAAGTAACTAACTAACCGGAATTTGTTTTATTTATTTCGTGACTTTGTGGGTTCATAGAATTAAAAGGCCGAGTTACAGAAATTAAAAATCTCCTTTATTTTCGTAGAAGTACTCTTATAGATTACAGCAGCATTACGTTACGTCACCATCAGTCTACCAAGGTCGATGACAATAACAGTGACAGCAGATTACATCATTAGCTCTCGTTACAATAACACTTCCAGCTGGCTCTCATTTCACAACGCTGTTTCACAACTCCCTGTTTTACAACTACTCACTTTGCGAGCCGTCACGTCCTTAAATCTAATTCGTAATTCTAGATTCTTCTAAAATAAACCATAACCCGAACAATCTCTATCAGTCCAGAAATTTCCGGAAGAATAAAGAAACCTAATATTCTATCACATTCCAGAAGCGTAACTTAATCTATGCCGGCAAGTCCTTTACTTCAGTTATCTTGATTGTCAGCGCTTGTTTACAATAGCCGCACTATCATTAACTGCTTAGCAAGTCTCATTATTACCATGAAACTTTAACCATCGACTGTTTTCTTATTTGTGCCGAAACTTTTATGCCTGTTGCCGTGACAATATAGATAAGTTTAGACGATTTTTATTGATGGTAAGGAATTCGTCGTGTCAGCGAGTTAGCTAATAGTTATCACTTTTATATTAAAAAGGTAGTTAATTTTTAGTCTATGGAATTTAAATATAGTTTAATCAAGCAGCTGCTTATAATAAGTACAGTGCATTCCAGATTTTACACAGAACATTCAATAACAAAATTTTAAGAAAAATGTTGTTTAGAAAAACGTGTACATATGTGTGTATGTGTGTGTATGTGTGTGTGAGTGTGTGTGTGTGTGTGTGTGTGTGTGTGTGTGTGACATGAGAACTAGGAATTTCGAATAAACAACAGAATTCGTGTTTAAGTATAACATCTTTCAATGATACCATAAAAGTTAAGAAAATCTACATTTTCAAAATTCCCCTTTAGGTGAATATATGCTACTTTTTGTATTCTGAAAAATAGTTAAAGCTATTTTAATTTTAAAACAGTTTATGGGGAGATGTAAACAAAGCGGGTAAACGTATTTCTCCACCGGCGACTGTGTTTGGAGGGAATATTCGCGCTATTTTATTCCCACGTGGCAAACATGTACGCTGTCAACGAACTTCTATGCGAGGTTTTGCTTTGCCGTTTTCGATGTTGGAATAGCTTTTGCGGTTGCACTTTTAGGCTAAGATTAAATGCAAAGGTGTGTCTACTGTGTAATATTTTTTTTCTTTTGTGCGCAAAAAAGTGACTGAATGCTCACAACAATTACTCAAATATTTAATTTCTTCACATACCCTCCTCTTATTTACACATTAAAAGTTAAGGCACGGATTTTTCTGCGCAATAAATGTGGCAAATAGCTGCATGTAGCCACTTTGGCAATGACTTGAAAGTTTTATTGGTATGCAACTGAAAAAAAAATTTACGTACCTAATTGGAATCTGACAACGGGCGAATTCTTCAAACGGCTTCCGCGTCTCACAACAATATTTCTTCACGCTCAACAATTTTATTTTTTCAGTTTCTGTTCACAAATTCAACACCTACGTCGCAAAGAATGGTGTGGAAGCTCCTTTATCAAAGCTTGGCTAATCTGGATCATTGTTTACTACTTGAAGCACTTTTGTAATTGCGATATAGATGTGTTGTGGACTCGTGACCTCCGCGGAATGAGGTGTGGGGGATAGGGGGGACCGTTGTCCGATTACGCAGTGAGTGAGCAATACGGTAAACATTCAACAATCACCTGCAGAAAGTCACGTAGACTACTTGCGTAGCAAGATGCAGAACTAGTTAAGTGCAGTAAAATTTACTAGTGTTCTCATCATGTCTAAAGATCTTAAGAAATTTAAGGTTGTGCATTCGGAAGTGCGTGAAATTATAAGTAGCGTTATAAATGTGATGAAGAAGCTTTTAAAAAACAATATTTATATCCAATGTCAGAAGCTACACAACGGGCTGCTGCTTGTGTAATAAGTTTCTATCTGTGCGCGACTCGTATACCATTACGTCACCTTGTCTATACGTGTCTGTAGTGAACGCATTCCTTTCAAAGTTCATAACGCCAGAACATAACAATAGCTCGTTTGTTTCAAAGAAGCTATGAACCTTGCGACGAATAGTACTTTTAATAAATTCATCATATTCACCTTCCACAACTGGTTTCTTTCTTTTTCGATGTTTTCCTGGAGTGGAAAATATCTCAACCTCACTTCGAGGGGCATTAATACATGGCGCTGATACACCAGAATATTCTGCGGACAAATTAATATAATAATATTTTTCACACAACTCGCAAAACACGTTCAATATAATTCGTTTTTCACCACCTTTTAACGCTTTCCCTCTGTGAAGCTCACATATTGCACGGAAGGAGCTATGTTGTACTACTGATTTTCCCTATCCTTCTGCTTTTAAACTGTGCAAGCGCATTGTGCACTTCGATTGATTCATATAAATTACGCTAACTATATCAAATTAAATATTAATTAATCACTGTTGGTTTTTGCATCTGTTTGCATCAGATGTTGTCTTTAAAAATTATATGTGAAGTGCGGTTATAGAACGCTTTGCCTTTGAAACAATTGCTTATCGACAATGATGTTCAGTTGTCGACCTTGTGTTTCTTTATAAACATTGAATTCAAACACCCACACAGACAGTGGGTTTAAGTTAGTATGTTCTCCATGTGGTCTCAGTATTTTATTTTTTTATTTTACATTGCTATACCACAACGGCAGAGTGAAAAGGCATATACAATTTAAATTAAATAAAAGTAACAATAAGATCTGTTTCTCCGCTCATCAGTTTGGCTTCCCTTGTGTTTTGTTTCACATAAAACTAAGTGAATTTCGCGAGCAGTTATTTGTTGCAAACCGAGCACAAAGGGCAGGCAAGCAGGCAAGTAGACAAGAGCACCACCAAGTTATGTTAGCGCTATAAACACAAACTTGTCTGTTTGGAGAAAGGAGAGGGTTAACCACGTCTGCTTACAACCTTGACCAAGTTAACACAGCAGAAACAGGCTCCATATTCACCCTTCTATAGTAAATAAGAGGCAGAAACGGAGAGGGAAAGAGAGAAAAACTGATGTCCTGGCTTCGACTCTGGGCTGCTGTGGCAATCCAACCACACACTTAGCAAGGAGACAAATATTTAATGCAGAGATTATTTTTAAAAAAAATTATATATTTAATATCTTTTCATGTCAAGTAAACTCTATACTTTGCATACGTAATGAAGGCCGCTTTGTTCTGAATGATCTTTCTAAAATTCCGTATGTCGTACAGACAAAAGTCTATTAGACAAAATACGTAATTCTTATTGAAGTACGCGGTTTTTGTCAGGTAATCGTTTGGCAACAATTGTCTTTTGAAAATATTCTTTCTAAGCCTATACAATTCCTCTGGTTTATCTTGAAACATGGAATTAAAGAGATAGCGCACTACTGCCCGCGCTGTTTGAGATAACCCACAACTGCCTAATCCTACGTTGCATCTCTTCCACGTAATGTTTCGATTGACTTTGCGTCATTGTATTATAGCTATTCCTTTAATAATTTCAAGTGCAGCGTTTGAAACACTACTGGTATATGGCGGTAGAATAGACATACCGTCCATTAGGGAGGGTCCCGGCCAACTGCTAATATCCTAGCTTCATTGTCATCAGATGCTGGATTGCACCCGTATAGTCCGATTCAGAGTCACTTTCTTATAAATTTATGATGAAATTGTCCAACATATCAATTAATACCTCCTCTTCCCAGGACATTTCTTCTACTCCCTTCACATGTTCACAGGTAGCCTTATAGTTTTCTGCAGTAACTTTTAGTGCTGCATTGCGGCAGGTTCCTTGACTGTCACATGTTTCGTTACATCTGCTTTGTTTTGTGCTCATATTAGCTCGAAGCACTCATATCACAATGATACCTACAAAGGTAAGACAGTACTTTGTATACCTACAAAGATAAGGCATTTAATTCCGGTATGGAGTCCATTGAATACCGTTTGAACGTATCTATGTTTCTCTTAATTAAGTCGCACAACACCAGTTTTGATGCCACATTTCCATTATCGCCAATATAAAGCACTGCTTGTAAATAAGCAGGCCTTGCATGGTTGGAGCACCTATCACGACTAGACAGTGACAATGTGTTTAGCAATTTATCACCCTTTCTTTGTCACAGAGAGGGATAGCTTTAAGTAGGCCATGTTTCTAGTTTTGAGAGGAACCTTAGATGTCTACAAAACACTAATCGTTATTAACAAAACCTGACTTAGAGTACATAAACAGTTGTGTTATGTTTTTCGTAAGCATGCAATTATTGTGTTTACTTCTAATCGACACTTTATCATGAGCACTGAAATATAAAAATCACTTCATAGATACATAGGTTAAGTTGAGAACACATCGAACACAACGATATACATAGATCTATTGAAAGTCAAGAGACAGAGATGAAGAAAGTCCTAACAGTTCACTGTTTTACTGCTGCCTAGAGAAAGTGATGAACCACACGTAAACCAAGCAACTCTCCAGTGTCTTGAGGAAGCATTTGCACCATTTGCCTGGCATGTCACAGTGCACAAAACCTGTAAGGAAATGGAAGAAAAATTGTGGAAAAGAAATCGTGATAACAGCAGAATTCATCTATCGACCAGGAAAATCAGGAAAACACTATAGGTCACTGTGAACGATTATCAGGAATTGGACTGAAATGATTTAAATGATTATTTAAATGTATTTAATAATTTAAATAAGTAGAAAGAATTATATAGAATATTGAATAATGGTATGAAAAGGTTATTATACAAAATTTATGAAGAAATGTATAAAAGTTGAATGATGTTGATTTGTCGTGATGGCAATAGCAGAAAGACTATATAAGCCCCTGGACTGGAGGTGATTGTTCTTCTTCATTTAACTTCCATGGTGAAAGTACGTGTGAGTAAGTCTGCAAATAGACGCTCATATGCAAAGGCAATTTTTGTGTGTAAGAAAATATGTATCAGTATATTTTACTTGGTGTAACAGAGAAGTGATTATTATTGGTGAATAGTTAAAAGGATTGCACCAGAGAATACTGATATCGATTGATTTATGTTAAAAAAAGTTTCATCTTTAATAAATCTCAAAGTTTGGAGATAAGTTGGAGAAATTATAAATAATTTTTTATTTAAAACAACATTATCCTTTCATATCTGCGACCACCCCTGAAAAGAAGAGCCCATGCAGATTCCAGAGCAGCCGAGGAACGACTAGATCGAACTCCGAGAACTTCGAAGAAGTCCATCATCACCCAACTTCTTTCTACACCCCACATTGGGACATTTTCTTGTTCCAGGACTCAGGATACCTCCCAAATAGGAGCCTTACATGTTACCACGAAGTCAGTTGCTTCAGTATCATTAAGACTTTTCAATTAGCATGCTCTAACGTTAAGTCATATCGGATGATGCATGAAATGGATGAAATGATGCTCAAATGAACCTAGGGTCCTTAGAGCTTACAGTTACTGGACATTCAACTTTCATGATAAGAGTAAAACCCGGAAAAAACCTTATTCATATAACTTACCCAGATTCGACTTTGGGACCTCTTGGTAAACATGAGGCAGACATGCCACCACCTACGCCACATAGGCGGTCTCTTTATGATTGATTGATTGATCTTTGCATTTTCTTATGCATACTTTACGTATTTATTTTTGCTTAAGTGTGTTTGATCTCTCTTTTACCTCTTTTACCCACCTGGCTGATAGGTGTTGTTATCTTCAAATCTCTTCATTCCCTTCCTCTATTTCTCCTTCCTCTTTTCGTTTAACTTTTCTACTGCTTTTCTTAGGAAATCTCCTATATTTTTATTTGTTTCTTACCTGAATCCCTATCAGCATTGTTACTAATGTTTATCACTTTCTGTATTAGTACCACACATAATAAGAGTTTGTTGCGTGTATCGAAAGTTACGGGAGTGCAGTGCGTTAGATGTCTAATTGGTTTGGGGAAGACGATGTATTTGCTTTAGTAAAAGCATTCCTGCCGCGCTGTATCTGTAGAACTCCGTATTACGTGCTTAGTTTCCACGCAATTTGTGTCGCAAGACATTGCTATACACATGGGAGAAGAGAGAAAAACCACAGCTGTTGCCTTTACAGAACCCCTCTACCTTTTACTTCTTTATTTTCCTCTTCTCTCGTCCTCTGTGAAGCAGGGCGTCGTTAGGGAAAGAAAGATGTGATTACTGCGGTATACTCTTTATTGACAGAAGTCTGCCCCCTCCCTGCTTTTGTTTTAATAAGAATGGGCGACCCATAGCTGGGAGTTACACTCACCGAGTACCTTCTTGTCACCGACATCCTACTGCCACTGGCTTTTCACTTTTCCTCTTCCTTTGCCACTGCTTCCCTTTTATGGCACTTTCAGTGTACCCTCCTCTACACAACTTTAATAATACTAGACTGACGAACTTCATCACGTTTGTTTCAATAAGGAATTGTCTTGTATGAAAATAATTTGCTTTAAATATAAAATTGTATTTTATATTTATATAAACTTTGACGAGAGTGTCAGTACATGAAACAAGACGAAAAAATTTATGAAAAAATGTAAACGTACACATATAGATCATACATTTTCTATACAATTTCTAAAATATTTGAACTTTTAAATAAAGATAAAATCATATAAAGATTTAGCAACACACTAGGAAGACCGAAAAAGAAACGAGCCCTTGGACTTAGTGTTTCAAAATCAGTGTAATGAAGCTGTTGTAATACAAATACTCATAGTAGTAATATCTAATAAATGTGATAATATACAGTGAAGAATAAACTATTAGATAAGTGTAAAACTTAGTTGTAGTTATTGTAGTTAAAAATATAAAGATTACTCGAAACTGGAAATCGATAAATTTACAAGAAACTGAGATGTGATGATTAGGTTTATTGGAAAGTAATTGTTCTTTCATACTGGCCGTGTGTAGGCTAAAGTATGGAAAGATAGATTCAGACAGAAAAATTCAATGCCATAACCGGGATTTGAACCACGGAACTACTGGTTTCCATTAATTGACCTAATAGTGCTTAACTATAAAGCCCGGGCCTTAAAGTACTTACATGTTGTAAGTCGCCATTAAAGTAGTTGTCTCATGTGTTTATGAGAACTCCTAAGTGGTTTACCGGGAAAAACACGAGTCAGTTGGAGAATTTAATGTCATGTCGGCACGTTGGCCATAGTAGCTCAATGTTTAGAGCGGCTGGACGGCAACCAATAGATCCGTGGTTCAAATCCCGGCTATTGCATTGAATTTTTCAGTCTGATTAGGTTTATTGTTAAATAATCTAGAGATCAAGCTGAATTTTTTAAAGGTGGTATAGAAAAAAATTATTATTAACAAATACAATGAGTCAGTTTAAAAGGTTTCTAGATTGCATAGCAGTGTCAAGTAATACGTGCCACACATGAGCAGATATTGCAATACACATTTCGTATTCACTTCGGTCCGATGATTTTACTTTCTATCACTCTAGATAGACCTGTTCTTTTGGTCCAACTTTCAACAGTTTTGTTCTTTATATCCTGATTATGACAGAATTCTGCTTGCTCTGCTGAGAGGCTGTATTTTACCGTTGTCAAACGCTTTGCTTCAGTTAAAAACTGATCTGTAGGTTAATTTTAGATCCATTTCCAATCCCTATTTGTTAAATATTTTTGAACTGCATCTCTTTTAAGCATATATTTCAAAAAATTCTCTTAAACACCTACGTGAGACCGAAAAATGTTTCCATATGAAAGCGGGCCCTTTAAAACTTAATGCCCGGTATGCGAACTTAATGACAATGAAGTGTCCTTTTATGCTATACAGAAACTCAATTTATCAGAATTTGCCGCTTAAATGTGCAGTAAAACATATAAATCTAAAAACTTAAAGCTAGAAGAGCATCACGAAGGAATTTTTACAAAGTAATGGACGTGCCTTTGTTTTTTTTTTTTTTTTTTTTTTTTTTTTTTTTTTTTTTTTTTTTAATGGATGAAACATGTACAGGACTAAAGCTGACAGAAATAATAAACAGTCTACCGAACAGGCTACAGACGTTAAGAATAGTTTTGGGTTTCAGAAAAATATCATACGAAAAAATAAAGAGAGATTTACAACAACAACAAAAAATCTTTTGAGGAAAAAGTTATAAACTATTGAAACGAATGGAGAAATGGGGAATGCCGAAAGAGAAGATCCCAGAAAATATTGTACCACAGACATAAGGGAACAAGACATCCAGAAAACCAATGAAGCAACGGCTACAACCAGAATCACCAAGTTAAGAATTTTGAAAATGGTTATCTATTTTTTTTAATTTACGTCCTCCAATCTTAAGTCATATATGACGATGAATGGAATGGATGAAATGATGCTTAAATGAGCACGGGGTCCATGGAGCTTAGAGCTACCCGACATTCGTCTTTCAGGATAAGGGAAAAACCCGGTAAAACCTTATCCAGGTAAGTCACCCTGACCTAGATTCGAACTCGTGACCTCTTGAACGCGAGGCAGACACGCTACCATCTACACTGCCGAGGCGGGTGTTATAATCTATGTAGGTATTATATAAAATATGAATATACGTATAAAAGCTCTATTGTTAATTATATGAAATCAACTTTATATTCCTGCTTTTTATGCATTTAGATGTACTGCAATTTCTACAAGCACTACAATAAAATTTAAACATCAGCGCTTTTATAGGTTAACGTGAGAGATTTTCTCTATGATTGCATGTAATGCATAGCAAGTTAAAATTAAAACAATGAAAGGTACAACGATCTTTGTCATTAACAATTCGCTCGTTCCACGTTGCTATTAAAATGTTAAATGCACGGAACTAAAACGTCAATCAAAGCTGTCATCAGCACATTATTCCGAGTGCATTTAATGTTTACACATCTAAACTTGACTCTGGAAAGCTAAAAATTAAATTCGGGGAATTTTCTATTATTGTTCTGCAAACACGATTATACCAACCCATACTCTATTCATTTTAATAATATTTGCTGTTATACCTACACAGACCTGATGTTAGTCTCTGTGATTTAATACCAGTAATGGGGTTATAATTTATTACGTTCAGCCTTCGAGATCATAGAGATAAGAAAAAACAAAAGAATACTTATATTTCATTAGTGCATAATTATGTCCTGCTTAGCTGCAATTTTGCTGATATGGACTGAAATATGTCCCGTTATTTTTATTGAAACAAATGAATGGCGTAACTACCTTCTTTAATGCGTTCATAATACACAGGCGTCTAAATCCCTTAAGAGTTGAGACTAAAATCTATAAAGAACCACCAAGATTCAGGAGTTGTTTATATTATTTAAACTTAATCCTGTAATCAATTAAATGTTCTTGCTATAGCAGAATTTTGATATTAGTTTATTGTTAATTATCATTGAGAAATGCACACATATTCAATCATATACGAGGGCTGTTCAATAAAGAATGAACACAATTTTTTTGACAACGTACCTTTACTCATCCTCATAATTTTGATGGTCCTTCTCAAAATAGTTTCCTCTGAATACGATGCACCTGTCCCAGCGTTTCTTCCAGTCTTCAAAGACATGCTGGAAACCATTTTTGAGAGATCCTTCAAAATCGCGTCCGCAGCCTTCACCACTGCTTCTGATGATGGATAATGCCTCCCACGAAGGCGTTTCTTCAAGTTAGGGAATAGAAAAAAGTCACATGGTGCTAAATCCGGATTATAAGGAGGGTGAAGGATGCACTTCATGTTGATTTTTGCAAGATATTCAGCAGCAACATTGGCAATATGCGGCCGCGCATTAATGTGGTGCAGCATCCAGCCTGCTTCACGGAAATGTGACACCCAACGAAATGTTCAGTATTGCAGAAAGTGATCTTGAAGTAATTCGTCGATCCTCTCTCACAATGGCAGCAGCAGTGTTGATGTTTTTCTTTGTTTTTGTTTTTTTCGTAAGAGCAGTAATTGTAGCACCGGGTACATTTTCCTTTGAAATTGATTGTCTCCCCTCTTTAAACATTTTAAACCACCTTCGAGCTGTGCTGTAGGAAAGAACAGACTCTCCATAGGCCTCCTGTAACATTGTATAGACCTCAACTGAAGATTCGTTAAAACGAAGGGAGAAGTTCAAAACCGCATATTGTTCCTCGCGTGTTACCTCCATTGCAGCGGTAGGCGATACTGAGCTTGCCTGGTTCTCACAGGTGGGAACCAGGAGTACCAACAATGAAACTACTATGGCGTGTTTGTTTCACATTAAGCTAAGAGAGTATAATAAGATTGAATCTCAGTGCGAAAAATTATGATCATTCTTTATTGAACAGCCCTCGTATGTAAAGTAAATGATTTTAATTGAGGAAAACTTTATTTACGACACAGAGGAGTTGAACTCAAAATTTCTTGAGTTAAAAAGTTAGTTAACTTTTTTGTAGTTTTAAACACAGTTACTGGGAAACTACCACCCTTAATATAAATAAATTACTATATAGAAACTCTAAAAGTTAGCTCCAATGGTTTTTTAGAAAATGCAACTAAATTATTTTAATGAAGAAAGAAATATTTTGGAATTACCAAACCTACTTCAGTTAAAACAAAATGATTATTTTCAAGTTAAGTTTATTACTTTAAAGAAAGAAGTTTTTGTTTTTATTAAGTTGGTGTCCGAAATGTCTATATAAATTAATATTTTGCAGGCGAATGACTAAATCAATAAAAAAAATGCGTATTAGAGCCTTTAGATAGCATATTTGAGATTATTTATGCAAATTTGGATACAAATCAGATAAATCTGAAGTGTATAGATTGTCTTTTTAGCGTGTCTGCCTCACCATCGGGAGGTCCCGACTTCGTATCTCGGTCATGGTGAACTATCTGCATAAGGTCTTCCTCAGAGTTTTGTCTTATTCTGGTGATATATGGATGTATATAGATGTTTTAGGTCTAAGCTCTGTGGACCCTAGGCTCATTTAAGCATCATTTCAGCCATTTCATTCATCGTCCGATATGACTAATACTGGAGATTAATATTTTTAAAAAAGGTATAATAATATAAGCACAACAATCTAAAACAGGAAAAGCATACAGAATGACGAAGTGGTCAGGTCCAGGGGGGCTTAAAGGAAGCGTTTGGATGATTTCACGATGTCGCTGGTTTTTGGAAATGGTGCACCCTATAAAAATGTTTGGCTACAGTGGAAATTTTTTGTTTTTCTCGCCAAAAACTCATTATTTGTCTCCCTTAAATGTTTGCTTTTCATGATCACTGAAAATAAAATGGAACTTAAGGTGTGTCAGGTGAGGTAATTTTTTAAAAAGCACTTTGAGGCACGACAGTACTTAGACTGATGGTTTAGTGTGTAAGGTTCAGCAGTAAGAGCATAAAAAAATGAGCGCATGACCTGAAAAGCAGTTTTGTCAGCCGTTGGTCAATAAGGCGAAGAAGCGTGAAGAGTGGGAAAGTCTGATAAAGAAGGCAATAAAAGGTGGCGAGTGAACTCTGCGACGGCTGTTCTGGATCGACTAAGTAAGTCAGCCAAGCTCCTCTCGACTTTAAAGGGACACAAACACTAAACATGCCGTAACACTGGAATTGTAAGGTCATATGTAGCTAAGGCTTACTTAGCATGGGACATATGTCATATAGAAAAACACTGCTACTCCATCACTTAGTAGCAGTACAAGTTATAACACAGAACAAGAAATATCTCACCTTGTACTTAGAAGGAAAGAAAAGACAATGAAATTCAGAAAACAAAACCAAAGAAATAAGCAGCTACGAAAAGAGTGTACGGAATCGTGCTTATATAATAAATAGCAGTTTATGTTGACAAGGAATACTAAATAGCCTTTGAACTCCTAGCTGCTTTCCTAGTTCCAGCACTCCACTTAATATTTATCTTACTCACCCCTATCCCTGCCTCCTGAGCCTTAAACTAACTTATCTACACAAGTTAATGTTTTAGTAGCACATATTAAACAAATGCGGTTCAGGAATAGTGTGCATAGTCGTAGCGATCCACGCCTTCCCACCACTCAGGTAAACTGTTGCCGTACTCTACCCCTTCTGCCGCTCACCTAGGTCTGACCTTTGTGATAGGCTAAGAAGTGTGTATCCAACTCTAATTTAAACCAATAAGTTATTGGTTCAACCCCATTCCGAACATGGTAAGAAGACTCTATCAACATTAAATAAAGAAAAAGATCATAGGAAAGCGAAAGCATCGGTGCGTCTCCATTAATTTGACTGTGATTGACGGTATATAAGCAATATTTGTTTATTGTTTTATTCTTTGATAAATATGGATATATATTTACTTCCCTCTAAAGATGCTGAGAAAAACATTTTCCATTTAAGTTTCATTTGAACTTAGTATGTTTTCTACTATATGTTTACAAACTAAGGAAACGAAAAGTGATACAAATAATTATACAACTTTTGGTTCAAATTTTCACTTCACAAATATTCTTTCTTATTTGCCATATCACAATCAAATTTTGAGGTACCAATGAGCAATCAGAATAACGTGAAGTACATTACGTTTAGCGCATTACGAAACGGTGCGGTATACGCATCGTAGCTTCCACTAAATTCAATTAAGTTATGTTAAGTCAACCCTAAAAAGAGCCATGGGTTACCGTTTACTCTATTCATATCATTTCACTTTAACTCACTATAATCCCGATCTAATATTGAGAAACTATTTTTTTAATTATTATAACGCAATTGTGTTTAAAACAGGGAAACAATGCCATGTGTTCAAGATGTAAACTAGTCTCATTCGTTTACTTTTTGTAAAAAAAAAAAAATTAATTAGATTTTTCATCGGAGACCAAAGTGGTTAGGTGACGCCAGAGAAATACTACTGGAGTATGCTGTAAGCCTTCAATGCACCCGTCAAATTCCGGTATTTTATTTATTATATCTACATATTTGTGATTCGTCTATTATGTGTTTCAAATGGGAAGGTGTTTGTTCTTGAGCGCTACTAGGTGAGCAACCAATCGGAGTCCTGCAGTGTTGTCGTATTGCATTCCCCCTAAGTGGTGTGTGAGGAGCGCCGAACTAATCAATCTCTAATAAATACTATTCGCACTAAGACAAATATTCAGATTTTGCAAAAACTGATCCCTAAAGAAGGAGAGAGTAATGTATGCGTTGGAAGTGACTGGTAAAACTTTCATCTTTATTAAATCAAGCACTCATTCAGTAGGTCTTGGTCTGTAGTTATGAAAATTCCTGATGTTTCGTAGAGAATTACGCTTGCATATTTAAAGGTAATCCGGTAGCTTGACCCAACGACCAACAAACCAGGTTCTGGCAGGCTGTGTACAGCCAGAGTGATTTTGCTGCGTGCCCAACCTCAATAGGGTTTAAGCGGAAATAGAGTTTTGTTTCGGGATTAAGTAGGTTTATTGATTTTAAGTCCCTTACATTTACGAGTTGCACAAAATCCATCCACAATGAAGAGTTTCTGCAACTATTTCAAATAACTAAAAATACACATTTTACAACGATTTTCATAATTATTCTAGAGTTAGAAAACTTTTTAATATGTTTTTAAGGGTTTCAAATATTTTTATATCAATGTTAAACAACTCAAATCGACGGCATCTAAACGTCCCTCCTCGTAGGAAGTTGTGGTGGCCATGGATAATATTAAATATTCCATGAACATTCTTATAGCTACAATGCATACTTCATTTGTTATGATATTTTAATCTCCATGTCACTATTATTGTCACATTAAATATAGATATTTTGTGTTCTTTAAAAAAGTTTATTACACAATATATAGTGCGTAGCTTCACTAGTAAATAACCACAAAGTAATAAAGTCTCAAAGGTTTTTGCTGAAAATTAAATAAGTGAGAAAACAAATGTCTTACAGTGAAGCTAAGATGAGCAACGATTTAGAAATTTAGATAACTAATATGTCAATGCATATAATGTTGACAAACAGAAAAAAGAAATTAAGTTTCGTCGTCATATAAGCTGTTAAGCGTTTGATGTTCTAAAACCTTCATATGAAGAGCATTCAGCAAAAACTGAACATGCGAGTGAAAAATAATCTCTCCGTCATTCTCCTTTGTAAGCCTTGTCCTGTGACAGCCATTCAGAATGGTAAATTTGCTACAGAGAAAATAAGCTACTTAGCTGCAAATATTCTGACTGTGCATCTAGAATTAAACAGTGTTTGAAGGAAACGAATGGGAAATAATACACGAAACAGAAGTTAGTGACTGTTTCTGAAATTATTATTATATCTGTCTCGCAGATAATAACGGAATTAACCAAATTTGTTCTGGAAGAGAATAGCGTCCGAGTGTAATAAGTTGTGTCTGTATTTCAGTAGAGAAAGATATTGGAAACGAAGCAGTAGACTGTATCATTTATTCAAAAGCATTACACTTCTGTGCGAGAAAAGAAAAGAATAACTGAATCGAAAACTAATACCCAGAGAAGCAAATATAGGAATATAAACACAAAAAGTGGGGTGAAATAAACGAACTGGAATAAAATAATTAGGTAATCTATTTGCATGACAGTAGCTTTTCTAAAGCTGAGGGGCTATTTGAGCATGTCCGTTTCAAAGTTAAAAATCAGTAACAAAAACTATACATTTGGGAGTGATATTTTAGCTTCATTTCCTCTATGGAAGCTAATCAAATTAAGTGAATACCAGAATACAACAGAGATGTCGCTGCATGCAGCAAATAAACGTTCGCTTCAGTGATTTGCTTATTTTAACAAGAAATGCTAATTTATATGTAGCCGACTAGAACAAAATCACAGGAGCTGAAACTTTAACAATCAGCAATGCTATTTGATTGTTACAACTATGAATATTATTAATGTACTTTTTTGTGTCTCTATAAATTATATAAATTATATAGTTATCATGAAGTGCTTAGCAGTGCCTTGATTATTTCTAACATCATTATGAAGAAACAGCGGAGAAATGCTTACAATATATCGGCTAGGTTTTAAGCTCACATCTTAGAATCGTGTTGATCTAAAATTAATGCAGAATTCGTATGACTAATTAACTGAAAATATCAATATGGTAAGACCGTGTAATTTGGACCAGCGTGTATTTTGGTCCACGGTCAGTTTAAGAGAATGCCCACAGATGTCAGTATCAACCAGAGGACTATCTTGAGCAGTCCTTGCTGCAAGCGTTCTCCCTAGTTTACGGCATTCTAGCGTTAGTGACCTTGGAAAATGAAATGTGTAGTGTTTAACGCCCGCTTTTACTACATACGGCACCGCAGGCGGTGACACTGATGATACATGAGATGAAGATGGAGTACCGGTGGAATGAGATGACGGGGGAAACCGGAGGTCCCGGAGAAAACCCGCCCCAGCGCCGTGTTGTCCATCACAAATCTCACTTTGCTGTCACTTGGGATGGAACCCGGGCCGCCTTGGTGAGAGCCAAGCGGTCTAACCACTGAGCCACGGCGTGGCAGTGACCTTGGAGGAAGGTTGTGATTTTTACTGAGAGCATTTTCGCTCTAATTTTTCCGCGCTTTTATTATAGTGTTTTCCTCCACCTAGAAGCTTTCTTTGGAAACAAAACTACAATAGAGAACACTCCAATACATCAAGGTAAGTGTGGCATAGATTTACGTTGTTAATAAAATTTAGGTTTTTAAGATATGTGATATTCATAAACCTCTGTCGTGTCGTGTAATTTGGGCCGAAGGTAAAGTGTAATTTGGTCCGAACAAAAGTATACGGATTAAGTAAGTTAGGTAATAATTTTCAAATGAACAGAAACTATGAAATAGTGTTAAGTTATTGTAGTAAATGATCAATTTTATAACTATTTCTGTTGCAAACCATGTAAATTGTGTAACTTTTCAGATGAAAACACGAGAAGCTCGCAAATCTAAGAGATACAGGTGTGGTCCTGACAGGAACATCTCAAAAAGAAACACTTGCAATGCCTTCTAATACTCTGGAGTCAGGGACAAAAAGAAGATTAATTTTGGAACAGAGGGAAGCAAAGGCTCTGAAAAGATCTGTTGTATAGTATGCCTGGGATCTCACGAGGAAGATTGGATACAATGCGATAAATGCAAAGGATGGGCTCATGAAGAGTGTGCCGAAAAAAAAATTATTTTCTTTATTACTTTTGCGACAGGTGCATTTTGGAGTAAGAAGTGAAGCAGTGCGACAAAGAACTTTAAAATAATAATAGTGTGTATGGCATTTTATATTGACTTGTTAAAATTAATTTACTTCATTTTGATATTCTAAGCAATGTTAGTATACATAATGATTATTCAAGTGCTAAATCAACCTTTATAGCGCATTTCAGTCAATAACACTAATGTTAAAGCACACGAGTGAGTTATAAGTGTATTATGTAGCGGTCCAATTTACTCACCTTATCAGACCAAATTACACACCCCTGGTCCAAAATACAGGTCTTAGGAAAACTACGAGGGCTGTTCAATCAAAAATGATCACAATTCTTTTTTGACAACATACCTTTACTCGTCCTCATAATTTTGATGCTGCTTCTGAAAATAGTCTCCCCTGAATGCGATGCACTTGTCTCAGCGTTTCTGCCAGTCTTCAAAGACATGCTGGAAACCATGTTTTGAGATATCCTTCAAAATTGCCTCCGCAGCCTTCACCACTGCTTCTGATGATGGATAATGCCTCCCACGAAGGCGTTTCTTCAAGTTAGGGAATAGAAAAAAGTCACGTGCGGCTAAATCCGGACTATAGGAAGCACTTCACGTTGATTTTTGCAAGATATTCAGCAACAACATTGGCAATAGGAGGCCGCGCATTAACGTGATACAGCACCCAGTCTGCTTCACGGAAATGTGGTTTTTGCGCATAATATGGACTCGCAATGTTTTCAGGATATCTCTGTAGCATTGTCCAGTTACTGATGTGTATGTAGATAAAACATGCTGATGGACCGTTCGATGAATATCAAAGAATGAGATGACCATAACTTTCCTAGCAGAAGCAACCACTTTTACTTTTTTAGGGGTTGGTGATGAAGATTTCCACAGTGAGCTTTGCTGTTTGCTCTCAGGATCAAAATGATATAGCCATCAGCAGTGATTACGTTTGAAAGAAACTCCGAATCTTTCTGTAACATCAACTTTAACTGCATACAGACGGGCATGCGAATGTCCTTTTGTTCGGGAATCAACAGTCTTGGAACCATCGTGCACAAACACGTCTTATGTGTAATGTTTCTGCCACCCACGTGAGGGTGGCACCCAATGAAATGTTCAGAAAGTGAACTTAAGGTAATTCGTCGATCCTCTGTCATAATGGCAGCAGCAGCGTTGATTTTTTTTTTTCGTAAGAGCAGTAACTGGAGCATCGGGTACACTTTCCTTTGAAATTGATTATCTCCCCTCTTTAAACATTTTAAACCACCTTCGAGCTTGACTGTAGGGAAGAACAGACTCTCTATAGGCCTCCTCTAACATTGTATAAGCCTCAACTGAAGATTTGTTGAGACAAAAGTAGAATTTCAAAGCCGCATATTGTTCCTCGCCTGTTACCTCCATTGCAGCGGTAGGCGATCCTAAACATATCTGAACTTTCCTGGTTCTCACAGGCGGGAACCAAGAGCACCAAAAATGAAACTGCTACGGCGTGTTTGTTTCACATTAAGCTAACAGAATATAAGATTGAATTTTAGTGGAAAATTATGGCCGTAAAAGGATTATGATCATTCTTTATTTAACAGGCCTCGTACTATAATTGCAATTTGCAAATTATGTTGCTGCGACTAAAGTCTGTACATTCATATAATGGTATAACTTCCTCTTATTAATGCATTAAAGCAATTTCTGGAACCTTTCGAAGTTATACTGTAAAGTTATAAGCGCTTAAAGTAAAGTGGTCCAAATTACATGGTCTTCCCCTATACTTCCTCTAGAGATACAAAACAAATTTTGAAAATATTGGATTCAAAGACCTACAAAATCTGTCTAAATTGTGCAAAAAATACCATAACGAGGAAATCTTATATGTAGAATGAATTGCTAAGTTTTAAATGACGAAGTAGACGCTGGGAATGCAGCACCCTCCCCTGGAGCTTAGATATCGTATTTTGTATTTCGTGTTAATGTGGACAGGAGGTTGAAAAAGTTGCCGAATTTACAAAATATGAAAACATGCCTCTCTCCATCACATGTAATTAAAAACAATAAGCAATCGAGGAAATGGTGATCACGAGAAGAGAAATAGTTAAACCCTTATGTGCTGTAATTACATAACTGTGTTTTAATACGAGTAGGGTAAAGATCATTTAGAATAATTAACCTTAACTGGAGCATATATAAATACCCATTTCACCATACTGTTGATACTTTTTCATTAATGCTGACTTCTGAACTGCCGTGTATATCATCACCACGTTCTTCAAAATATATCAGATTTAAAAATGCAAACTTTGAGGTCATCGTAAGCGATCTAGATCGGTTAATGGAAAAATAACGAAGAGCTGAGTTATGTATTTTTAAACATCTTATACTTCTGATTGCAAGTTTGCGTGATATGCGTTGTGCCAAATTCGAATATAATTCCTAGATTAATGATGCGTTTTAAACAATAACATTGCAGATATCTGTCTTTAACTGCCATGCACGAAAGATAAAATATAATGTTCCAGTTCTTGATGATCCGTAAGGTATAATCATTGTAATCAAATTGGAAAATTGTCTGAGCTTATAGGTAATAGAATTTAAATCCATTAAGGTGTTTTGTTGTTCACCATACGGTCGTATGTTTATGGTATTTCGAGGATATCAAGTGTTTTAATAAATTAATTGAATTCGAAGTATCTATTTAAAAGTTATTATTCAAATATTTTCCTTTAAGAATGAAGAAAATAAATAGAAGCCTTTTTAAACATATTTCCTAATTTAGAGCTTTGTTTCTTAACACTTCTCCCATTCCTTCTATCTTAATAATAGTGGCCCAACTCTGTAGACTGCTCGCCTCGGTAGCGTGGTGGTAGCGTGTCTGCCTCACGTTCAAGAGGTCCCGAGTTCGAATCTCGGTCAGGTTGAGTTATCTGGATAAGGTTTATTCCGGGGTCTACCATTATCCTGAAAGATGAATGCCAGCTAAATCTAAGTTCTCTGGACCCTGGGCTCATTTGAACTCACCGATTTTATTCATCGTTCGATGTGACTTAACGATGGAGACGTCAATTTAAAAAAAAGCAAAGAAAACGGTATCCAAGAGGTCCGAAAGCCAATTTTTATACAGTTGATAGTAAAAATGGGCCTTTTTGTAGTTCACGACTGAGTCTAAATTAGAACATTCATTCGCTCGGAAGCTTTTAACACGGTGGTAACGCCAACTTCGGTTTCTTACGGAACGTAACAATCGCCTCATTCAAGAAGGCCATGAGTGTGAGGTATTTTGTTTTCTTTTTTCTTTCTTTTTTTATCTTTTTGTAATTTTCGTCCTCCAACGTTGTCATATCGGACGATGAATGAAATGGATGCAATGATGCACAAATGAGTCCGCGGTCCATGGAGCTTAGAGTTATTTGACATTCGTCTATCAGGATAAGGGAAAACCCCAGAAAACCCTTATCCAGATAAGTTACCCTGACCGAGGTTCGAACTCGGGACCTCTTGAACGTGAGGCAGACACACTACCATCTACGCTACCGAGGCGGGCAATATCAGTTAAATAATACTTGAATACAATGGCGGATCATTTTAATATAAACATTGTGACTTTGTGGGCTCGTAAGATTAAAAGTCGAGTTTGCAGAATTTCAAAATGCTCTTTATTTCCGTAGTAAAACATTTTTACAACCCTTTGCAGCAGAATGACGTAACATACACCAGCACAGTCTCTCGCGGCTTCACCACACGTAAATAAACAAAATAATTCATCTTCAAATCACTACATGATTATCAGTTCTCCGCTCGACTCGGTACAGTTCAAATGTCCACAGCTCACTGTCTCGCAATTACAACTACTAGAAGCTCCCTGCCTAACTGACTCACGACAACTCCCACTGCCGCATATTTACCAGAGCCACTGTTTCTCGAAAGATGCCGAAGCTGCACTGCCTTTCGTGGTGCAGCGAGAACGTCCAGACTATCTCCGTCTCTTTCGCCCTCTGTTGCTCTCTCTTTCTCGGCATGTGCCCAGCGCCCATCGTTCCGCGCGCGTGTGGCTTGGGTGCTATCTGTCTCTTTCACTCCTCGCTTCTGTCTCTCGGTGCTCGTCTACGCAGCAGCAAAACAATGCCTCGCGACAATATGGTCTATAGGATTGAACCTCTTGAAATTCTACAATCAGCCTAGACACTGAAATGATTTCAACTACTTGAAAACCAAACCTTATTGTAAATCATGTAATGAATAATTCAATTAACACTTCTTCTATCCAAGGAATAACTATTTCAAATTGTAATAATTGTCCAGTCAATATTTCGATTTTCTCATGAAATGAGTAAGTTTGTAAAAAGTTGTAAACTATTAATTAATTAAATGTTGTTATGATATTTTCATCGTTTTATTATTTCACCGCCTCCCTTATGTAGAATCTTGTGGTTTTCTAGAAGTCATAACAATGCAAGGCAAATGAACATCGCAACCCGATGAATTACTTGACCATGGGAAACGTAAAATACTACCATATATTTATATACAGAGTCTTTCAAAATGACACCGAAGGAACATATAGAAGTAGCTGCTCAGCTTCTATGTGACACATATAGATATTTTTACCGCCAATAGAGCAGCATAAAATGCTCAAGAATAAGTGTGGATTAGGCAGTAACAGGAACAACGACACTGTCGGAGTTCGCAGGTATAGGTCACACGCCGTGCCGCGTGCTGTAACTGTTTGTAAACATACCGGCATACTCCAGAGTATCTTGCTACTATTAAGCATTTCTTTGACTTATGAAACTATAATCAAGAAGCTGTTGCTTCATTTTTGCTTATGAGTGTTTAATGTGTTCCAAAATTCCGAAATAGTAGTTCATGACGGCAAATAAGCTGCTGGGCATATGAAACTTATACCATTTAGAGGGAAGTTAATGTTAGCGAGGTTGAGGATAGAAGCAATAAATGATAAACAGAACAAAAAACAACATCAAAGAATTGTAGATAAATTAACCAAAACTGAATGGCTTATACAATGAGACGAGCATTTTATTTCACGTGTTTGATAATACTAAATAAAGCATTTGTAACTGAAAAGAAAGCTGTTGATATTTACAGTAAGTGGCTGAAAGTATTGCACAATTAAGATCATAACAAAATGCTCTGAAGTTAAACAAATGAATAGTATCATTGATATAACTATTTTTACAATTCATATTTTTAATGAAATTAAATTATTCGTGCGTTCGTTGAACTCCCTTCAGGTCTTCCATCCGTCAAAACCATATCCCTCATTTCAGCGTTTGTATTGCTTGGATTTGCTATCTAAGTACGCGCAAAATCTTTCCTGTGAGGACCGAATCTGTAGTTTTACACTGAAGAGCAACCTTACAACTGTCTGAGTTATTAGTCGACATTTTTTCACAAATAACTGTACTTTGCTTCATTACGTCAAAGCTAGGCTAGGGTCACTGATAAAGAGCAAGGAGTAATGCTTTTGTTTTCGTGGCCGGTGCGTCCCAATAACAACTTATGAGGTTCGCACACTCCGCTGCCTAATCAAAAAATAATTTAATATTTAATGCTGCATAAAATTATACCTAATAAAATTTCGAAGGTGCGACGCCGAAATTCGGACTAGTTAAGTTATAAACTACGCAACGACTATAATCGTGCGGTGTCGTTTTGAAACAAGCTGTATATTTATAATGTATGCATCAATTGCTAGGACTGTTTAGAAAGAATTTTATTTTTTTCGTAGGTCTCTTTTTTGTGATTTATGTCCTCCAACGTTAAGTCATATTGGACGATGAATGAAATAGGTGAAATGATGTACAAATGAGTCCGAGGCCTGTGGAGCTTAGAGTTACCTGACATGTGTACATCAGGACAAGGGAAAACCCCGGAAAATACCTTATCCAGATAGGTCACCCTGACCGAGATTCGAACTCGGGACCTCTTGAATGTGAGGAAGATATGCTAGCATCTACGCTACCAAGGCGGGCTTCGTAGGTCTCGGCCTACAGCTCGTTTAGGAATCACACCTACTCACAAAATAAAATCTTCCTTTTAACTCTTGTATCATAACTATTTGGCATCGCGGAATATTTGAAAGGCTGAGAAGCTTACCGACCCAGTTACCATATGTTCTAGCACTAGTCATGTTTGTTGATTCTCCATGGTAACACTTATGCCCCATGATGGTAGTTTTATATAACAATGTTCTGTTATATTTAATCCGTGTTTCGTTCTCATTTCATCTGCTCCGAACTTCTGGTCGAGTAGCGGATTGAAGCACATAGTTGGTATTAAAGAAACGCGAAGATAACGATGTGGCTTGACTTTCATCCAAATGGAAACAAAACAAAGGCCGCCCTTTTACTTGCGCTCGTTATTCATGATTACGCTCTCCCTTTTGATCCTCATTTCTCACCCATTTTTGCTGTGGGCATAAATTGTCTGACCTGTGACAATAACAAGAAGAAAAATATGTGTTTGCTTTCTTTTTGTATTTGGAAAAGGCGAAAGGTGAACAAACTTTAGTAAAAGAGTAAATGTTTGAACTAGGAGTGTAAACTGCATCTGTATGTATGTACTATTAATTAACGTCCTGTTACACTTATATCACATTCTCTACCCGCCATGACCACCATTACTTCCTCCAACATCTATTTAGTACCTATAAAAAGTACTACATTCTAACTTAAAATTCGATACTGTGGTTTCTCCAGCAATATATACCTTGAAACCTCTAAAAAAGCTTCTAAAAAGTGTTTTCCAAAGAGCATAAGTCAAAAACCAACTTTCTTCGGTATCTTACAAAGCTTCGATGTGAAAATTTACCACAGAATTTCCTACACAAAATACACTTTAACTGGAACACTTTTCAAAATGTTTTATTTACTCAAAATCGGTTTCAAAGCATTTTAGTTTAAAATACCGTATACTAAAGATACTCACGTTGAAGTTTTTTTACAATAGCCAGTGATGTAATCTTCGTTGAACAGAAACTTTGAGTTCCTTTATACTTGTGTCATTCAATAATTAGTGGCAGCATTTGAATTAACAACAAATAAAACTTTTTGGGGCAGTCATACTATTGTAGTGCTTAGAAGTAATCTTCTCCAACTAGAAGAACTCACCTATACACATCAGGAAGCCGACGGATGCCATCCACAGCTATTTGTCCTAATATTCCAACAGAATGCTTTACTGCTGCTATAATTACCTGTCTGGTTCGAAAGCAAACTCCTCAAAGTTTTTCATTTTCGCAAAAATTTTGAAATCACATGGGCTCACATCTGTCCAACAACGAGTTTCTTCCAGAATTCACACGCACACATCATCACTTGCTGATTGCGGTCTGTCAGCTCCAAGTTTTTTATGACGTCTTCCCTTCCGCTCAGGGGAGGCTCGTCCTTTACGTGCCGCAGTGCTGCAGCACGCTCTTTTCTGTTTGATAAATCACATTGTAGAAATGTTAAAAGAGCATGAAAATAGCAATGTATTATTATAAGTGTAAGAAATCGAGTACGACCAATAGTGAACTATTAATGCATGTAAAATACCTGCGTAACTAATGGAACGCATCCTTGACTCCGACGTGCTGAGAGTCAGCAAGCTTGGTAATCAGTATTGCGCATGCGTACAACCTTCCCCTCATGCCTCTCTGATGACCTAAGTTCCATAGACTTTCACAAAAATTTGTTATGCATTTGTGATCATTCGCTGCACGATGAAGCAGGGCCACCAACACTCATAGTTATAGCTGTAGAACTTGAATATGCATTGAATGTCATTTAACAATCTATCATTGCTTTATACAAGGGACGTCCAGAAAGTAAGTTCTATTTCAATTTATCTTCGCTGCAGCACTGCGATCGCAGTTCCGCACATGCGCGTTAGACGCTCTGTATCAATCAGAAGAAACGTGCGCCATTGTGAGATCGCTGTCAGCCACGTACGCTTTGTTGTGCTTGTTTACAATTTCGGTGTTGATTGAAAATCCCGCCGCTTGTGAAATCAGATCTGTGATTCGTTTTCTGAATGCTAGGAAAGTGAAACCGATTGAAATTTATCGGCAAATTTGCGATGTCAAAAGGTGTTGTGCTTCTTCACGATAACGCACGACCACACACTGCAAATGCGACGAAAAACATCCTACAAGGATTTGGCTGGGACGTGTTTGAACGCCCCCTCGTATAGACTTGACCTCGCTCCTAGCGACTTTCAGATGTTTTTGCATCTCAAATCTTTCCTTGGCGGTCAACACTTCAACAATGACGAAGAGCTGAAAGAAAATGTTTCCAACTGGTTGAAGACACAGGCGGCAAACTTCTATGAAGAAGGTGTACAAGAACTTCTGCCTCGCTATGACAAATGACTGCAAAATTTCGGCAGTTATTTGGAAAAGTAGTTTAAGAGTTGTAGAATTTTGTGCTATAAATAATTTTTCTGTATCTGTACACAATTTAATTTTATTACCAAACAGAACTTACTTTTTGGATGTACTTCGTATTTTAGTTCTAGACACTAATTCCATTCATCTTACGTAAACGAATTCAATACCTAATGGTTATTAAATTGCAGGGCAGATTGTGATGCACCTATCATGTTGGCCCGATACTCCATTCTGGAATCCCCCATAACAAGTGCATGTGGTTCGCATGCTCACATTGTATCCAAGTATTCATTTGTGTAACGTTATTTAGTGGCTGATATCAGTTTCTTTATTCTGTGTGACAGTGTGAAACGTGTTATAAATTCACTTTATTCAGTGTGAATAATGTAATATTACGAAAACTGTAACCAGTTAATAATGAACATGGTGAATGAACTTCTGAAAACTCCCTTTTCAAGGAGAGTATTAGACGAAAGAGTTAGTATAAAATGTTAGGGATATCAATAGCCGATCTAAAAATTTATCAAAAAGCGAAAGGAAGTAGAAATTCTGTCTATACCATGAAAAAACATCGGTGCATAGACTTCATTTTTCAAAACTAGGTGGGTTGCATGGACTTTTTCCCGCAGCACGCTGTCATTTTTCGGCACAAGCCGCCACTGCTTCCTCTACGAAATGCATTCACCCACCTAACCACGGTACGATATGGTAAAGTCATATTTAGAGCACTAAAGATAACAGCCTACAATTAAACACTACAAAATTTTTTTACTAAGTAAAATTATTGTCTTAAAACTCACAGCTAACAAACATTAGATGCTCTTATTTTTTATTGTTATCAGCTTACATGATTTACCGCTGATAGCGCCAGATGTAGGCAGTGTTGACACTAATTTTTGAATGACCCATGTATAATTATAGCGAAAAATTTTAAATTGAATAATTAACTCCCTATTGCAGTTTTAGCATTCAATATGAACACTACATCCTTGTAAGTTATTATCATTTTAAGACATAAATAGTAATTTAAGTATTTTAAAGTGATTTATTTATATCTAAGAGGCAGATAAAACGTTACAAAATATATCTAAAAATCTTTTAAACACGCGATCTATTTATTTCCCTCTATTCTCTCTCACACATTTTCCTTTTTTCTTATCTGTCAGGCTTGAAACGAGTATTATAGGTGAAATGTCATGTGGAATTTTTTATTTTCATTCAGTACTTCTATTGCCCTTACGTAAAAGGTTCGGAAAGCATGCCATTGGTCCATGTTTGACGCTGTTGGGTCACTGCACATTCATTCAGCATTAGACGAAATGGATTGGCGAGAGGTTCGCTGCATACAAATGCATATCAAAAGTACGCTTATGTTAAATGCCAAATGGCGGTGAAGCAAGAAATGAAGGGATAACGCAAATAAGCCCATTGCTGTTGAAATGACATGACTCCTCTTGAACAAATGATTTCTACATATGCTTATTTCTCTGTCTACTTCATGTTCATCGGCCTAAACTTTTGCTGAAATTATCTCACTACGTATTTGGTTGTACGTACAAGGAATAACAATCGAATTCAAAGGATAGTCAAATCTTTTAAGAGCTGGTCGCTACATAAAGCCCTTGAAATTTTGTTCTATTTTCATGGACAAGAGGTACAAAAACAAATGCTTGCCCATTCGAATTGAGCTTAGGTGTTTAAAATCTTCAACCAAGGATAGTAAGGATTATCTCGATTCATAAAACAGTTTATTTGACGTAAGCTGTGAGCTTTAATGAGATCTGAAGAGCAATATAGAGCCTAGGCCTAGAAACTTCAAGATATGTGTTTCGTAAAGGTGCCGTTAGTATATAGTACTTTAATCAAATTCGTAGAGACAAATAAAAAATTACAATCTTCAATGTCTGTCACGTCCTTGAAAGTTGTTTGACTTTGTCTTCTGACCACTTTTCATTTCTGAGTTATATTAACAAAGGAACAAGTACAAAAAACGAATTTAGTTTTCTAAATAATCTTCTTTTGTTTCAGGGATCTCAAGAGCTATATTTCCGATAAAATGTTGGTATCAATTGTTTGGGTGGAATTCAATATTCTCTCTACTTTAAGTAAAATAGAAGTAAAAAGTACAAATTTGGCTACAGAATTACAGCGGTTCGAACCCACGAACCAGACATGGTTGCCTAGACAATTGAGTCGTCAGTCCTGTTGTGATGATCATATCTGCTTACGGTCTGCTGGGCACAAATTCTATTCCTGTCTGGAACAACTTACCTGGAAAATGTTTTTCCGGAGCTGTGAAAAGCCGAATATCGGGTAGCTTCACTGTCGGCTCGTTTGAACTACGTTCGTCCTATCAAAATTGAAAAAATGAAGTGAGAAGAAACGTTGAAACAACGTTGCAAAGGCTTGTCTCTTAGCTTAGCTGATAGAGCTGTTCTGTTCGTTTCCCGGTGTGGGCATTTGTCTCTAGGTAAGTTATTTCGTATCTTCTCCAGTGTCTAGAAGTTTGAATGTGTGTGTGTGTGTGTGATTGTGTGTGTGTGTGTGTGTGTGTGTGTGTGTGTGTGTGTGTGTGTGTGTGTGTGTGTCATAAATGTAAACCACAACGAACCCGCCTCGTAAGCGTAGATGGTTGCGTATCTGTCTCACGTTCAAGAGATCTCGAGTTCGAAACTCCAATAGGGTGAGTTATCTCGGTAACGTATTTATCCAGGTTCTCCCTTACACTGAAAGATGAATGTCTGGTAACTCTAAGCTCCATGGACCCTGGGCTCATTTGAGCATCATTTCACTCATTTCATTCATCATCCGATATGACAGCGTTAGAAGACATACACACAACAAAATGAAACTCGATAGGAGATAGCACAATTCCCCTTCGGCAATTTGATTATAATATTTACCATTATAAATATTTTATACATATTTTAAATAATAAAAATTACATATCTTATTTTTAACTGATCCAATATATATGTTTTCTTTGCAATCGTTACATATATAGTCGGGTTTCCACAGGATCATGAAAAAAAGTTTAATGCACAAAGCCAACACAAATAAGCAAAACATATATGTCTAATGTATTTCTTTATATTTTGTTTTATGAAAGTGACTACTTAATGTCTTCTTAATAGTGAATTTCCTCCACTTTCACTAAGGATTGTTACCAAATAGTATTAATGTTAGCTTTTGAGCATTATGGTAAAATTATTGTATTCCTTTAAAACTTTCAAAAGCTTCGGTGCGTTTATTTTAAATTCCTATTTCTGTGTAAAACAAAAATCTTTGGCCTATTTAGGTAAAGTTTTATGCATTTACGCTATAAAGAAAAATTATAGGCTACCTTACAGTTCTCAATCACACATGTAAAATGCTTTAAAATTGAGTTTTTATTTATAACTGCTGTGGTTCTTAAGAATTTATATCTATATTGAACGTGAAAGATTGCTTAATTTTGCTCACAGGCCTCTATTAGACTTACGGTTCCTTTACGTGCTCCAGTACTTCCCTAACATCACCCTCCACTGGGTTTGAAATCGCGACGCCAGCAACTGGAGGCTATCACGGGGAAGGACGTGTCGAAATCTGTATGTTTAGCCCATAACTTCCAACAAATAACCAACCTATCATTATAATACACTCAACAAAACCACACTTTCAAGAACAATGGTACAAATATTGTGCATTTGAGATGTAGGACATGATGTAAGCCTACCAACGCTACTCCAACTGTCATCTTATGTGCTGTCATCTTTAAACACAGAGATAAAAACTTTCGCACTTACACTTTGAAAACGGAAAACATACGTATAACCTACCGACGACTTTATAAAAGTGCCCTGTGATTATTTTTAACCTCTTACTTACATAATACATCAGTATAATGCTACCATAAAATATGTTTCCGTAGTGTAAAGTGCTGCACAGTCGTTACAAGTTACGCCAAGTTACTAATGTTAGTAGGAATATTGGAAGATTTATATTTAAAATGCCTAATATTATGAATTAACAGTGAATATATACTACGAGGGCTGTTCAATAAGGAATGATCACAATTTCTTTTTGACAACGTACCTTTACTCATCCTCATAATGTTGATGGTCCTTATCAAAATAGTCTCCCCTGAATGTGATGCACTTGTCCCAGCGTTTCTGCCAGTCTTCAAAGACATGCTGCAAACAATTTTAGAGATATCCTTCAAAATTGCCTCCGCAGCCTTCACCACTGCTTCTGATGATGGATAATGCCTCCCATGAAGGCGTTTCTTCAAGTTAGGGAATAGAAAAAAGTCACATGGGGCTATAGGAAGGGTGCGGGCTGTACTACACGTTGATTTTTGCAAGATATTCAGCAACAACATTGGCTATATGCGGCCACGCATTTTCGTGGTGTAGTATCCAGCCTGCTTCATGGAAATGTGGTCTTTTGCGCCTGATATGAACTTGCAATGTTTTCAGGACATCCCTGTAGTATTGTCCAGTTACTGATGTGTGTGCAGGTACAACATGCTGATAAACCATGCCATGAATATCAAAGAATGAGATAACCATAACTTTCCTAGCAGAAGCAACCAATTTTGCTTTTTGGGGGTTGGTAATGAAGGAGATTTCCCAGTGAGCTTTGCTGTTTGCTCTGAGGATCAAAACGATGTAGCCAAGTTTCATCAGCAGTGATCACGTTTGAAAGAAACTCCGGATCTTCCTCTAACATCAACTTTAGCTGCATGTTACCTCCATTGCAGCAGTAGGCGATACTGAACATGTCTGAATTTGCCTGGTTCTCAGAGGCAGGAACCAGGAGTACTAACAATGAAACTACTACGGAGTGTTTGTTTCACATTAAGCTATCAGAATATAATAAAATTGACTTTTAGTGCAAAAAATTATGACTGTAAAAATACTATGATCATTCTTTATCGAACAGCCCTCGTATTTTTTCTAAAACTGCATTACAGATATTTAAGGAACGTGTTTACGATGAATACGCTATTGTTTAAGTGAGAATTAAGCCTATGTGTCAAACAGAAAATCAGAGAAACTAATTTTAATTAAGAAACGCCGTATTGCTGGTAAAGTATCTTTAATTTGCTTTTCATTGCGTACTGCAAGATTAGTCATATAGGATAAAAGAGAATATTGGTGTTTTCGTTTGTATGATCCCATATTGGAAACATAATATAGAATCGGAAATATCAAATTGAACAAAACGTTTCTACATGTGACTTTTTGCACTGCTGTTTCAAGTAATTCACTAACACCAACCAAGGAGACGAAAGTCCTATGCTTTAAAAAAATCCATGTGGTTTGTGACAGCGAATTTTTTACAAAATACTGCACACAAACAGTTCATTCTCTCTTTATCTCTCTCTCGCTTGTACCAAGATTTGTTAGACATCCAAGAAATTCTTATTGATCTATAAAATGCAGCATTCCAAGGGCCGCAGCTGGATCTTGTGAATGAAATGGCGTGGTGAACGAGTCTGGTGGATTGAGCAGAAGGCAAGAGACAGCTTTCCTCTCCTCTACCGCAGCGAAAACCATATATAATATGCAAATAATCCTACTGAAGCAAGAAGCTGCGCAAAGAGTTGATGTATCAGAATAACATCCCATATCTCTCGACTGGAGATAAACCCATTCCTTTCCCCGACTTATCTCGACCTTTTAACCAGATAAAACAATGCACTTGTTTAAGTAGAAACGCCAAATAATATTGGCGTTTACTGCTCGGACAGAAGCAAAATCACTGTGATATTCAAATAGGATTACTTTTGTCCTTGAATGCTATCAGACTAGTAAGCAATCGGTGTCCTGCGGTATTGTCGTATTGCGTCCCCCTTGACGAGTGCCAAGTGAATCAGTCTCTAATGAATACTATTTCCGGTAGGATAAAAATTCAAATTTTGCAAAACATGATGCACGAGGAAGGTAGGAAATTGCGTTTCTAGCACAACCGTAAAAACTTCAAATTTTCAGCTCAAATAGTTTTCATGATAGAAATATAAGAGCTATATATATATACAAGAGTGAGCAAATAAACTCATGCAAGTGCAATAAATAAAATTATATTCTAATCTATATGTTTCAGTTTAATGCACACCATCACCAAAAATATTCCTAAGACAAATGTAATTTTATGTATCACTTTCATAGAACCCAACAAGTTCAGACAAAAAAAAATAATGAATACAAATCAAATAAACATTTGTAAGATTATTTTGAAGGCCATTCACAACACAATCTTAATTATACTTTGACTTAATGATGTTCAATATCATTATACTTCCTCGAAAATTATTATTCCAAATATTTAAGGACGTGGTGCCGCATGAAACTTTAATAATAATAAGAATGTTCACACATTCTGTATTGATTCATATGTTTCGTTCATTTTCACATAGAGAACTCTTCCTTTTTTTCTCACACACGGTAATGTGATAACGCATCCCTTCTCATATGGAACTTAAATAAATATGGAAAATAAATAAGTAAATAAATACATTTATGAAGTATAATTGACGAAATAGACGCCATGGATGGTGCCTACAGCTATAGGAGTTTAAAGTGAAAGTGAAGCGGTTATGTATTTATTAAAATATTTTTAAAAATTAATTGTTTTGTTATTAGTATGCTTACAATAAAAGTTTTAAACTAAAAATGTCTTTGCCGTTCATCCAATTGAAATAAATACTCTAATATAACTTATAAATTGTAGTTAAAGTGACTAAACATAACACTTGTACAGCTTTTGCAATAAATTATCATCTGGTTTCAGTTGGCGTCGGTTTACTAGTTGGAATGGGTACTATTTCATGTTTTTGTATCAGGTGGGCTATCTCGATAAATTTTTATCCGAAGATGAAAGATGAATGCCTGGTACTACATGACAAAACGAGAAAGCGCATCGGGAAAAATTCGCAACACAGAAATGTTTACCTCAGCTTATCGTACATACTCGGCGAGTCCAATGTCTGTATACTCTGTTCAGATATAATCATGTCTTCTGGACAGCAATGTTCATACATCGGCAGGCGCGAGAAAACATATCATATAGACACATGCAACCTACAATCGCTCTATTTGTGTTTCGTAACTTACTGTACGTCAACTTACTGATATTTCACTCTTCTAATCCACCAGATAAGACCAGATAAGGAACGATCGCAACGCTGGTCACCTGAAGGTCAATATGTCTCAACGCTCTGTCATTTCATTCATCGTCCGATAAGACTCTAAATTGGAGTACGTAAATTTAAAAAGAAATTATTTATTTAACTACACAAACATGTTTATTATAGATAATATTTATTTCTAATTATAGTCATATTTTGACTCTCTAAGATTTAAAACACGATATTAATTTAAGCACAAAGAGAAACTAAAAGAGAAATACAAAGAGCAGTGGGTTCTGATAGTCTAACATTTATAAAGAAAAAAGTAGTTTGGAGGGCAGAAATCGGTGCCAAACTATTTTTAGACATGAAGCAGATGTCAGATAATAAATGCTGATATCTTAGGAAGACAATAAAAGTGCTAGGAAAAGCATCGATAAGCTGCCAGGAACTGTAGGTTGCAATCCAATACCTGTATGATTAATGACTCATACTTTATTGGGGCTCTGGTCTGAGATAGAAAGTGCCATTCACGCTGCATAGTTACACTTTAACACTCCACGTACCGAAACAGATCACAGATACAGCAAAATTATTGCGATCTGCTCTATAATTGCGTGACCAGTCACCTATTATTAGCTGGTTCGTCGAATAGCTCGTTCCGCGAAGCAGAATAGTTCCTCGTTTACGTCAATATATTCAACGATAACTAGCAGATGTGTTAATAATATGAATTAACAGAACCGATAATCTGAAATGAAACCAAATTCTTAACAAACTGATGGGAGAACATTTTGGTTTAAACCTGCCTCTCAGTAGACAGTGAGTGAGTGAGTGAGTGAGTGAGTGAGTGAGTGAGTGAGTGAGTGAGTGAGTGAGTGAGTGAGTGAGTGAGTGAGTGAGTGAGTGAGTGAGTGAGTGAGTGAGTGAGTGAGTGAGTGAGTGAGTGAGTGAGTGAGTGAGTGAGTGAGTGAGTGAGTGAGGGAGGGAGGGAGGGAGGGAGGGAGTTTTAGTTAACCATTTGACAATAGATCCTGTCCTTTTAAAATGTCAAAAACATATAATACAGTCAAATTCGCCTCTTGCAATGCCAATTAAACGCATTCTATACAACTCACTGATTAAACCTATTTGGCAGCATGATTGCTTCATGCTTCTGCTGCAGCGTAACAAGTAAAAATAATCCAAGTAATCCAGAACAGATACCTAAGATTGACCACAGGTGCCCTATGGTATGTTAGCAACACCACTCTTCACAGGGACCTGAACATACCAGAAGTGATCGAGACTACACCAAACTCTTGCCAATCATCCAAATCCATTGCTACAAGACATTTTCCTACACCCTCCTCTACAACTGCAAAACAGAAGACTAAAAAGAAAAAGACACAACGGCCTGCTCATTTAATTTCATGTGTTTTGTATGTATGATGAAGTGGTTCTTGTTTTTCGTTTTTTTTATTATAATGTAATATGTGTGTTAATATTAAAATGTAACTGATGTAGAACTATTAGTGAACTGCATCCTAACACACCTTCAAGTGATGCAATATTACTCTTGTACACAACTATAAGTATCATAATGTATTTGGATACAATAAAGTTTATCGGAAATAAAAGAAACACATGCATCTATTATGAGACAGAGTTTATATTGCTTTTATCGTTAATCCTTGCGTTGCGCACGTCTTGTTTGACATCATTCCAAGGCGCACATTAGCCAATCATGTGAAAGAGAGAGGGAACGCAAAATTAATTTCAGTGGAACATGTTTATAAGAAACAAGTTTTAGATCAGACTCACTTGTCTCAAATAAGCGCACAGAAATTAGATAGCAGCCTACATAAACGAGTGTGCTTCTTTATATCGGTTCAATGGTTTCAAATTTCCCTGTTTACTTTCTTAACACTCTACGCTGCAGGTACTCGGATCTTGATCGCTTGTTGGCGTGCTAAAGGAAGAAAATTAGCATTTGTGGCCGTGATAAAGAAAGGCATAAAAACAAGTAACTAGGAAGTAAATAACAGGTTCAGAGTAATGTTTATTGCACAAATTTCATGGTATTTTTCAGCATAAAAACAGTAGCAGTGTTTAGATATTGACAGTAATGAATATAAATGGCTTAATGCACGAACAGGCTGCTCGTTGTGAGAAATGTTTTCTTTTGTTTATTTTTAAACGCGTTAATACATGTTTGGTTACTGATTTAACCATAATAATAACATAATAATAAAAATTAAGAAGAAGAAGAAGAAATAACTGCGATTATTTGAGTCCTTTAAGAGAATCGTCACAAGCCAGAGATTAACAGACCCAATTAGGAAAGAACGATAAGTTAAATGTAATTGAAAATCTTGTACAGGAAAGATAAAAACTTGGAAACAATTGTGTTGTGGGAAAGATAATGAATGTTGATGTGATAGGGTTGTCTTCATTTGTTTTTAAGGAATGATCGAGCAATATTGTATGACATAATTTACAACAGAGTAACCGTGAAGTTATATGTAAATCCATACTTAAGCTTAAGTAAAGGTGGGCGTTTTAGTAGATTTTAACTACATTAAAAGTAGAAAATTCTTTCGCTCAGTGCTCAAAAGATTTGATAAGACCGATAACGCCAACTTTATTTTCTTTTGGAATGTGACAATTATTGATTCATTAAAGAAGGCCGTGAATCCCAGTTAAATAATACCTACTTGTATAAAATGTAAAACCAACATTTCAGTTTTCTCAAAAGATGAGTAAATTTGGAAAAAGTTTAATCAATTAATTAATTGAATTAACTATTTATGTTATTTTGATCGTTTTGTTATTTCCACTGCCTCCTTACGTAGACTGTTGTGATTTTCTAAAAGTCATGTTGTCAACACTGATGCTACACAAGCAAATGAACATCACAACCTGACGAATATCATGACCATGAAAAAGGTAATTTATGCACAATCTATTATATATATTCAAAACTGTCTTAAAAATAGTGTATGATTTACGGCTTAAAAGGATTTTATTTTATTCGTAGTCTCGACTTGCGGTCTCGTTCTCGGTAGCATAGTTGGTGGCGTGTCTGCCTCACGTTCAAGAAGTCCCGAGTTCGAATCTTGGTCAGGGCGAGTTACCTGGATAAGGCTTTTCCGGGGTTTTCCCTTATCCTTACAGACGAATGTCGGGTAACTTTAAGCTTAATGGATCCCGGACTCATTTGCGCATCATTTCACCCCTTTCATTCATCGTCCGATATGACAACGTTGGAGGACGTAAATTTAAAAAATAAAAATAAAAAAAGTTTCGGAATCACATCTACTCACAGAATAAAATCTTCATTTTGACCTTGTTTCATAAATAACCGTTTACAGCAAACTGTGTTAAATTGGTTACAAATTGTTGCATTACTGTATTCTGGCAAGCACGTGGTATCTGCCCCACAGTTCGTACACCATTGATTAGGTTGGTTTTTGTAAACTTAACGGAAAGTTCAATATAAATATCTTTATAAATACCTTTGCAATCTTTACCATTATATTTAACTGATTCTTAAAACTTATAAGCATTTTTGTCAACAATATACATTTTGTTCTGTTCAAAATGTTATTTATTATGTAAATTTATTAACCAATGAATTCATATTGTTGATGGTCGTAATAAAACCTTAAAGGTTAAAGTGACCTTAAATAAAGCTTTATTAAATATATGTAAATGCATGTGTCGATAATATAATTTATATAAACTGTACCATATTTGAACTGGAACATCATGTTTCCTGGGTGCAAGCAATCCGGAGTTAGTATGCACATATGTTCAATAGATACTAAATAACGTCTAAATATTATCTTTGGAATCGATGACCGATGAGCATAAGCTAAGGGTACTATTCCGTATAAATCGCTGACTTGATCTTGTGTCGGTGCAAGAAGACACCGATTCTGTCAACTGCGCTAAAGCATGTGCAATCAGTTATTAATTTGATCGCATTGCATTCCACTAGAAGGTGCCCTAAAAATTTAAAACCTGTTTCTTTATTATTATATTAAAAACTGATGTCTGTTTGTTGGTTTAATGTACTATTAGTCAGCGACTTACTAATACGTTTCTTGAGGCATTAATTTTAGCATAACCAGCGTGTTTCGGTGGTTAGTATGATCAGACTCTTATTGGTTTACAGAAACGAAGAATGGCGCTTTGTGTATTACGTCGTTAATGCGTATTCATGTTACGTGTTATCACAAAAACTTAATTTCGAATTTGTCATCCCTAAAACCTCTGGAATCTATATTTAATAAAACATTGCCTCCCATCACTAAAACAGCATAATTGTATTAATAGCTTTCAGTGTAATAATTCCAGGATAATTTACATGTTATTTGCATTTCATTTGTTCTCAAAATATGATTTTGCATTGCTTTACCCACAGGGTACACCTTAGGTATGCTGTCAGAGAACAGTCTTTTATGAACATTTTGTTTTTAATAAATGGATATAAGCGGGGGAATTAAATCTCCGCCGGCTGTAACCATGTATGAATAAATATTACACAAAATACATTTCACTATTTTCATTCTTTGGCTTTAAACAAGGAAGCGCTACACAATTAAAGTAAATCCCTGGAATTAGGAGCATTTTCAAAATAGTTTGGAAAAAAATTATTGTATTTTTAATTTCTCCCCGTCTCTACTGCGTATTTACAAGAAATAGGAAGCCCGCCTCAGTAGCATGGTGGTAGCGTGTCTGCCTCACGTTCAAAAAGATCCCGAGTTCGAATCTCGGTCAGGGTGAGTTACCTGGATAAGGTATTTTCCGGGGTTTTCCCTTATCGTGGAATACGAATTTTGGGTAACTCTAAGCTCTACGTATCCTGGGCTCATTTGAGCACCATTTCGTCCATTCCATTCATCGTCCGATATGACAACCTTGGAGGACGTAAATTACAAACAAACAAAAACATTAGAAAAGGTATTGTGTTGCTCTAAAAAATTTGGAGTTCAAAATTTCAGGATAAGTTTCTAGGTCCCACAGTTCAAAAACAGGATAATTGTTAGATGGGTTCTCCATGTACATGTGTGAATAGTATAACAAAAAAGCGAAACCTTTTGAGTTACCTATCGTAATGGAATTCAGTAGTGTCATTCAGTAGTGTCATTCCTTTATTATTTACGGAACAAAAAAACGGAATATCCAAGAACAGCCACTGCTTGATATCAGCAGGACGAAGGTGCCTAATTGTTATACCACTGTTGTTTTCCAGAATGTTCGGTTTCGGCACAACTAGAAGATTTGTGTTCGACAATGTTCCTTTCCTTAGATTCGAGAGACTTAGGTAACTAGAATATTTCTTACTTGATCACCAGGAGTTAAAACCCAGCCGCAGCAGTTGTTACGAGTTGTCCAGAGTAGTGAACGGCAAAGCTTGTGATAGTTTTCAGTGTTAAAATCAGTGTCAGTCTGCGAGTAGTGAACGTCGGGAAGTTTCGAGCAGCAGGGGTTGGTGTGTGCAACAGAGCCATGAAGGTAGATTAGACTGACGTTCTTGCTCGGGGTATTTGTAAAATGAATGAAAGTGATTGAAAGTTTTCATTAAACTAAAGATTCTATTGAAAAATAAAGTGAGTTTAACACAATATTTTCAAGAGAATTTCCAGCCGAACTATGCTTTTCTGTGGCAAATGTGTGCGGAAAAGTCTACATTTTCAAAAACTACTCTCGAATTTTATTATTATATTATATATTTAAATATTGTCATGAGATATTACATTTCATTTGAATTTTCTGGGAATATACTCTTGCTTTATTACACAATTGGTAAATCGGGAGAAACAGACAAAATCTTACTCTATCTTACACGCGCGCGTGTCTTTGTGTGTATGCATGTGTGTATGTGTGTATGTAGTTTAAATGTGTAGTGTTTAACACCCGCTTTTACTACATACGGCACCGCAGGCGATGACACTGATAGTACATGAGATGAAGATGGAGCACCGGTGGAATGAGGTGGTGGGGGAAACCGGAGGTCCCGAATAAAACCCGCCCCAGCACCGTGTTGTCCACCACAATCTCACTTTGCGGTCACCTGGGATCGAACTCGGGCCGCCTTGATGAGAGCCACGCTGTCTAACCATTGAGCCACGTGTGTGGTTTAAGCTGAGGTATTTTGCAACAAAGCCATTCTCCTTGTTGCTTCCCAATATTTTGAGGTCATATCTCGATAGTTTTTAAGTTGTTCACAGATAAATAGATGTTCCATTTTCATTTCCTCCTCCTTGTTTCATAAAAAGAATTTGGAGATAATAGCAATCCAATTTTATGTAGACGTTTGCTGAGACAGTCATGCCTGGTGGTAAATCTGAACATGGCAACAGCTTTTTTTTTTAGGTAGTTCAGGAATTAGGTTTAAGCATTCTGAAGAATTTTTCTTCTTTGGAATTTAATGGATTTGTAGTTAATTTAGTTTTATAATTATTTATTCTATTCTTTATGATATTTTCAACTGATGCCAGTGGTACTTTGATTTCATCTAATCTAGAATTTTGGTTCCCATTTTTGCTGGGAGCCTTCTCATTGTTACTTAATCCACAGTGTTGAGGAATCCAATGGAATACTATATTCTTACTTAAATTTCGTACTATTTAATCAAACAATGAATGTCTCTTTTTTACTATTTTTGTATTCTGAGTTAAAACAATTGCTTGGATTTTCTCTAGAATTTGATAAAATAAAAATGAGTTTTACATTTTTGTAGTCAAACAGATATTTTAGAGAATTGTAGACTGCATCAATTTTTCCATGAAAATTTTCACTTATTGCTCACATTTTATTCTATCAAACGTATATCTATTTAAAAGACAGGATTTGTGTGAAAACGGCTGGTTTCTTTGCGTTAGCTATTATTCTTTATTATTGATTTGAATTCTCAAGCTCTTAAAGCTTGTTCTCAATTGCAATTATTATTGCTGCATGCCCCATTTAGATTTTAGCCAACGCTGTACTATCAGTGAAATGTTATCCGTGTATTGCTGAATTATTTGCTGCCGTTATATCACAAAGACGGTTCTTAATCTCTCACAACATACCCCTGCCATCCGCATGTAGCCCATTTCTATGGTTACCAAACTTCCCTTTAATGTCGTATTTTCTTCCGTACTCAGCATTTCACGGTAGCAGACCGCCCTAATTAGCGATTGGTCTTTTGCGCTCTGAATATGCTCCACAGGTTTCTTCATTATTCCAATGTACACAGGTGCCCCTGATAGATCACAAGAAATGCTGAACTGGTCAGTGCTATTGCAGTCAGGTGAGTAATGAAACAAACCGAGGATAAAATCGAACGAGTTTGTTAAACACTATACCATATAGCTCAGTACAAGGTGTACTCTTCATTCCTACAGACTTAAACAAAAATAATGAGAAGCTACGAGAAACAAAGTTCGATGACGCTGCGTTCACAATACACGTTTTGGAAAGGTCGAGTCAGACTGAGAACTTCAATACCAAAGCCGGCATTCAAAGTACTTTGGCCTACACGCAGTTAGTGTGAAAGAACAATTAATTTTTCCAATATACCGTTTGATACCACTCTGGCTTCACTTCAAAGCTATGTGATAGGCAGATGCTTTGCGGCTTGGCTGTATGAATGGTAGCCAAACGGTAAAACGCATGTCTCCTAAGCGTGCCAAACATGAGCTCGAATCCCTGATGTGCATGTTTCTTTTTACTATCGTTACCTTAACAGCAATGACTTGTGTGTTCTTGCACAAGATAAAGATTAATATTTTATACACATTCATTTATAAAAATGCAAATAACATATTCTTGTCATTTTTAAAATAACTGGAATGTTGTTAGAAAAATGTTCATTCATTCGGGCTCATTCATCTGTTATGAATGTTGCTGGCATATAATGCGAAGTATTCTCTCCTGAAAATTTCACTAGGCATTTGTTCTCATCCATGCCCCGTAGAATGACGGCAGTAATAGGAGCAGAGGATTTACACACCCGATACTAAGTTAACTTATATTTTTATTTGATTTTACATATAGGAATAAAACATATATTTCAGTTAGTTTATGTGTGAACATAAATACCATAAAATTAAATAAACCTTAGCAATTGGAAATTATATTGTGCGTAATGTAATACATTTGTTATTTCTACAATAAAAAAATCAAAATGATGTCTGGGATTCGAACCTTTGTAGGTCTAGCTCCTATATACTTGTCTATAACCGCTCGGCTATCAGTACACGTTTAATAACTGAGACTCAGTTATGAGAGGATTTAGTAGGACGAAGCTAAAGAGACGCATTTCGTGACACCATTTTAAACCAGCCGTGGACACGGTGTGGACTTAAAAAAATATATACGCTGCCAGAGTCTGCTTATTTTTTGTCTGCTCTCTTTTTTCAGTTATGTACTGTTTTTTGCCGTCTTAGCTGACAAATTCGCTTTCCCCGTCGCGAGGTACTGGCGAATTCTCAGCTGCCGCCTGCCGCGCTAGGATCGCGAGGTCGGGGCATTGCTGGATGATGGTTCCTCTCAGTAGGGAGTGAAATTCAGCAGTGCTTTCAGCTAGATCTCTCCAGGAGATACTTTAAACTTCACGACACGTAACCTTTATTTCATCAGGAGCTTGGCATTTTTGTCCGGTGTGTTTTTGCCGTTTGCTATTAAGTTTTAATTAGCATATTTGTTAATTTATTTAATGTGTTCATATATTTAATGTGTGCATAGAGCCACAGCTTAGTTTAGCCCGCCCCAGTAGCGTGGAGGTGGAGTGTCTGCCTCACATTCAAGATGTGCCGAGTTCGAATCTCGGTCAGGGTGAGTTACCTGGAATAAGGCTTTTCTGGAGTTTTCCCTTATCCTTAAAGACGAATGTCGGGTAACTCTAAGCTCTATGGATCCTGGGTTCATTTGAGCATCATTTCGCCCATTCCATTCATCGCCCGATATGACTTAACGTTGGAGGACGTAAATTAGCACAAAAAACTAAGTTTTGTGAGCCTTCACTTCATGTTTTTATTATTACTCTGCAATACTGAAAAGACTAACCTTTTTACGAGTATGAGGTGAAACTGGCTGAAAGAGAATTAATTTAAGTTATTTTTAATGACTGACTCAAGTCACTAATGTCTTCTTCACCAAACAGTTTGCAAATAATAAAACTTGAATTTTGTATGAGATCCAATTTTATACATGATATTATTGATACTAAAACGTGTTTCATATAATTTTCGTTTTAAATTGAAATTTCTTTGAGGACAGAACATTTTCCTACCCTATAGTGTATCTATCTCATTTCCAATCCGCTATAATTTTCTCGTAAGGATTCCTACTTACATGTGACAATGACAGCAAGTAGACAGCTGGCTTACTGCCTTTTTAGGATATTTTAAAAATGAATTTATGACTCAAAAAAATTTTAGAACTGCAATTGCTTAATAGTGAGTCACTTAATACTATGGATTCGTTATTTCAACACGCAACCAATATACCTGAACAGCCTGTGCAAGTTTGTAGATAAACTTGTGTTCCACCCTGTACATTTGGTCCCATTTAATAGCCGGCCTATAAGTCCAAGGTAATATCATCTGTGATTTTATCTTTCTTACATAGCTGCTCTCAACAATAAGGTTAATGTTTTTATATCTGAGACAAAATTATTCTCTTTTTAGTCATTAAATTTTAAACCGCAGAACACATTCTTTCAATCACACATCCAAACTGAGGCAACGATCCTAAGAAGAGGAAGAAATAGATCCATCCGGAAAATGAGTCTAGACCCTATATGTTTTTGTTTATGTCATGCAGTGGTGAGGATTTTATCAACGTGAAACATTTGAGGTTATGTCGAAAGCGCAACTTCCTCTAAGCGGCTTGTAACACATCGCTTTACATCCTAGCCTCTTTGAAGTTTCCTCACTCGAAAAATTCGATAATCGACCTAGATACGAAACCCTTTGATCCAGATAGTCGAATTTTTACATGTATATTCTTTGGTCTACCAGAACGCTGGGTGAACACTTCTACGTTACACTATTACTCATGGGATTATAATCAAAGACCATAAATTGTATTTAACTCATTCAATTGCGAAGTATATTGCTTCTATTTAATTTATTTTTCATCTCAAAGTACTTAGAAGGATAGTGAAGAGCTTACATGCTGCCTAGGCCTACTACATTGTAAGAAATAAGTGAATTACATTTTATAAAATTATGAAAATATTTTTAGGTCACACCAATACTAAATAATATCTCGAAAATGTTTAATGCTACAGAAATATATTTGGCAGAACATTTTGCCCGCCTATACAGTTTACGAGTTATTTGAAACTCGTTCCGATGTAGAGGACCTCAAAGCTATTCCCAGAAAATTTAAGATATGCATATGTGAATATGTTAATATTGTTATTTTAATCAAAATAGTTCATTTAAAACCTTCGTGTCGCATTTTGGAGGATACAGATATTGTGACATTTCATTTTTGAGTTAGGTATCTTTTCCCTGAAAAGTAAGCACGAACGCGTATCTTTTAAAATGTTGTTTATGTTGCATTCACATGACTTTCTCTACTCACTGTCTACAGACTATTCTTATAAAAGCTTATTCATATATTTACTTCTTAAACCAGATAACATTACACATTCAAAGACATGTTTGTTTTATGAATCAGTGGGCCAAATCGATAGATTTTAAAAGACTGTCGCTGTATGATACCTTACACTTCCGTATTATTGTATAATCACGAGGAAAAATAGATATCGTCTATTCGCTTGGAAAAAGAAGCTATAAATATTAAAATATCCAAAGCAGCAATAAAGTATATCTCGAAAATAGAAAACGCTGCAAAAGATGTTGCTATTTCTATGTGCTTTAACGATATCTAAATTTTGTAGGTATATAGTCAGTTTAGCAGGCTATTCACAAAAACATCATAATACACAATAAAGAGTATATTGTGAACGCAGCGTTATCGAATACTTCCGATATTTTCCGAAGTGAACTTTGATCCTGAAAGCTGCTCTCTTTTTCCCCCCAAAGGGTGTACGCATTACACTTTTTTAAAAAATAATTTAAACAGACTGTATTTTAATTAAAATCGTTGAAGTTATTTATAGAGAATATAAAAACTGTTAGCGGAGTTAGCATAGCTGTTCTGGTATTTCCTAAGTAGAAAACATGCCATCGGCAAGTCACAACTCTGGTTACTAAGCGACGAATGTAATGCACTAATTGGATCGCCCAGTCAGAGCTCTAACTTGAGATATACTTCCAGAAGAAAAACTCTTCTACCTTGCTAGAACACGCATTAGCTTTGAAGGTGCCGAGGGGGGGGCGATTGCTAGAACACCTCGCTCACAACACCAATCCTACTTTAATCTTCTGGGAGTTGGAAAAAAAAGCAACGGAAAGGTAAACTGATCTCCCATAAGGTCAAGAACAACCCTGGGGATTGCGGCAGCATCCTGATTACGTTCAGAGTGCGCACTCCAGACAGAATGAACCCCCCGAGGATCAAACCTAGATTTTCTTGGATCCATTCCACACACAGAGAAAAATGTATATTATGCTTGATTTTTCCAAGTTTGAGGATTACAATGTTTTACTCTATATGGGGAAAAATCTGGTAGGAAATTTCTACAAGATATACTATATTATTAAAAAATTATTTTCTACAAACTATACTTATAAAAGCATATCCCTTAATGTTTTTAATTGTAATTCAGTATCATGAAATATTTACACATTCCCTGTAAGTATAGACAGGTTAATGTGATAATTATATTACTTTCTCTTCTACAAGTACGTACTTAAGTAAATAAAAGAAATATATTTCTCAGAACATACTACGTTCAGATTCCATCAGAAATATGTTTAAAGAACTCCTGAACCCAAAAATAAACCTTTTTTTAAAGAAAACAGTCAGTATATGTAACTGAAACTCAAAAGTTTGTTAAATACGAAATTTAGTATTTAAGTTCAGAACCAAGATGCAACACGATTTAAAGAAATATACCCCACTCCAAACCACCCTTCGAATGCTTCAAATTTTTTTCTAAAACATTCCTTCGTGTATTTTGATTAAAATATAATATTCTTTAGTCATTTTATCACAAGTAAAATTTGAACACCCTCTGAGATATCCTTTCACTGAAACTCTCATACACGTGAATTTTTTGGTGCATTACATTTTATAATAAGTATAGAGAAATAAAATTGCTAATAAGTAACATCTACACGATTTTGTTGTTTTGTTACTCCTCAAATTATTCAAACAGAAGTCAATTTTTCTACTTTCTGTTAACCAAGATGAACACTGGCCTCAAATGGCTCTGACATAGTCGTACATTCTGTAGAAGGAGGCTTGGGAGAATTGTCAATGTTATTTTAAACTATAGGTACTACTGATATCAAAGTATGGTGCTGGAAATATTGAAAAATTGGAAATAAAGATTTTTATTTCAGAAATGGATAATCCCTCTAGATGAGCGGGTTCCATCCTCAAAAAATCAGCCTTTTATTGTTAGTATTATGTTTTATGTTTAAGAGATAGAAAAAAAGATTACATAAGAAAATTGTACGTCTATTATATCTAAAACTTGTAATGACAACATGAGAGCAAAGTGGCATGGAAAGCATTACAGTTGTTGAACTTACTCTTTGGAGTTGGAGATATTATTAATTCTTTTCATTTGGAGATGTAGTTAACTTTTTTGGAGTTAATTAAATATTTCCACTTTACATATTTTCTGCCTCAAATGAATATGTTACTTTCAGATATTTAATCAAAACCGCCTTGATTTTATTTTTAAGTTAAAAAGTTCAATGCCTATCCTGTATTAATTCTGTAATATTTGATATTTTCCTTCCACAGTTTCTTCTAGAGATATTTTGACCCTATTCCACAAGTTCTCGATCACAGAAATCATAATGTTATGAGATTTTAATTTATTTTAAATGGCCAGCACTTTAAGTAAAAAACTATACACGTATGCATAACCTTAGCTTTTGGCAAGAGTGTGTGTGTCGATCCCTTTTCCAGTTTTATTAAATGTACATTTAAAAACATTTATGATAAGAATGTAAACTGGTACAAGAGAAATGTATAAGTGTATGCTACCAAACGTTTGTATAAGTGTATTTGCATGGAGTTTGCGGTAGGAAATCTTACTCTAAGACGTTCTCCGTGGTCTATAGAGAATATGCTAAACTCCGGCATCTAAAGTCGTGGGTTCACACCTAGCAGAGAGCTACCGATGCGTTCTGTAGATTTATGGGCTCTAAAAACATCTCAAGCCTCTGAGCAAAATTAAGTAGCGTTTTATGTCCGTTATAGAACGGGCAGCTGAGAACTATAACAATTAAAAAGCGTCCATAAATAAAAGTTTAATTTCATTTTTCATTTTTAACTTGAAGAAAGTTGGAGGAGCCGTCCTTTAACACGGTAACAGGTAAACACATTCCAAATGATATGGTTTTCTTCACCTGCTGTATTATGGTTTCCTCGAGTTCTTTCATAAAAATGTGTTAAGTACGCCTTTCCCTTAGGCTAGTTCACAATTAAAATAATTCACTCTTAGTACTTCGCAGCGAGAGAAACATACATCAGAATCAGTCTCTCTATATAACATATGTACAACTCAAATTTTTTGGAATGGTCTTCTTTATGAACAGTGACGCAATTTGTCTGATACAACTCATGTAATTTCTCTTTTCAAGAGCTCACCAAAACTGAGATTAGAATTTTATTTTGGTATCCATTTCCGTTTTCGCGAAAACATTAGGATCGATTATACGCCTTGCATTTATCACTAAACAAACTTCATATAGACTGGCATGCAGGCGACCATGACACGGGAAGGAAACCGTCCGAGACAACTGCGGTTTCCAATAGTTTCCAGTCCAGGAGTAGCATTTTGTATTTTCAAATTGCGAGCTAGGTTCACGAAAGTACGTGGATCGTTTCGGGATGAGGAAGGTCTAAATTTCCATGACTGTCTCTCCCTTGTACAAACCTTTTTACAATTGTTTGTTTCTCTATGTACTTTATATTAATTGAGATAAACATTTGAATAAACTGCCAAATACCAAATTTTCTGTTACTGCAAGGAAATATGGGAATACAGTGCGTTTTAAACAAGGTAAACTCGTTTAACAGCGTGTTACTATATGATGACTTTAAAAATCTGTTCATTTTGCATGGTCAAGAGATAAAAAGGAACATTATTCCATAAACTTTATACAAAATACTTAAAAATGCAAACTATTAACGAAGTATGTCTCGGAAATGGTTAGCTTAACAAAAAGCTTCGACAGAAATTTTGTCTTTTGAGACAAGGCTGAAAATTCCAACTTCTGTAAAAGTAAACCTATCATTATGAAAATTTAGCCACATAATTAGAGTATCATTTTAAACTTTCATGCAAAATTTTCATGTTGCTACACCAAATAGTTCATTAATTAGTCATTATTTTTGTGAAAATATTGTAAAAATAACTCGCTATATAAAATGTTCTACGCGTCAAAAAATTTGAGCTTTTAAAAGACCCACATTCTTATTTTTTGGAAATTCTTGTAGCATTTGTTCTAAAATATTTTCCATGTGTTATCTCTCAAAATTGTGAAAATATTAACTCTTTTATTCCTTAACACTGTATAATTTTCAAAACATGAGTTTTAACAAAATGTGGGGATGTGAAGTTTCTTATTTACATATTATGGACCTATCCTTTAAGTTTCACCAAGTTAAATGAAAAACTTTGACACGTGATGCATTTTGTATACTGAAAAGTGTTAGAAAAAAGTTTCTCATTAAATTAATCTTAATGTAATGATTGTTACTTTTAACGATTGTTAAAGGTCTCTTTAAACTGTCACGTGATGGCCTAAAATGGTGCCAATGGTAAAATAGCATGCCATCTATTAATATACACCCTAAGTTACCAAAACTGCCATAAAAGAAAATTTCATTATTTTCAACATTTTCGGCGAATTGTTAGTGTAGCCTTGCCTTAAAGATATTTTTATAGTAAGATTTGTTCTAAGCTTCATCATTTGTGCAAATGTCATAAAATTAGAAGTTCAGAGGTTGTTTCCATAAGACTCGATGTATACACACTTCATTTGTCATGAACATATGTTAAAAATATATTGTGACTTTGTGGATTCATGAAATTAAAAGTCAAATTGCTCAAACTCAAAATGTTCTTTATTTCCATCGATTACAGTTGGTACACTTGCCGATTACATAGAATTACGTAGCGCACACAACTACAATCCACCAGTTCGTCTGCCACAGGTCCACTCCACACTCACAATTACGTACAACTCTCTCTACAGCTGACTAAGAACTCCTCTGATACACGTACGCAGTCTTCTAGTCCGCTCGCTAGCACTGCGCTCTTCACGGCTGCTCGCCAAGAACTGAGCCGACTCACCCACTGCAGCCCTTATATAGGAAGATCGCTGTTTCTGGAAGTTTCGCGGCTCGGAACATCATCCCGACTGTAACAGACGTCAGGGGGAGGGGAAAGAGACTCGTGCCGCTCTTCTAACCATCCCCTCCGTGAGCGCTACACAGATAAATGGGTAGGCGTGGGCTGAATGCTTCCTGTCTGGCCTCTACCTGCCAGCTGATTCTCTCGGTAATTCCGATGTTCGGGTGACAATACTTTAATCAAATATTTAGAGCCATTTTTGAGAAAATAAACACTTTTTTAGTTTCTTATATGAAGGGTAGTACTGTTGTGTCGTTTTCTTGAAGAAAGTTAAAATATAAATAGCAAGTTTAATATCTACACATCATGCAGATACTTTTATTTAAATCCATATGTATTTCCGGTGAATCAGTACAACTATATACAATGCAGAAAGTATAAAAGGAGTAATTTTATTTTTCTTATGTTCGTAGAAAGACAGCGCTTTACCTCGTCGAGGTATATTTTTGCAAAATAATGTCACTTTCACATTTGCAGCACAAATTACTATCATTATTTCAGAGTGGGAAAATTATTTCGCATTTTTACGAACTTAACAGTTTCACATATATCTCCTCTAACAAACTACACTTAAGTACGTCGCACAGACTTATCGCGGTTACATTAATTGCAAAGTGCTGTGACTTGGAGAACACTTTGAAACTCACTGAGAAAATGTAATGAAAAGAGAGACCGCCTAAGCAGACAGAACTCCGCAAGGGAAAAATGCAAGGATTGCAAAAGATATGCAAGTCGTGATGTGGGCATACCTTGCAAAAGATATCATACAAGAGCTGGTTTTGTGTCCGAGCAAGATATTTTTCCCTTTTGTAAATAACTTCAAGCACTTCTCTTATAAAATGCAGGTGAAGTACAAAGTATCAGATAAGGAAAAGTGTTCCCTAAGCAAAACGTGCACGTACTGTTTGTTGGTTACTCAGGATCTACAACGAGAGATAGTGAAGGTCATGTCAAAAAGAGATAAGGAGCTATGATTTATCGCTAACATGCAATCTTAATGATTAATTTTTAACTTTGCTCCTGGACCGTAATTCACATTCTTTACCCGAAAGTTTTGATGTTAATTTATTTTCATACAATGTTTACTATATCATTTCTTAATCTGAATATGCACTTTCAAGCCACAATTTGAAGTTAATCTAAAGTAAACTGGTCACTATAACGTTGGCCTTGAAAATCAATATTCTTTGCATGTCATCACAAGAAGCATAAAAAGCATAAACTCCTGTTTTAATTTATTTAACGTCTTCCGACGTTAAGTCACGTCAGATGAGAATGAAATAGGTGAAATGATGCTCAAATGAGCCCAGGATCCATAAAGCTCAGATTTATCCAACATTCATCTTTCAGGATGAGGGAAAACTCCGGAAAAGCCTTATACAGAAAATTCACCCTCACAGAGCTTCGAACTCAGGACCGCTTGAATGGCAGAAAGGTTTTTTTTTTTTTTTTTTGTAAGTTACGTCCTCCAACGTTAAGTCATATCGGACGATGAATAAAATGGGTGAAATGGTGCTCAAATGAGACCAGGGTCCATAGAGGTTGGAGTACCCCAACATTCGTCTTTCAGGATAAGGGAAAACCCCGGAAAAAACCTTGCCCAGGTAACTCACCCTGACCGAGATTCGAACTCGGGACCTCTTGAACGTGAGGCAGACATGCTACCATCTACACTACCGAGGCGGGCTTGAATGGCGGAGATGCTACTCCCGCACCACATAAGTGGGCTTAAACTCCACTGAAGAATTAATTTCGTAAACTTTATAAAACTATTTACATCCATGCAGAAGCTTTTATAATGAATCTTTATTAACCATTATAGCTAATTTCTAGAATCCTGACTATTCCAAATACCCACATTCACGCAAAAGGATAAAAAACATCGGTAGAACGTACAATTTCCTCCAATCATTCCCACAAGTTATAAAATTGCCTCATAGTGTATATTAACCTTTAGTGGAGAAAGAAACTGGGGCAGAATGGTCGAGTAATTTTTTTAAAATAATTATAGCAGGCAAGCTTCCAACTTTTGTGAAAACCTTGCAGAAACCACATACACATACAACGAAGTAAGGTTCTCCACTCAAGTTGGTAACTTAACATTCAATAAAACAATTATATTTAACATGAAACATTGGTTCACTGTTTTCTAATTGTAGTGGTCTTCTCTCTTCATATTTATACAACTAAAGAATTGCATATATAAGTAAAAATGAAACTAAGCAAACCTTTCTTTTTTAGACTTAATAATAACATTTTGTACGTTCGTCTATAGAATTGAAAGTTAATTGAGAAGGTTTTGACACGTTTCACTACATATACATCCGGAGTTTTTCATATTGGCAATTGAAGAAACAAAAGAAACACAATGTCTATTGTTTCTTCTGTTTTAAAGTGTTAGATCATGATCATCTATGGTATATCTTGCAATAAAATGTAACAAGCTTTTGTTTATATACTCTGAGATGTCCAGAACTACACGTTTATACTTTGTGAACTAACAACTTATATTTTTTTACTCCATGGCATTCTCATCTAAAACTCAAGCCCTTCTCTGTATGCAAGTTCTTTCACAACTCCAAAATATTCGTAAGTTCTTTACAAATCCTTTTAATAGTTTAGTAATTTATAAAATATAATTATAAACATCATTTATATTTCCATCTATGTTAGAAGGGATTGGGAAATAAATATCAAAGTGTATTGAATGGTTATTTAGGTTACTCTATATACACAAATAAAGTTCCTTTCTATTTAATATTAGTATGAAATAAGAGTATTTACCAAGAAACAGTTAGTTCTAAAGGAGTAACTTTACCTAAACACATTATTTTCATGAGATCAGAATCCTACTGCAAAAATTGTATTAAATATATTATATGGAAAGATAGTCAGACTGAAAAATTCAATGTCATAGCAGGGATTTGAACCACGGACCTTCTGGTTGCCATCCAGCCGCTCTAACCCTTGAGCTTAATGCCATGTGGGCACATTGGTCATAGCAGCTCAAGTGTTGGAGCGGCTGGACGGCAACCAGAAGATCCGTGGTTCAAATTCCGGCTATGGCATTGAATTTTTCAGTCTGACTCTATCTTTCCATACATTAGCCTCCACACGGCCAGTGTGAAAAAACAATTAATTTCCAAATATATACTTTATTAGCTATAGTACGAAAACTTTGAAAGTTCATTCAAATGAAAGAAATTTCACATTTTATTTACAGAAATTCACTTATATAAGTACATTTAATAGTCATAAAAGTATATTAAAAAGATTACTTTTTTTGCCAAAATTTTTACCACCATTCCTCGGTAAATAAAAAATAAAGAGACGTGGGATTCATTTTCCTGTAAATCGTGTTGAAGTTGAATACCACGTTCGGTATTTAACTTGAGTTAAACTTTTCGCAACATGCATGTGGGCATGGACAGTTTCTAAAAATTCTTTATATGAGTTCAAGAAGTCTCAAGAGTATACATTTCTAATGAAATCTTCATATTGCTTTTTGCTTACGTGCAGGTAACTGCCAGAGGGTGTATATCCTTAAAAATAACTCATTTAGTAATTCACTATTGACACTTCAGTTCAACATATGCAAAAGCTCTACTTTAAATATCGTGCAAAATAAAATACACACACACACACACACGCACACACACACACACACACACACACACACACACACACACACACACACACACACACACACACACACACACACACACACAACTCCGCCATTGATCACATTATTATTTCTAAACCAAGAATATTATAACTTCCAAATTATTGCATCTTCTAAAGGTAAAATTTTGAATACATATTTAAGTTCACCTAACTTTCTCCATCCAACAAACAATTTTTACACATATTTAACCCCTATCTGTTTTAAATTATTCTAGATTATTTGCAGAAATTATTTAAAGAAATTATGTTAAACGGTATTTCCTTGAATATACAATGGAAATCCGAGAGTACGTAGTCTTACGCGATATCGAGGATTTTAAGAACTGATCGCTCTGTGATGGCTTTGAAATTCCTTTCTCTTGTATGATATAGAAGGGAAAAAGTCTTTATTTTTGGCTATTTTGTCTATCTCTTACGGTTCACTATTTATTAAGGATGAAGAGGATTCTATAAGGCATTCCCGAAAATTTAAGATGAGCATTTCATTTGTTATGAAAATGTCTTAAAATATGGTATTTAAATAAAAATTAATAATACTGCATATGAGAATATAAAAACTTACGAAAATAATTTGTAGTATAGAGTAGCTTGGAATGAAGTACTGTTTTGAAAATCATATGTCATATCCATGTGAGATGCCAAATTTGGTATTTAACCACCATTTTTCTGAGTAGAGGCACACTCGCCTTCACGGATCTTTTTAATGCTTTTTTATTGAGTGAGTTTTAAATTATGTATTTTTACCGTGAAGTGTCACCTATTGAATTTTTTAGTATAATGCATTACGTTCTCAACCTATGTTCGCTGTGGAGCAAATAAAATTGTAATTTTAAAGCCCTAAAAAGTATGTATGAAGAATTTTCGTAATATTTATGAAACAGCGGTAGATGGCAGCATCCAGCGTTAGGCAATTGTTTATTGATGTGCTGCATCCAATGCAAGACAGCGAATTCTCTTAAACATAGAATGTGCATAGAAGAAAACTTCGCCCGTATAAAAGTAAATATAGAGTCAGAAAGATACGTTAACCATTAAGTTAAAAACTGTGTTTCCTTTACCATACTTCCAAGTTAATATTTTTCTAAACTGTGTTCCCTTTTTTCCATCTATAACAGCTCTAATGATTCCTGTATACCAAATTGTCCTTTAACGTTAGTCACGACCTTCCGGGAAAGTTAAAGATCGTCCCTTCTCCCAAAGCAAGAGATGAAACCGCTGAATATTTATTTTGGCTGTAGCATGACCTTGTGATGGGAGCGAAATAACGAGTCTCTCGTTTACATAATGATCTCCACTCCCCTAATGCTAATTTATTTGTCTCGCAGTATCCGCGAACGCTTTGAATAAATTTACTGAACGATGCTGCATAGGACACATCTGCCCTTATATCTGTCGAGACTATTAATTAAGAAGGCTGCCACTTTTAAAAAATTAACTAATTGATTGTATTCTCTCTCCTTTCTTAACTTTATTTTTCTATCTCTTACTAGTGGCGGAAAGAAGAAAAGTTTTATGCAACTCAAAAATATAATGAGGCGAAATAAATCCTTTATAGTTCCTTCATCATCGAAAAGGCCATTAGTTCTCAAAAAGGAAATCTGTATATATTATTTTCGTTGAATTGGAGAAAGAAGAATATCTGATGCAGAAAGGACACTAGACAACTAAGGCCATCTGTCAGACATGAACTAGCCAAATATATTGTGCATGTAATTTAACTTCAAACAACAATGTAGAAAAAGAATGCACTATGTTCCACACGACAGTTGGTAATCCTTGCTTGAATAATTTCAGAAACTTTGCTATTAAAATTAGTATTTAAAATCACGATTGCAGAGAGTATTTTACATCTGGATAACAAAAGATTTCCTGGTTTCCTAAACTCCAATTGTAAGAACTTAAAAGTCAGTGAAGCAAGCACAGCTAAGCATGTCATAATAAAACGCTATTACAAACGCTATTACGAAAGATACTGGAAGATTAGTAAGAGAAATGTGAGTATGATAGCGTTTCTCGGCAATATGCTGAGCCCGGTCAGGTTGCAGCAAAATATTCATGTTTTAATTAATACTTATGAATTTAGGTATGTACTCATAGTCGCAAACCGCGATCCCAAATAAAAAAAATGAATCTTAATCTTGCAAGCAAATCAGCAACAAACTACGTAGCCAGGAAGACAATTAAGCCACTGAAGTCATCTATCTTTCGCATATTGACTCATCTATATGATTTAACTTAGATTTTAAAAGAAAAATAATCTTTATTATTTATATTACTTTACTTTCATTATATGGTATTATATCTTCCTAAACCGGAAGAAAATGTTGAAATTCAACTATTTGAAATGTATGTCGCTATTGGTTTATTAGTTGGTGACTTTCCTAGTATTTGTTTGTATAAAATTAAAATTCAATTACACAGTTGGAGTTTGCCAACTCCAGCTTCGGAGGTAATCGATTCGTGAAGCATCACAGTAAATGGCCAAACTTTCATTTTTGTTTCTATCCGTTATTTATTGAGGTTCTTGAGAAACATGTGCATGTAGTTATATGCGAAATTGAGTCCTTACGCGTCAACTTTAGTGTTTTTACTATGGATCAGCAATGCTAATCTGCCCGCCTCGGTAGCGTGGTGGTAGCATGTCTGCCTCACGTTCAAGAGGCCCGAGTTCGAACCTCGGTCAGGGTGAGTTACTTGGATAAGGTTTTCCCGGGATTTTCTCTTATCCTGAAAGACGAATGTCGGGTAACTCTAAGCTCTATGGACCCCGGGCTCATTTGAGCATCATTTCACCCATTCCATTCATCGTCCGATATGACTTAACGTTGGAGGACGTAAATTACAAAAACAAAAACAAATTCTAATCTTCTCTGTATCGTTCCAATTTTAGTATATATACCGCCGAAGCGAGTACAAATCATTTGAGCATTATTTCACCCATTTAATTCATCGTCCGATAGACTTAACGTTGGAGGACGTAAATTACAATAAAAAATTATGGATCAGCAACTTGCACTCCGCTTTATATTTTTAGGTTCTTGTCAAAACAAACACTTAAATTTACGATGCTATTTCTAAGTTATTATTGCAAACCTGTGTAGTCATTGACATTTACTATGTAATATGCGTTCTAAGATATCAAGGCATCTTTTATCGAAAGGTTAAGTTCAAGTAAGTGTAACTATGTGATTTTAAACTATTAAGAGTATAGTACATGAAAATAAAGTATAAAGCATATTTTCCAAGTATGCTGTCTTTGTTACGCTTTGTTTATTCACTTAATCATAACCAAAATATTACCTAAATTTCATGATATGATGCATTTAAAAAAAAAAACTTGGAAACAGATCCAATTTCAAATACATACATATAAATATACATAGTTAAAAATAATTCGCCCATTAGTCGCCTTCAAAATGCAAAAATCTGATGGCTAGAAATTTTATATTTTATAACAAAAGCCAATGATTAAAGCTATAAACAGCTAGGGCCTCCTTTGTTTTAACATTTTCAGTAGAAACGATCAGGTTGCAGTGACAAGCCTTACCTCCGCTCGAAGGGTAGATTTCCTTTTGTCTTTTTCTTTAAGAAATATCTCTAAACATAATTTCACTACACTAACAAACCTCTTTGTTTCGGAATCAGATTATAATGCAATCTGGTTACACCTTTTGAAGCATTAATTCTCAAAAACGCAAAGAAATATAGTTTGGTAATTTTGAGCTTAAGGTCCAATTAGCTAACTTTTCTGTAATTTAATAATATCTTTCAGAAAATTTAGATTCTTTCTTTTATTTTTCTGACAGCCAAATCTCCAGAAGTTTTAGTCACGAAATTAACACGCCACATGTATTTATGAAATACCCCTATGTAATAATCCAATTAAGTTACTGAAATTTTATAATTTATCGCTTTATTCGAGCATTCTCTTGATATTTACATACTTTGCTTCAATGCTGAAGAACACTAATGAAATCTCTCCTGACTTTGACCTCGTTTCTCATAAATTTGACAATAACATCATAGTATATAAGCAACTTATTTTAGATAAATTTAAAATCTGTCGTAAAAATACTTATAAATTCGAGATTTCGTTTAAAATACGGTTAATTTATTGATGTATAGCTTTGTAGCTCTACTAATGAGCTAGTACTTCTCAATAAAGTGCTTTCATAGTAAGGTACTAACGCTTAGGATTTTGCCAGACCAAAAGAAAAACGCCGTTTTAATGCTGGTGTGTTCGGAAGTATTTTCTGTTTTCTCAATGCTCCATTAACCGTTTCAATTTATTTCGATGCTGTAAATTCCGCTCCTATTTACTTTACGAGTTTAAGTGTGCCTGAGGTTGGTGCACAAATTATTGTTTGTATACTATAGCATTTTTTTCTACCACAAGCGTTGCACAAAACTAAAAACAAGAAGTTTAGAAGGCACCAGCTCCTCTATATATACCAAGAACGATTTAGTAAACGATAAATATTTGTCTAGAGAAGTTTTAAATTAATAACTATATAAAATATAAATCATACATTTCGCAAATGTACTATCCAAGTGCACATTAAAGTAATATTCAACTTGAAAAAGGTTCCACAATAATTCATACTACGATAAACTGTTTCCTTTTTAACCTCTTACACTTTCTTAGCAATTAGTGTTGGACAATATGCCGCAATCATGGACACTGATTATACATTAAATAACATATAAAGTGAGAAAGGAGACCTAAGTCCTTGTTTGGGTTACCTTTTACAGTAAAGACGTTTCAGGTGGGTTGTGAACACCATTCACGAGTCATGTTTATTAACTACTATGATCTCAAACATATTTTAACCAAAAATGTTGGATAATTTTAGGAACGGGTCGATGCAAATTTTTCCCGATACTTGATAACGGTTCACGATATTTTTCACTATACTTCGATACTCCTACCGTCATTTATACTTCTATTTTCAATACAAAATAGAAAGTTGATAGAAGTGTGTAATGCCAATAAAATTAAATTGGTGCACATGTTAAAGAGAGAAAACTTAAAACTATCACTATACCTATTTTTACATTCTATATTTTACATTTAAAAGCAAAATTCGTTTGTGTAACAGCCCACTTTTATAGGTTGTTGTTTAAATTCGCACTTTTTCGGGGTCAAGTATACTTTTTTCTCTGTCACATATGAGTCCTGCTAGCTAAACAGTCTTTCAGAGAAAACTGTTGCAGGTGGAATACACAAGTTTCGGAAATTTTTAATTTGTTTTCCAGTGCGCTAGTAAGAGGAGGTGACAAATCGTCGTTGAGATATGCAGTGATTTCTTTTTGGGAACTGGTAACTGGCACTGACTTTGACACACGATTATTTTCTTGCGTAATGTTACATGCACCACATTTCTGGCAATTTCTCCGACTTCACAACGTTCTACTCACGGCAATAATATTTTGCGATTTTAAAATAAATATGCAGAAACACCATCGAAGTTTGGAAAAAGTATAGAGTATTCGAATTTTCTGAAGTATTGTTCACTGTCTATACCATGTAAGTATCGTAAGTATCGAGGTATCGCAGGTATCGAGGCCTATCCCTATTCATTTTTATAAAAAAAATGTATAAACCTACGCCGTTTATTTAACAAATGCAGAGCTTCAATTTCTAGTTGGTATTTATTCTACTTTGTTTTATGAGTTACGTTTATGTTTTAAGGGTTTAACGTCCTTTAACCGATTAGGTCATATCGCACGAAGAATGAAATGCGTGAACTGATGCTCAAATGAATCCAGATCCATGAAGATTACAGTTACCAGACATTTCATATTTCAGGATAAGAGAAAACTCCAGGAAAAAAGGTCATCTTGATCGAGATTCAATTTGGGACTTTTGAATGTAAGACAGCTATAAATATGATGTGAAACATATAGAATATGGGAAAATTAATTGTTATTTCACACTGGCCGTGTGTAGGCTAAAGTATGCAAAGATAGAGTCAGACTGAAAAATTCAATGCCATAGCCGGGATTTGAACCACGGATCTTCTGGTCTCTGTCCAGCCACTCTAACCCTTGAGCTACTATAGCCAACGTACCGACATGTCATTAAATTCTACAACTGACTCTTGGTGAACCACTTAGGAGTTCTCATAAACACATGAGACAACTACGACAACTACTACACATGTAGTTGTCTCATGTGTTTATGAGAACTACTAAGTGGTTCACCGGGAAAAACAAAAGTCAGTTGGAGAATTTAATGTCATTTCGGCACGTTGGCCATAGTAAATCAAGGGTTATAGCGGCTGGACGAAGACCAGAAGATCCGTGGTTCAAATCCCGGTTATGGGAATACAGAATATGTCACTTCAATTGTTTACTACCCTTTAATCCTTCTTAAAAAGTTAAAAAGTTAGCTTCCTTTCAATTTGCATAAGTACCTCTCTGATCAATAGGGCGTAGCAAATTACTAGTTCGAATCTCAGCATACATATGCGTGAATTTAAATAGCTTGTATTGTGTAACACATACTCCCCAATCCTTAGCATTAATCATGAATTCCAGCTATTGTCTCGATATCCGTAGTAATGCATAGCACTCAAGATCCACAACAGGAAGAGCCTCAAAGCTTGCCAAAGTACCACAGCGATAACGTTCATTGTTGTTTTTACATTTCGTGCGTATTAGCGATTTTCTTTTTAAAAACTGAGTCCTGTACGTTTTACAAAATTTATAATTTTAGCATAAACTAACTCAACGAAAAAAGAACGAAAAAAATAAAATCTACAATACGTATTTTACAGGAAAATTCATGTTATCTTCTACTACGTAAAATATACGATGTATCCCGTTCGCCACTTAGAAATAAACTTTGAATATAGCATTATAAATGTATGTTAGGATACATTATAGCATTTGATTTTTGCAGTACTTAACTGCAGCAATCTACAAAACATTTTTAAAAATCTGAAGTCATTGGTTTTGATGTTATTCAGAGATTTGAGTATAGAAGTGCTGTCATTAAAATCATTAAGTGTCACTCAATCCATGGGAGTTCAATTTTGAAGTTGATAAAACATATATATACTTATATATTTCCTTCATTAATTTTTTCGATGTTTTTCATCACCCAAATTTCTCTTCGTGGGAGAAATCTTAGGCAATTGCTTTCAGAAGTTCCCCACAAAATCTTTAAGACTATGTACTTTATCATAGGAAACTTATTAAAGGTAAAACTTAACAACGTACATGACGAAGTAAGTTTTGTTAGTTGAAAAGCATAGAAGTAAAGAAGTATATTTTAGAATTCGTTGTCTAAAATAATGCACATTTTATTTGTAAATCATACAATAATTTCATGAAATAAATATGTTTGAAAGATAAATTTAAAATTGATTACAATACTTTGAAAAGTACGCGAAAAGAGATTTTCATGCAAAACGTTAAAAAAAACAGATAATTTTGGAAATTAATTGTTTTTTTTTTTCACACTAGCCGTTTGTAGGAAAACGTTTGGGCAGGTTTAAAAATGCATTGCCATGGTAGCTCAATGGTTAAAACAACCCGACAGAAGCCGGTGGTTCAAATCTCGGCTCTCACATTGAATCTTTCAGCCCGACTCTACCTATATAGAAAATGTTTCTTCCTCCGGAAGTACTCAGAGAATTTATGTGACAATTTTAGAGTACTTAGTAAAATAATCAAATGAATTGAAAGAGAAATATGCAATTTACAAAATTAACAGTTGGTTTGGTTAATATATTTTAGAATAGTTTAACACATTCCCGAAAATAAGAACGACATTAGTCCTCAAAAGCTCAGAAACTTTTTCAGAATTGACCTAGCTGATGATAGCACGAGAAAATTTATTTTCTTATATCCGCCAAGAAATAGTTTAATGTAACACAGTAAAAATATACAATATAAACATTATATGTGGGGTACTTATTTTAAATAAACTTTTTCTAGAACAGCAAATGACTGAACTTAATGTAGAGATGCGCTCGACGTATTAAAACTTTATATTGATAGCAAGGGTTGGAAGTGAACTCTAAACAAAAATCTCAGGCATGTATCTCGATCCGACTGGCTTTTGTTTCCGGGACTGTGTCACCTTGGTAGTCAGAATATATATGAATGTATGCAATGGAATGTTTACCTTCACGTTACCAAGGCGCAAGGGTATCTACTTGACTCGGTGCGGCTTAAGTGCGTAATAAAGAATCTGTAACGTTTTCCTCCTCTAGGTGTTAAATTAGTACTGTTGTTTCCGAGTGAAATTAAAAAATATAGTCATTTCGTATCTCATTTGGAGTATTTAACGCCCTTCGTAACATACGGTACTAAGGCGGTGGACGTTATTAACCGTATCTGTGAAAGGAATGTTTGGAAGAAAATGTTCCAGGTCTAAGTTTATTTGACGACCTGCCAGGGTGGATAGTCTTGGCGGGATCTGAACCACATTCCTCCTGAATGTCTGGTATCTAATCACAACAGTGTGAACTCTTAGGGTCATGCGAGGTATCAAGGCCGCCTCTTGGTTAACAACTGAGCGCCGCAAACTTCAAAACAAGGAAATGCCGAAGAAGCCGACCTACCTGTTAAAATGAAGAGGGTGAAGACCGCCAAGGGCGTCAGCAGTGCTCCTATATCGGCCATGATATTGCTGCTGCTTCTTCTTCTCAGACGAATGACCTAATTTCTTCCAAGAAGCACATTAATTGAGCCATTGAATTATGTGTGTTCTAGAACGAGGACAGCACGCAGTTGTTATTCCCGACGTGTATGTTGTGGGAGGGCATTGCTTCCTCGCCGGATGTGACTGTTTGGATCACTTTATCCAACACGTTACACGCACTACGGCTACGTGCTATCTTCTAGTGCACAGAAAGCTGACTATCACAACAGTAAACAAACGCTTGACCAGGCCAATTAGGAGATCTAACCTCACTATGCACACACTCACACGCGCGCGTAGCTACCTTTTGTTTACGTCTCGACACCGGTCCTATATTACGGACATTTGACACGCTTTTATATTCACTCCGATTTACCAGTCCAACCACTTGCTGCAGTTTATCGGTCGCGATATTTGGTTAGTTACAAGTTAACATCACATCACAATACCGGCATTCACCACATTTAAGGTAGAAGGAAATAGTTTAACTAGGGCACGTTTTAAAATGTTTTTATGACTAATGTGTATTTATTGGTTTGTCGTTTGTCGAATGTTTTAGTCCACACATGAGCCACGATGATGCACGACGACATTAAATTGGCCGGGAGTCTCGACGTCCGAGGCGCCACACCATGCAGTCGGCAGCAGGGGCATGAACCTGGTGGTATTGGTACCAGCACTAGCAGACACACATTCAGGAAACACAGTAGTACCACCACCACAACCACCAGCAAGGGGCTCAAGGCTGTGTTAATATGATGACGAGTGGTAGGAGGCAGTGGTTCTACCCCCTCTTCTGCCGCTCTTCCGAATATGACCCGAGCCCGAGCGAGGATCCTGCCGAGCGAACGGCGCTGATACTGCGCACCGGACGCCTTCCTCGCTCAATACACCCAGGGATGCCAACCCCGCGTTAATTACCGCGCCGTACGACACTTTTGTACGACTTCATATTCTTGCTTTTAAGGAAACATTGACTGAAACTTTCAATAAGTCTTTTCCTTTTTAAATGCACTTTACTTGAGCTCTGCGCTACCAAATGAGCATTCTTTCAACATGTCGCAGATAAATACAACGCTGTGTTAACTCAAATATGATTGTAATCCAAAAATGTTGGTGAAACTTTTATAGCGTAATATACATGTCACTAAACATTCTGAGTAGACTTTTTAATAACTTTGTTAGATTTTTTTAGAGTCCTCTAACGTTGTCACATCGCACGATGAATGAAATCAGTGAAATGGTGCTCAAATGAGTCCACGGTCGCTAAAGCTTAGAATTGTCCGATATTTATCTTTTAGTATAAGGGAAAACCCTGTAAAACCTTACGAAGATAACTCATTACCTCTTGAATGTGAAGTAGACACGTTACCACTTACATTACAGAGGTGGGCATAATAATAAATTAAGTAGATCCTTCTTCAAAACACATAAATGAAACAAAAAATAAAAAATTGCACTTTTTAAGGAATGCCAGCCTCAATACGTCATTTTAAACATCGAATGCTAACTACAGGGACAACAAAATACCTTCTTTAAGGGTATCCTTTGTGAAATTTCTAGAATGTCAATTTTCGACCGACCTATTTGACATTTTAATACGGCAGTCAAGGCATGTTAAATATATCCACCAAAATCCATGCATACTTTTGTTTCTGAGATAACTTTTCAATGTTTTAACAATTGGTCCACACGATGCAATTAATTTAATTAAAAAGAGTGTGTTATAAACAAACATTTAGTAGTACTAGAGATGAATTTTAATTCTCCTGCTAGTTTGGGAGAAAATAAACTTCAAAGAGGACTTTTTGTTTACAGCTTTACACATTACTAATATTACATGTAGTTTAACGCCATTTAATCTGCTGGGTGAAATGTTTCTCAAATGAGATCGGAGCCCATAGAAGTTAAGTTACCTCACGGTAAGGCGACACGACAGTAACGTGTGCAGCTTGCATTCGAAAGGTCGCGGGTTCCCCCCACCACCCGTCGATCGCGCACCTTCACTTGGGTTTCCTGCGGTATCCTCTTTAACATTTTTGCAAATACTGACGTGGTTTCTTTCAAACAATGATTTCTCTATCCTTTATCTTCTTCACTCCATTTCCTTATCAACTTGCAGGTGTGTGCTTTCAGGCTTGTGGTGTATGGCGATGTCGGAAAAATGACGCGGAAGATTGCGCATTGTGAATGCTGTACTCGGCGTTCGGTGGTATCTTTAGCTGCGAGGAGAATGTTGGTTGACAACTCACCTGGCTGGGCAGCGGATGTGAAGGGTATTCGCCACCCTGCATGAGGTTTCTCCCTTAATATCTACCATTTATACGATTATTATTATTATTATTATTATTATTATTATTATTATTATTATTATTATTATTATTATTATTATTATTATTATTATTATTATTATTATTATTATTATTATTATTATTATTATTATTATTATTATTATTATTATTATTATTATTATTATTATTATTATTATTATTATTATTATTATTATTATTATTATTATTATTATTATTATTATTATTATTATTATTATTATTATTATTATTATTATTATTATTATTATTATTATTATTATTATTATTATTATTATTATTATTATTATTATTATTATTATTATTATTATTATTATTATTATTATTATTATTATTATTATTATTATTATTATTATTATTATTATTATTATTATTATTATTATTATTATTATTATTATTATTACTATTACTATTATCATTATCATCATCATCATCATCATTAGAACTGATTGTGTGCTTATATACTAAATCGCAAAATTTAGAGATAAAGCTTTAAGAAGCAGATGGATTCTTCTAAAAATGTATTGAGCTTTTCACACAATCTCTTCTAACATTCAAGAAAATAAATTTAAATCCTGCAATAATAGAAACTGAACAAGAAAAACTGTACTTTCTTTGAACGAATAAGTTTATAATATCTCCTGTTGCAACCATTGAGCTATTGTAGTAGAAATAAGTGATAAATAATTAAATTTGCAAAAAGCATGGACATATTATTTCCTTTTAGTGTTTGAAATACAAAAAATTCCCAATCCATTATTTTGTTTGTTTTCGTCAGTGTAGGTGTAGGTGTATGTTTACTATTTAACCATTAAGAATATGTTAGAAAAGGATGCATAAGTGTACACGTGTGCGAGTGAGTGAAAGAAACATCAGAACTGAAACATGAAATTTCGAAATAACACATAAGTTAAGATCCATGACCTATTTTGGACAACCGTGCATAGAGAAATATTTTTCTTCTTCTTAATTTTCCTTTAAAAATGACTCCTAAAGATTTTGATTCAGTACCATATATCTATTATGATATGATGGTATGACAAACAAATGCATATATTGCAAATAATTTATGGAGTGGATTTCATATTCACTGAATTTTATGTTACTGTCAAACTATACGAAGCAGACTGAAGAATTTAAATTTTCCGCAACTTTAAGAGCAATACACACCTGTAAATATGAAGTTGCTCTTCTTTTGTTTCTCATAAGTATACGCAAACGACGTGTCAACCTGTTGTTTGAACAGTTGACTGTCGTCTCATTAAGAGAAAAATAAAAACCTGATGCGTTGCAGTCATATGGCTTTTTCAATCATTGTTCTCAAAACTTTATCTTACCTTATTTTTACTGTATCTAGTTCTTGCTAATTCAAACCTTCAAAATGCATTTGCACATTTCTTTGTGGGATGCACTAGGTTGACATTGCAACAGATTTTAATAGAGCGTGATTGTTTAAATTCATACTCTTTGCAATATTACCATAGACTAGCAATATCACCATAGACCGATTGAGAAGGTATAACTATATGAAAATCAGACCAATAATAAGGAATATTTCGGAAATGGTTAACTACACGTAAAATATATATGTAAATACTGTGTTTACAGGGGAGGTACAGTTTTTCTCTAGCTGATAAGAAATTGTCTGTCCCATGATTTGCCAATTACCTACACTAAGCAAATTGAGAATGAAAACTTCAAAGACTATTTCCACAAAATTAAATTTATCATGGAAATATCTTAAACATAATATCGGATTTCAATTAAAGTTGTTAAAATTATTTTGAGAAAATAAAAGTAAGGTGACAATGTTTCATAAATAAAAATAAATATTTTGTTTGCTATCGACGCTGTCAGTTAAGCCGCTGATGTGTCGGAATTTTTCGGCACGAGCTCTTTTATATGTCATTAAATTTACTGGCATAGAGCTTTCACAGTTAAGTATACTTATAAACCACGTATCTGGGCTGGGTTAGAACTCATCACTTTAGGATCAAGGCAAGGGTCAACTGAGCCACTTAATGCTACCATATACGAGGGCTGTTCAATAAAGAATGGTCAAAAAATTTGACAATGTACCTTTACTCATCCTCAATTTTGATGGTCCTTCTCAAAATAGTCTCCCCTGAATGTGATGCACTTGTCCCAGCATTTCTGCCAGTCTTCTAAGACTTGCTGGAAACCATTTTTTAGAGATCTTTCAAAATAGCCTCCACAGCTTTCAAGACTGCTTCTGATGATGGATAATGCCTCCCACGAAGGCATTTCTTCAAGTTAGGGAATAGACAGAAGTCACATGGCACTAAATCTGAACTATAGGAAGGATGAGGGATGCACTTCACGTTGATTTTTGGAAGATATTCAGCAACAACATTGGCAATATGCGGCCGCGCATTATCGAGGTACAGCATCCAGCCTGCATCACGGAAATGTGGTCTTTTGCACCTGATATGGACTTGCAATGTTTTCAGGACATCCCTGTAGTATTGTCCAGCTACTGATGTGTGTGCAGGTACAACATGCTGATAAGCCATTTCATGAATATCAAAGACTGAGATGACCATAACTTTCCTAGCAGAAGCACCAACTTTTGCTATTTTGGGGGTTGGTGGTGAAGGAGATTTTCACACTGAGCTTTGCTGTTTGCTCTCAGGATCAAAATGATGTAGCCAAGTTTCATCAACAGTGATTACGTTTGAAAGCAACTCCAGATCTTCCTCTAACATCAACTTTAACTACATGTTACCTCCATTGAAGTGGTAGGCGATACTGAACATGTCTGAACTTGCCTGGTTCTCACAAGCGGTAACCAGGAGTACCAACATTGAAACTACTACGGTGTCTTTGTTTCACATTAAGCTAACAGAATGTAATAAGATTGAATTTTAGTGCGAAAAATTATGACCGTAAAAAAGTATGATCATTCTTTATTGAACAGCCCTCGTATGTGTGAGTTATTTTCTTGAAGACCAGATGGCAGGATGACTCAGACGGTATCGTCTGTGGCCATCATTTGAGAGGCCCGGGTTTGATTCCCGTTGCTGACCTGGCTAACCCATGAGTTTTGCCCGGGGGTTTTCCCGGTTCGCCAGGCAAATGCAGAATAGGTTAATTGCAATTCCCGAATTTACTGCATTTCATATCCGTTATCATTTCACATCATCTCTCATCTGGTGGTCTCTTTCAGTGTATAAGTGTCGGTGGGTGTCTCGGCGGTGTCGTAACTCCTTGAGTCGGCCGCCCTCTGTCTCCTCTCCTTCATCCTTCCTCCCGGGGATGCCTCACTTGGGATTTAGGTACAATAAACCACAGGTTTCAGTTCCGAATCCCCTCCATAGTAATTCTAATCCTATTTTCTTGGAAACCTTTGTGTTTTCCTTGAAAGATGCATCAAGTTTGATATTTAACCGATTTTTTGTTTTTTAAAGTTGGAGAAATTGATGTGAACGATAAAATCAGATGTTTTTTTCCTCTAGTCAGCTTGGTGCTGTAATAACAACACGGGAACTATGTAGGTATATAACGAAAACAGCAATACTTTATACGAAAGCGCAATTTGACAGGTTTATGCCATTAAAATATCGTGGTAAATTTGCAGCATACAGCAGTTTTGAACCCCCCCCCCCCTCAGCATTATGCAAAATACACACAGTGCCAAAACTGTACGTGTTAGACAAAATCGATATGAGGGTGTTTTATGGGACATGTATCTATTTGATGCCACAAAGTCTTCTCCGGCCTCCCGTAATCGCCAACACCTGCGGCGTCTAATGAAAACGTGATGCACAGCAGTCTTAACCCGGGAGATTAGCTCTCGTACTATCCTACTCAAATATTTGCACTGCAGGCAACCTTCTAGCCTTGACTGCGTTAACAGAGGAAGTTTTGTATCCCACACAAAAATTTAATGTAGAGTGTTGAGGGCCGCTTAGCTCAAAAGCAACATTTTTGAGACAAATTTCCCAGTGTAATGCACGATGAACACCAAACCTGGTATTAAGCCAGCACCTTCTAAGAACCAAAACAAAAATTCAAAAATAAAATTCAACCATCCCTAAATTATCCTTTTTATAGTGTAACAGAATTACTTACCTCACGATTTTACCCCAATTTTGAAGCAATATGTCTGCCTCAACGATGATGCTGAACTAAGGGAGTTAACGTATTTGAATCTTACATTGTGCGATAACACAAGAAATTATACCTTATTCAGCCACGTCTTGCCCCTTCGGTGACCAGTCCAGAATTGTCCAGGATTCTGCCCAGAATGTCCTACTCAACTACCAAAATTCCCCTAATAACCTCCTCTTTTGCTAATGACCCTAAGCCCTCACTACTATCTTCTAATATAATGTTGCCACTTCATTTCTACATTACTGAAATGGTCTGATTTCCATCCTAAACTCTCTCTCTCTCTATTATATATATATATATATATATATATATATATATATATAAATTTCTAATAAATACTCTCACATATTCCACAAATTCCACTAGCTTGCCATACCAAATCTGGCAACTTTGGATAGTATCTTTGCCTTCACTAACGTAACCTACTATGTATTTCTCCGAATCTGCCTGAGACTAGTCCTCGCTAATTATATTACTTAATAACATCTTACCCCGAGCCAAGCTGTACTTATAATTAAGTGCCAAGCTCTTTAACATTTAACACAAATCAACAAAATATAATATATTTATTATAATTCTTAATTAATTTAACTGATCCATAATTTTTAATCAATGTAAAGTCTTTCAAACGTTTACCTTTTTTCTTCAAAATTATTCAAACATTTTCATTAAATTAATATATCTTCAGACTAATAAAATTTACATATTCAATTTTCTAAGAATAAATTACGAAATAAGATAAAGCGAGTTTGCACTACCATAAAGTGTGTGACTCGTGTTCGGGAACTCCCAGTTCGGTCTCACTGGCCGCCCACTCTGACCATGGATTTTTTCTGTGGGTTTCCCTAGTGGGCAATATGATTTTGGAGTGGTGTCTTCTGTTACGGGTCTCCTCTGTTTCATTTTCTCTCATTCCCTTTTATTCTTTCACGTTAAATGATGGACCTGTGTGTAGTGCGCCTCTATATCGTAGATGGTAGCGTGTGTGCCTCACGTTCAAGTGTTCTGGAGTTCCAATCTTCAGGGTGACTATTTGGATACATTTTTCTGGGGTGTTCTCTTATCCTGAAATATGAATGTCTGTTAACTCTAAGCTCTATGGACCCTGGGCTCATTCGAGGATCATTTCATTCAATATTTATTTATTTATTTATTTATTCATTCATTTATTTATTTATTTATTTATTTATTCATTCATCCATTCATTCATTCGATCATTCATTCATTCATTTATTTATTTATTTACTTATTTATTTATTTATTTATTTATTTATTTATTTATTTATTTTTTATTTATTTATTTATTTAATTATCTATTTATTTATTTATTTATTTATTTACTTATTTACTTACTTATTTATTTATTTATTTACTTACTTACTTACTTACTTACTTACTTACTTACTTATTTATTTGTTTGTTTATTTATTTATTTTGTGGCCTTACCTCCCCCCGCTGCGTCTGCTGCTACTCTGTCTTTGGTATCAGCCACTCTGGATGTGACTTTAGCAGCCTGGATCCCGGTGATCTGGTCGCCTAGTAGATTGCTCTATGAGTTGACTATTCTTTGCCCTGGCTAGTCATTAGAGCTGAGACCACGCTATCTACAGGGTATGCGTGAGATAGGTTGACGAAATAAAAACAACACAGTTCATACCATCAGCTTTACTATTCAGTTCGTTTCGTGCTTACAGTTCACCAGGAGTTGCCGCCGCGTTCAGATCGAATTACTCTAGATTTCCACTATCACGTTACAACTATACTGAATTGCTGAAATCTATCGCGATGGAATAAATTACTAACACTGTTTTGAAAGTATACTTCGCCGCTTAATTAACTGCTGGGAGATCTTGTTCACTTAATAAGATTCTCATTACTGATTGTACTTCTCGGCGCAATCCGACGTTTGTGTCCCCGGCAGGCAAAACACGTCTACACTGTATCACGTCTCAGACTAGAAGACCGACGCTAAAACCTAATATTCCTTACCAAAAAAGATATAGCCTCGCCTCCAGCTGGATTTCTCTGAAAAACTCTAGTTAGCGAGCTACAACCACGCGGACATTTCCCCGAAATACTGGTTTGGGCCAGGTTTGGACCGGTCTACTAATGACCCAGGTAACGACCCTCCCGTGACCACAGCCTTTCGACGGAACATTTTCATCCATATAGACCAGCAACTTTACTATATAGCTCTGGGTTAAAATACTTATTGGCATTCTAGTAATTGAATCTAAATGCTGTTGCTTCGTTTCATGAACTTATCCATCTGTACTATTCATTATCTTAAATTCTTTCACCTTACTCCTCATTATAATTTAATTATCATTTTATTCATTGTTAAAATCGTATTCAATCATACGGCTGATAAATACGGCATCAATTTATTTATTTATTCATTCATTTAATTATTTATGCATTCATTCATTTATTCATTTATTCATTTTTTGTTTATTTGTTTGTTTTTGATACAACAGAACAATGCTCCAATCACAGTAGCTACATACATAATAATTTACAAACATGCTTAAACATAAATATAAAAGTAAGGCAAAGGACAATGCAAAATGTAATACAAAAAACTAAGACTAAATACCCAAATTTAAGTGTAATTCAAAGAGTAACAAATAAGAATACAATAAACTAAGACTAAAGCAAAAAAATATATATAATCGAAGATAAGACATTTGTAATTGTGTTATCATTAAACATAAAACATAAATAACACAATTGAAAATCACATGCTGTTAATTCATGTATATAATTGTTCCTTAAATTGCCTGTTAACGTTGGAGGACGTAAATTTAAATTTTAAAAAAATAATGGCGTGCAGATGATGTAAAGCCCTGAGTGTTGGAAATTTTTCTCAGGTCCAGCAGAGGTAAAAACCTAAACTTCCACTGGGCTACTCTCCGCTGCTTGAGATGTTAGGCGGGTTGCTGCAAGCGCCTCCCAGCCGGGTGGTCAAGCCAGGAACTGTTACGATACTCTTCGCGACTATGTCGCTTCCACTTCTACAGTCCATACGTCCTTCCGAGGTTATATTCACAAAACAACCAATTACGAGTCGGGATGATAGGTATCTATTCCGTTGCCGACATGCTGACGAAGATACCGTTTAAATTGCTCTAGTATTTTTACAATAGGTACAGAAATATTGATTACACCAACGTTTATACACACTTTGATAAACGGAATGAGTACACTCTGGAAGCGTATATTTTTCTAAGTGGCCGGTTTACAATGTTGTCACGGAACGTGTTTCTTTAGCTTCGTCCTACTCAATCCTCTCATAATTGAGTCTCAGTTACTAAACGTGCACTGATAGCCGAGCGGTTATAGACAAGTATGTAGGAGCTAGACCTACAAAACTTCGAAACTTAGACACCATTTTAAATTGTTCATTGCAGAAATACGAAATGTGTATTCAGCACATTGTAACTTAACTTCTAATTGCTAAGCTTTACTTCATTTGTTGACATTTATGCTTACACAGAAAAACTGCAACACTCTACTCTGTTTTGAAAGTAACTGAAATAAATGTTTTATATGTAAAATCAAATAAAAATATAAATTAACTTGGTAGTGGATGTGTAAAGCTTCTGCTTCTATTACTGCCCTCATTCTGCGGGGCATAGATGAGACTAAATGCCTTGACATTTATGCTTACACAGAAAAACTGCAACACTCTACTCTGTTTTTAAAGTAACTGAAATAAATGTTTTATATGTAAAATCAAATTAAAATATAAATTAACTTGGTAGTGGATGTGTAAAGCTTCTGCTTCTATTACTGCCCTCATTCTGCGGGGCATAGATGAGACTAAATGCCTAGTGAAATTTTCACGAAAAGATGCTCGCATTATATACCAGCGTCATTCATAACAGATAAATGAGCCCAAGTGGTTACACAAGCAATATTAAGGCAATTTTAAAGTAACATTGCATTTACTTTGAAAACAAGAATATATTATTTGTGTTTTTATAAATGAATGGGTTTAAAATATTACTTATCTTCTGCAAGAAAAACATAAGGCATTGTTATTAAACTAACGGTAATATAAGGAAACATGCACATTAGGGATTCGAACTCATGTTGGTCCACTTACGAGACACAGGCGTTTTATCGCTCGGCTATCATGCATACGGCCAAGCCGCAAAGCATCTCCCTATCAACCGCATAGCTTTCTTGAAATGAAGCCAGAGTCATATAGTGTTATCAAAGCTTATATTGGAAAAATTAATTGTTCTTTCACATTGTGTGTAGGCCAAAGTATGAAAAGGTAGAGTCAGACTGAAAACTTCAATGCCATGACCAGGATTCAAATCATTGAACTTTTGAGTCTGACTCATATCTTTCCAACGCGTATATTGTGAAAGCAGTGTCAGGGAATGCTTCCAAAGTTTCTCCAATCTAACTTTGTTTCTGGCAACTACTGTTTTTTTTTTTTTTTTCAAAGGCTATATCCTAAATCCAAAAAGCGTTAAAACGATTCGTGTGAGTGTCTATCTGTGAGCAATATAACTGAAAAATGAAATATGTAATAAATACAACTAGGTAATCATTTCAGTAAGCTCCAAAATTAGACTGGGAATTTTTCAAAATAATCTCTTAACACAAAATATGCGTTACACGGGAAAACGTTTATTATTTATTACACTCCAACAGTGAATAAAACAAATTTGATTGGACCAGGAATGTTGAAGTTAACTTCGAACTATACACATTAAAACCATACGCCAATACAGCAGCGATTAAGTCACTGATGGGCTAGTAATCACAGTGTGGTGAGTAACGTCTGCATATGTAGTATATTTTCGTCTATCAAAATAGATATTACAAAATTCGTTATCAATAACCCACACTTCACAATCGAGTCCCAGAAAATTAAATATAGATCTTATTTTTCATCTAAATGTTTTTAATATGGGATATATTAATCAAATTCGTTAGAGCCGTTTTGAGTAAACAAAAATTTTCGAAAAATCTTCCATCTAAAGAGTAGCTGACGTGGGCAGATTTTGTTGGAAATCTTTGTATCCCTCTTTCGAAGATATTCTACTTAAATAACACGTCTGATATTTTTCTAAGTCTTCTTTTTATAACTTTGCTGTTCACAGAAGGCATATGTATGTGTTTCTTCATCTTTTATTCAGTTGCCTCAAAATCTTTATCTATTTCTAGTAAAATCTCGCAGCGGAATTGTTAGATACAATTCAATCTATGTTCTTGATGTCGACGAAAAAGAAACACATTTTTGGGTTTAAGGAGTCTGAAAAAGATGCCTTTTGTTCAAATCTCGGTGTCGAAATTCTGGTGGAATGCTTCCTCTTTTTACCTAGGTAAATAGTAGATAAATTAAAAATGCTTTTCGGAGGTCCAGAAGATTTCAATAAATACACTCTCGGTGAAATATTTGCATTTAATTTTTGGATAGAATATACCTCACTTACGTACTGTAAAGTACGAACAAAAGTGTATGAACACGGCAGTACGTGTTTACTTGATACAATAAATATATCCCAATTAGAATTATCTTGAAACACTTCGGTGGGTAATACAAGACCGAAGAAGCAGCTATATGGTGATTCTAATTTATGTTGATAACACTGATCAGCGCTGCTTCCAGCCGGATTTGTGTACGTATGCTTGTTAACATTTCAAACACATTCTCTCGAGCTACTTGATAACCAATGTTTTCTTTCTTTCTTTCTTTTTTTCTTTCTTTCTTTCTTCCTTCCTTCCTTTCCTTCTTTCTGTCCTTTCGTTCGCTCTTTCTTTCTTTCTTTTTTCTTTCTTTCTCTCTTTTTTCTTTCTTTCTCTCTTTTTTCTTTCTTTCTTCTTCTCTTTCTTTTATGCTTTCTACCATTCTTTTCTTCTTCCTTTATTTGTTGCTTTCTTTATTTATTTATTTCTTTCTTTCTTCCTTCCTTCCCTTCTTTCTGTCTGCCTTTCTTTCCTTTTTCTTCCTTACTTTCCTTCCTCCTTTCTTTCTTCCTTTTTTCTTTCTTCCTTTCTTTCTTCCTTTCTTTCTTTCATTCTTTCTTCCTTTCTTTCTTACTTTTTTCTTTCTTTCTTTCTTTCTTTCTTTCTTTCTTTCTTTCTTCCTTTCTTTCTTTATTGCTTTTCTTCTTTCTTTCTTCCTTCCTTTCTGTCTTTCTTTCTTTTTTCCTTTCTTTCTTTGTTTCTTTCTTTTTTCTTCACTCCTTTTTTCTTTCTTTCATTCTTCATTTCTTACTTTCTTACTTTCTTTTTTCCTTCCTTTCTTTCTTTCTATCTTTCTTCCTTTCTTCCTTACTTCCTTTCTTTCTTCCTTTCTTCCTTTTCTTCTTTCTTTCTTTCTGTCTTCCTTTCTCTCTTCCTTTGTTTCATTATTTCTTCCTTTCCTCCTTTCTTTTTCATTTCTTTCTCTTTTCTTCCTGCTTTCTTGCTTTCATTATTTCTTCCTTTCTTTCTTGCTATCTTCCTTTCTTTTTTCTTCCTTACTCTCTTCCTTCCTTACTTCCTTTCTTTTTTCCTTTCCTTCTTTCTTCTTTTTTGTCTTTCTTCCCTTCTTCCTTTCCTTCTTCCTTTCTTCCTTTCTTCCTTTCTCTCTTTTTTTGTTTCCTTCTTTCGTCCTTTCCTCCTTTCTTTCTTTCTTTCTTTATTTCTCTCTTTCTTCCTTCCTTTCTTGCTTTCTTTTTTCTTTCTTGCTTTCTTCCTTCCCTCCTTTCTTTCTTTCTCGCTCTTTCTTTCTTTCTCTCTTTCTTTCTCTCTTTATTTCTTTCTCTCTTTCTTTCTGTCCATTTTTCTTTCTGTCCCTCTTTCTTTCCTTCCTTTCTTTCTTCATCTTGTTTCCTTCCTTTCTTTCCTTCCTTCCTTCCTTCCTTCCTTCCTTTCCTTCCCTTCTTCCTTTCATTCCTTTCTTCTTTCTTTCCTTCTTTTTCCTTTCTTTCCTTCTTTATTTCTTCCTTTCTTTCATTCTGTGTCGTCAATACCCACAAGCTTCTTGTATCAGGTTTCGAAAACCCTAAAGCCAATTTAAAGACGCTCTATGCATTATAAAACCATTTTACACGTAATATAAACGATATAGCTCCAAACGAAGCTATTAGGAAATGAGTTGGAAAACATTTCTTTCGTTTCCCCTTTCCTCGTTAAGTGACCTTTTGAAATTAGCAAATAAAACACGTTTCAGGGCTGCGTAAAAATTCCACAAAAACCTCTAAGTCTTATGTTCTCTTTCATTAGTATCTACTTGCCCTTTCCAAACAAGTTCCTTGTGGTTTATATTCAGAGGGCAGACAACTCGTATTTTATCTTTCCTTTTTATTATGACGTACAACTTCATAACCAGTAATCAATTTATTTATGGTTAGCCTGTTCCATGGAAAGTCTCACACCGTATATTCCACAGTAACTCTTTATATGCCTTTCTTCTGTTGTGCTTTCTAAATTAAAAAGCTAAATTCAAATACCCTGTATGCATTAATTACCTAAATAATATAAATATAAGACCTGCTTATGTAACGATTTACAAAGAAGATCTAAAATGTCCGCACATGTACTTTTTTAAAAGCAGCCTAAATTTGTTTATTTTCTATTTTAGTAACTAATAAAAATGTCATTTTCCAAAATAAACGCCATTTGTGTCTATCATTCAGTTTTCAAGAGATCAAATATGTTGCATGTAAAATGTAGTTTACACTACTGAAATATTTTTCATCAATTATTCTAGTAAATAATATTTTCAAAATAATTGGAAATTACCTATCCAGATCGATTCCTCAACTAAGAAACACCCTTAAATAAATGTCATCGATACCAAACTAGCTGTACCAAATACACACAAACATATTCGAAGCTCGACTTCTCAACTACTAGCGAATAAAGATGTCACATCAGTCGTCATATTTAAAAGCTTTGCTTCAAAAATGAATATCCAATGGAGCACCTTTGTTCTATTAGGCACCCTTAAGGAATGGACCACCATTTGAAGTTAAATGCGTTGCAGGTTTGCAAAGATAAAGTCAGATTGAAAAATTCAATGCCATAGCCGGGATTTGAACCACGGATCTTCTGGGTGCCGTCCAGCCGCTCTAACCCTTGAGCTACTATGGCCAACGTGCCGACATGACATTAAATTCTCCAACTGACTCGTGTTTTTTCCGGTAAACCACTTAGGAGTTCTCATAAACACATGAGACAACTACCTTAATGGCGACTTACAACATGTAAGTACTTCAAGGCCCGGGCTTTATAATTAACCACACTTAGGTCAATTAATGGAATTAATTGTTCTTTCACAATGGTCGTGTGTAGGCTAATAGCCTACACACGGCTAATAGCCATAGCCGTGATTTGAACAACGGATCTTCTGGTTGCCGTCTTCTTTAGCCTACACACGGCCATTGTGAAAGAACAATTAATTCCATGCGTTGCAGGTTGTCTACCGTATCCAGTTCGCTGTTACTTGCTATAACAGTTACGTCATAAAGGCACAATGTGCTCTTATGAACCATATTTTTTATGGAACAATCAGTACGCCATTGCCAAATGCGTTTTTCCAAATGCGACTGCGGTAAAATAGGTGCGTGTATTTCTATATAAAATGTATTGCGCACAAAGATATGTCATTTAATTATACGTGTTTTAAAATAATACATTTTAAAATTGTGTCAAAACCACACTTCTAACTTCTTTTCGTTACAAACGTGTAAACATAATTGTAACGAGAAAAAAATATTTGATTATTGGTTTGGTTTAATACGACACTTTGTTACTTCTACTTTAACATCTAAACATTTCTTTTAAAAAATAAAATTTAGAACAATGTGTCTAGATAATTTATTGTATTTATACCGTGAAAATATAGCGTATAATTTGTGTACTGTAAGTCCACGTAACAACTCACACTGAACTGTTGTCAAGGAAATAATGAAAATATTTATCCACACGCAAAGGTCTCCAAAAGCAATGACGTCGTGAGTCAACAATATAGTCTGTGAGGTTCAGTGCCAACAAACCTGATTCTAGTGTCCTGAAAATGATAAAGACCAGAATCTGATCTTACAGTAGTTCAAGGGACTGAAACAGTGAATGGAACGTCGGTGAATGTTTTTATTTTCCTTGTCTCGGTATCTGTATGAGTTTAGTACTTTTCCGATAATCGTTGGAGTTTTTAATTGATCAGAGAGCAATGGATAACAAAGAAAAGCGAAACTATTAAAAGCTTTGAGGGAAAAACAATTCTTAAAGTGTTTGTTTATTTTAAGCAAAGCAATAAATTTAGATTTAAAAAATGATGTAAAGTAGGCCGCATCACTACAGCGCGGATCATAAATAAAAAACTAGCACGGAAATGAAATATGATTTTTATGTAATGCTAAAGTGCGTAAATTTCATAAATTTCTACTTCAAAATATTCATCCTACAATTCTTGCAGCACTAAAATATGCCAATATTGATGTATATTTACTGAATCTAAAATATTCAACCTTTTATAAATGAAAGAAATAGGATTTAGTTTTGAAAACGGAGGTGCTAGCACCCTTTTGTATACGTTTAAATCTTTCCATAAAGCTATAAGTGCTTGAATGGGAGTTCAGAAAAGAAAATCAAAGAAAGGAATGTCACAAAAATATACAAATCAAAACTCACTTAAGTGCAAAATATAACTTTATGAAAAGTTATGCTAGCAGAAATGTATACATTATAATATAATCTATGGTTTCTTTTAATGTGTATAATCTGATACTTGAAATTTTATGTCTCACAATTAGTCTATAAACATATAGATTGACACATCCCTTATATTATCTAGACCACAGTACCCTGTCAGTATTGATTTTCATATTTTCAATTACCTTAGGTTTATTATATCACACTACTGTATTGTTCAGATAAATGGAAAAGAAATAAAAGAGAAAATAAATCTTTCTAAAGGATGTTTAATTTCACTATGTTTGTCGTTTTACCATATTTTTGTTATTACATTTTCTATGCAGATATAGAGACTCTCAGGTTTGTCTACTAAAGAACACACAATATAATTGTCCATCTGAGAAAAAATCCGTGTCTAGATCTAAACTCCACTGTTCTAAATAGTGTGCCTCAACTTATTAAAGATAATTGCAAACTCCAGTCGAATTGAGAATTGCGTCTCCTAAATTGAATCCTTGGAATCATAGGAATACGTGAAAAAAGGACATCCTCACCTTTGATCCTGTCAAAATTGTTGCTTCTGCAAAGTAGCTGATTAATTCCGTTGTTTTGGCTAGAATACATTTCCCAATATAATTGACAGGCCGATTTTCAATTGCAAATCTGCGGCGACATTTGGCAGATAAAGTTACTTCAAAAATTTATGTGGATAACTAATGGCTTCATCTCCGTCTATAGGTATCACTTTTAGTGTTACACTGAATAATATTAAGTTCGCAGACGTGTTTGTTTTTGGTGCCAACCAACTGTGATTCTTGTAATTGCCTGCAAAATATTTTTACAATCAATTCGTCACTAAATTGTGGAACCCATGAGGTAATGAAATTCGTTCTGAGTTCAGATAAACCGGCACCTCCAAGTTCCAAAAACCGATGATAGGACCTTTTGCAGTTGGACAAGTGTAGGTATTTGTAGTTAATTTCGTCAGCTTTACATGTTCGCCACAGACTAGGCAAGTTGACAAACAGTGTTTATCTGAAATGTTCTGTAATCTTCATTAATGCTTTCCTAAATAGTCTGATATTTCCACCCAAATTTTTAAAATTTTGCAATAAGTTATTGAGAGTCTCTGTGTATCGTTCTCTATTAATTCCAAGCAACAGTTTTGTATTTCTTCAATACTTTTTCCATGCTGGATATTTTGGAAATTATGTATATTCAATGACAATTTCAAAGCGGAATGAACAATTCTTTCAGCTGGTAGCAATCTTGCAGCTATTCCAGACGATACAAGACCTAAGGCTATGTCACTTTGGGTTCAAATTGATGACAAAATCAATCACTAGAACATTATCATCTAAGAAAAACATTTCTCTAGAGTTATTTTGACAGTTATCTTTAGTTGACGTGATGATCAAGGTTTTCTTACAGATATCTAATTGCTCAAAAGATCACTCGTATTGTAATGATGCAATTCTACTTCATACGAAGCAACATTCCCAACTGACTGACCACATCGTTCGTTTGTTGATGATCGGTCTTCCTCAGTTTGATCTGCAATGCTTCCGCTGAGCGAGTTCTGCGACCCCATCATAATCTTCTGCGAGGATCATTTTGATTAACCAAAGGGGATCAATTGTACTGAAAAAATAGAAAGAAAGCTACAACATAACATACATAATTGCAAAACATTACAGTCTTATGTGTTGAACTCACATAACTTTCTTCCTGTACTAGCTATTCTTACAAATACCTTTTTCCTCTATTTCATGATAAACATTTACAGAAAATAATTTATTGCTAAGTTTCTTAGCTGCAAAGCGAATGTGAAAATTCAGTAAGCTCCAAGTGATTGCCAAATGTTCTTAACATAGTCGTTATGTTACGGTTTGGAAATTACGTTCTCTTTGAGAGGCCAACAAATAAAATATTAATAAGGAATTCTCATTGAGACAAGTAATAGCGTGAAATTAATTTAAATAGAAATAAAAATCCCTGAAGTGTGCGCTGCATAAAAAGTGTATTTTAATATTTTAAGTGGCAAGAACTTGTCTATTCCTTCTCGTTTACTAGCTACGTAAATGTCGTCCGGAATGAAGTTAACTTCTGAGGACATTACCACAAAAGTCATTATACACCTTTCAGTTGTATGGAAAATATCATAAATACTTTGTATGGAAGTGACAATCGTTAGTCATTTTTGAGAAAATCAAATTTCTCCAAACATCATCTATAGGTTAGTCCAGGATTGCGGATTTTCTTGAAAATACTCGTGTTTCATCTTTGGAAATTTTAACCTAGCTTTTTGTTTTTGAGTTATAATTCAAACAAACATACAATGGGCGCATGCATGCACGCGCGCGCGCCCACACACACACACACACACACACACACACACACACACATACACACATATTCAGACACACACACACGCGTACATACACAGATGAACCGATTTCTAAAAATGCTCTTTTTAAAATTCAAATGTCCCTAAACAAGTATTTCGGGAGAAACCTCGTATCGAATGTTTGGTTAAAACGAGCATATCCCCTCCCTATACGAAGTAAAGAAAGTAAGAAAAAGGAAAGAACCATCTGAAAACTTAGAACAAAATTAAGAAAATATTGCAAATCCAATCAGATCAATCGACGCAGCAGTGAAATATGAAATATACTAATCTGCTCAAAAATATTCCGTAGAGGTCAGTTTCACGATATAGTTTGAATTAAAATGAGAATTAATCGATACAGTTCAATTCCGTCGCCAATTGCATCGTAAAAAAGAAGATCAATAAAAACGAAATAAAGTGTCGGAGACACTGAAAATGCCACATGAGAGCAGCCCTCAAGAAGGAGTATTGTTCAGCATTGTGTGTGTTGCTGTACAGGTAGCACTTTCATCATACTATAGCATGTGTTACTTTACATGAACACAGGCTCGTGTTCGAATCAACGTTTTGTCAGAAGTTCAAAATATTCAGTGAAGAATTTACAGACATTTAAAACATTTGCATTTTTGTTTATATAGAAGATTAGAATACGTCGAGATTTATGAATACTCTATATATTCAGGCCTTTTTAAAAAATCAAAGATATTATAAGTTGGGGCTTCAATATTAATTACTAAAAGTTTCTAACTCATTGAAACTAAAATCTCGCTCAAAGTCTTCAGTGAGCAGCGCATTCTATAGTTAAATGCACAAGAGGAAATTGTCCACTCATTGCAAACAGCTCTTTCCATCCACTACTCTACAGCCTCTTGAACAATGTCAATTCCGTAATTGACTGATGAGACAGAATTGATTAGTTTAACATTTCCTTACCATAGAATATACATTGGTAGATGTTAAATACTTCAATCGTGCATAAATTCCCTAGTCTCTCATTTAAATTGTTAAGACAATTTCCTGACAACTTGCAAATCGTAGACGTATCATGCTGCAGTGAATCTTGTATTATGCTTTCAAGAAACACCAACTAACATTTTTGGAGTTCTGAAAGTACTTTATCAAGGAAAGAGCTGTAATTTAGACGGATTTACTCGTATCCAGCTTGCAAGTTACAACCAGAAGTAAACTACACTTGTAGTATAACGAACTCAAATTACTCAATAACTTGTGATTGATTTAGAATTGCATTAACAACTTGAGTAAATTTGAACAAGAAGTATTCTCTTTTCAGAGGAATCTAATCTTAGATATAAAAAACGATTTTAGAGCTGCCACTAAATGTTGCACTTGGCAGTTCGTGTGGCCTCGCGTAACGTTGGCAATATTGTGGTTTCGACGTTGCTAGAATGGCTAATTCATAACAACTGACTTTCTTGTCAAACTCGCATATAAAACTGCTATTAAATAGGGAATTTAAATAACTCAGCATACACATTACATCGTATGTAGAATAAATTACACGTTTTTGAAATGTAGAAACAAAACAATGCGAACTTCCGTGTTGCAACGGAAAATAAAACAATTCATAATGAAGTGATAAAGTTATTTTCAAGTTCAATTCCGTACTAATTACGCTGCCGTTATTATCATCCACTGAATAATCATCAACAAGGCATATCATTGATGGTTCACACTCCTAATAGTTCCGTCTATTTTTTGTGCTTTTCGTACAAAGCTATTCATGTTATCTACTTTCTCTTTCCAGGAAGCTGCATGAACCGTCGCCACATCTTTTTACCTCGGTAATGGTTCTTCTTCACATAAGGCGATGGGATTGAAGTAAGAGAAATGTGGTTTCAAGATTAGTCCACTAATTCATCTGCGATATACGTTGGTTATTTTCTTTAATGAGGAAATAGTGAAGCAACTTGGTCGTACTCTTGTCTGTAGAAATGCCTCATGTGTTTAGTTACCCTACAACTACTTCCTTTCTCTCGTTGGAGACAGAGGTCTTGTTCAGTTTTATCGGCGTGCTGTCTATCAATATGCTGGCAGGTCCAGTTGCTACAAGCGCTTCTGAGCCACTCCAGGAAGCGAGAATGATCCATGTCTTCATGGTAATCTCCCGTTTTTTACAATTTAAAGACCAGCAGACCAACTTGGAAACCTCTACCGAATGTTAACATGAGGCTAAATTAACCGGGCTCGTTTCCCAATCAGCTGTTGGCCGCATCTGTTAGGAGCATGGTCTGTCCATCATTCTGTTACAGTTTCTCCATCAATGACGCTTGATTCGTCCAGTAGCACTTTTCTTCCATTGAGTGTTTGGTGACGAAAGTCAGTATCTTCCCGCACCGCTTTCAGTGACCTTTGTTCCAGCGAACAACCATGCTTTTCTAAGAGATATAAGTACCTTTGGCATTACGGTACATTCCTTTTTATCTAACAGATTCAAATATGCGCACCTGATGCGTGTAATTGCAAAGCATCATTATTTCTAATAGGCTGTTTTCTTCTTCTTCCTTGGAGTTAACAGAAATTTCTGCTCTGTTCAAGTTTATTCTGGAAGTTTATCCTCTTTCATTTGGAGCTTCACTCCCTTGGAGGTAACAGTACAGGTGAAAAAACAGTGAGAGACTATGAATTTTCAACACATATCAAAGAATTTACGTTTCTGTGTTAAAAGTTCCAATGCCTGACTATTCAGTGATACACATTTGGTGATGGCGTCCTTTTCGAGATACTGCAGAAATTCAAATAACATTAATGAAATACGTATATTCCAGATTCTTCGTGTGTGATATATCTGGTTTACCCATAATCCCTGTTATTCAGCGTATAAGGTGGTCAATAAAGCAAATAAAAACACATTGTCACAAGAGGTGTCCGAGGAACGAAAAAAGAGAGTATACTGATATAAAAATAAAAATAAGAATTAATTTGAGTTACGTAGAAAATGAAGCTAGCTACAGTGAAGCAATGAATATTATACAAATATAATAATTTGTAAAAAAAAAGCTCAATTAGAAAGAAGAATTAACATCATTTTCTTAAGATAAGTGAAGTTGTTTTTGTTGTTTTCAAATGCTAGGCTTTGGCAATGAAGCCATTAGCTCTCTTGCTCTCCAATATTTCTGTGTAGTGGGTCCTTGGGATGCAAGGGATAGTGATGTGCATTCCATAACCTCTCCTATCCAAATCCCAACCTCAACCTGCCCGTGGTGCAACCTGCTTTTACCAATGAGGCTTTGGGGACCCAGTTTGGTGCTTGTGAGAAAAGCCGATGGACTTTAAAACTCCTCCTGGACAGGTCCGATGGATCCATTAACCAAAGACAGGTGTGACCCTCCAGACATACTGGGGGTTAAAGTGAGTGGATGATGTAACCACCATTACAAGCAAATAATTGGTGTCCACTTAAAAAGCGGCTACATTAATGCTACTTAAAACATGAGAAGTCCTTCAGATAAATTTTCCGGAGGTAAAATAGTCCCCCGTTCGGATCTCCGGGTGGGGACATCTGCAGGACGTTAATTACAGATAAGTGAAGTTTTTATTACAAATTATTATATTTGTATAATTAATTTAAGTATATTGGTTAGGGGAAACTGTTTCAAAGCTAATTGTGAATTATGGGATTGCAATGCAGACTTTTCGAAGTGCTGTGTGAAAAAATGCCATATCCTTTCAGAAGTAGTAGCATACCGACTATTTCAGGAAATAAACAGGCCTGCAGACGTCGAATAAGCCTTTGAAAAAAAATACGTTGTGGGAAAATAAACGTTTAAAATATTTTTCCATTTACACATATAGTATGCTGTGTATAAATTAAAATCATTAAATTACGTTTTTATAGATTATTTAAATAAAAATAACAACGAAAAATATGATAAATTGTTAATAAAAATTCGAGGCACGTGCTACATATGACAACAGAGTCTCTTCTATTATCGACCATCTGGAATAATGTCTTGTGAATGCTCTAAGAAGTCTAACAGTTATCGCTTTTCATCTGTCCTTTATTTTAGTGAGTGTACCAACTTAATCGTTAGTTGTCGAGTACAACGTCTCAATGGTGGAGGTATGTAATAAAATAGTACTCTGAGCTGTTAAATTCTCTGTGAATGTTAATATTAAGCTCATTGTTTCCTTAAAATACATTTATCAGCATTTCTTAAAAAGGGTGCGCGAGCGCCCACACACACACACACACACACACACACACACATACACACACACACACACACATACACACACACTACATGCACACAACGTACATTTGACAAGAATGAATGATACACATGCACACCACATAAGAAATGAGCTGAGAGAGGAATCTGCATATTGTTTACTGCTGTGATGAATAGTTCTCGCTTTCTTTCAACTAAAGTAGCCAAAAGTGACAAACATATATTACCTGAATGCAACGGTGGCCCCAATGTATGTGACATTCGGAGTTTCTGGACAGTCGCCTTGTGCAGGTTACAGGTGATCCAGCAGTCTCCATGGAATTGAATGATTCCACTTTTATCATTTTAACTTGAGAATATTCTTTGTCTGTTCATATCTGCTGTTACCTGTATATTTTAATCAGATGCTCTACTTCGATGTAGAAGTTCACATTTGGGAGGTTATTTAAATTCATTCATAAAATTTCGCCTTATTCTTATATGTAGGGGTACTTAATATTTGTAAATTATAAATAGAATAGCAATTTAAAGAATGATTTAGATGATTTCTTTGCCCAAAAGTATCCGAAGAAGCCAAAAATAAAATAAATTCACTACTGCTGATGAACCAGCAAAGAAATCAGCAAAAACAGATAAGGGCAGAAATGTGTGAAAGAGAAAAGCCGGCACCGATCACAGAACGAGAAGATGATCACAAACATTGTATCAGAAGTTAAAGGATGGACAACATGTAGAAGAAACGAAGGTCTACACTGGTCTAAATATAGGCAATCTTCAGATAAATGAAGGGGAGGGGGTACAAGAGAGAGGAGGAGAACGGCGATGAAACTAAAGAGAATGAAGACGGTAAATTGTATCAAAACATAAAGGGTAGTCCGTACCATGGAAACAATTAAGCCAGCCGCTGCTTTAGAACCAGGAGTCAAGAGTTGCACAAAAGCTGCCAATGTCACGAAGTACAGGGTCAATAGGTCGTATCTACGCTGGCAACATAATCAACGTACTGGTCCAGAACTAAAGCAGCACCCAACATCAGTTGCGAAGAACGTTTTCAAAGTTTGTCTGCAGCAAATACAGTAGAACCAAGTGCCGCAGAAGCAGAAGAATTCTAGACGAAGATGCCATTCAAGATTTTCGTAACTCTAAGCTCCAGTTCAGCTGATCCACGGACGAGTCAACTGGTGCAGCTACAGGTCCAAAACTAAATTTCGGGAATGAACATGTCGCTTTACGTCAGCGTCAGAGCTGAACATATCTCAAGAACAATAAATTTATCGTTGAGATTCGGAGTCAAGAAAAGCAGAACAACCAACAAACGTGTGTATAGTCATTTCTCCAGAACTGCATGAAGTTTAACTTTAAACATTGAGTCCTCCTTTTGATCTTGAGTGAACGTATCCTGAAACATTAGTAAGTACGCCAGAAGTTTATCTACAGAAGTTAGTGCAGTGTGCACTTAGATATTAAATGAAACAAATTCCCCATTGGTAACTGTCACAGTTTAAAATAAACGATAACATTTGGAATATACAAGGTCACTGTTTAACAAAATCTCTAAGCCATTGTTAGGGTCAACAAATTTAAAAACAGAAGAACAACTCTTCGCCTAAGCCTACAATAATTACTTGATTGACATTGCAAGGAAACATATAATAAACCACATTTAGTAATGTTTCCTCGATTAATGTGAATTAGTAGAAAAATAGTCTTTTATGTTAAATTTGTGAGTGATGAGTGTGAGTGATTTGAGTGGCACAAACTATATTTGGTTTTAAGTGTGGTGAAGCATTCATAGTTTTAAATGAATTAAAATGACCTCAACGGCACTTCTAGTATTAAGATGGCCACCGTTTGTGGTCATTGTTTGTTAGACAGAAATGCATCATATCTTCCTCTTGTAAACCGCTAAGTCTGATTAGTTTTTACTTAGAGCTGGAAATATTTGATGTGAAAAATAAAAGCACGTTTCTAATATCATATTGACATTAACGTAGAGACTGTGCTATTGATAATATACTTATAATTTCTCGGTGTATTTGGACAAGTACCTACTGCATATCTAGATAGTGTTGAACATCCTGCTGATCTTCTATGGTCTTTGGTTATCATGTCCCCATTTGGTGTGAAGCAAATGACACTCAGAGTAATAGTATAAATTGCTGTACTTCAACTACCAAATATATAAATAGCCAGGGGCGGTTTCTGAGGTAGTGCCGCTGTGCCATGGCACCATCTGTATGAAAACGAAAGAAAGAAATGTATAGGAATTGAGCAAAAAAGATTGTTTCAGGGTATCTGCTCCCTTGCGTGGATAGCCGCGATAAACGCAAGCGCTCTGTCCTGGCTGTTTTCCTTGGCTTGGTGCCGATTCCAGAACGGCACCGTCTACGCGCATAAGCGTCTGTGTTAAGGGCTAGGATGTCTGCTTATACACGGCTTCTTATGGGAGACGGTGGTGCCGAGATTTCTCTGGCGCATAACTTACGCTTTGTCCGCTAGAGTGCAGTAAAGCACAGGACTTAAGATAACTGTCTCTCTGTCGCGAAATCTTACACGAACGCTTCGTATCACATTCTCCATGAATTGTATTATCAAACTTTTACTGTACTCCTTACACCTGTGCGTAAAAAGATTACGGATGTACTAAATATCTATTTCCGCTTCTCTGTACGTTCTGTTTGGTACAGTATGTTATAGAATAGGATGGATTATTGATAAGATTACCTAAATCGTTCGAAATTGGTACACATATTTATATTTTAACAATTCTTATTTATTTATTTATTTATTTATTTATTTATTTATTTATTTATTTATTTATTTATTTATGTATTTATTTATTTATTTATTTATTTATTTATTTATTTATTTATTTATTTATTTATTTATTTATTTATTTATTTATTTATTTATTTATTTATTTATTTATTTATTTATTTATTTATTTATTTATTTATTTATTTATTTATTTATTTATTTATTTATTTATTTATTTATTTATTTATTTATTTATTTATTTATTTATTTATTTATTTATTTATTTATTTATTTATTTATTTATTTATTTATTTATTTATTTATTTATTTATTTATTTATTTATTTATTTATTTATTTATTTATTTATTTATTTATTTATTTATTTATTTATTTATTTATTTATTTATTTATTTATTTATTTATTTATTTATTTATTTATTTATTTATTTATTTATTTATTTATTTATTTATTTATTTATTTATTTATTTATTTATTTATTTATTTATTTATTTATTTATTTATTTATTTATTTATTTATTTATTTATTTATTTATTTATTTATTTATTTATTTATTTATTTATTTATTTATTTATTTATTTATTTATTTATTTATTTATTTATTTATTTATTTATTTATTTATTTATTTATTTATTTATTTATTTATTTATTTATTTATTTATTTATTTATTTATTTATTTATTTATTTATTTATTTATTTATTTATTTATTTATTTATTTATTTATTTATTTATTTATTTATTTATTTATTTATTTATTTATTTATTTATTTATTTATTTATTTATTTATTTATTTATTTATTTATTTATTTATTTATTTATTTATTTATTTATTTATTTATTTATTTATTTATTTATTTATTTATTTATTTATTTATTTATTTATTTATTTGTTTGTTTGTTTGTTTATTTATTTATTTATTTATTTGTTTGTTTGTTTGTTTGTTTGTTTGTTTATTTATTTATTTATTTATTTATTTATTTATTTATTTATTCATTCATTAATATTTAATTAATTATTATGGCACCGCCAATACAGTGCCTCACTGGCCGCCCCTGTAAATAGTGATCCTTGTGTTCGGTAACAAACCTCGCGATAATTACTAGTTGGTTTGGAAGTGAAGCAAATAAATCATTTCCATTCGTATCATTTTCATTAGCAGATACAAACGCTCCATTTATATTTCTTCATTGTTCCATTTTTAACTCGCCTATAACTGTAGCTGTCATATCAGTAACCTTTGAACTTCTCGTTTCATTTTTGGAATTTTAAGCATACAGATGTAATAAAAGACGATGCAGTATATCCTAAAACTGTCCTCAGGAGTTTTATAACGTCTAAAAACAAAAGAGCATAAAAAACTTGTTAAATCGCTGCTTAAATATGTTGTAGAATGTTAAAAGTGTGTTTATGTAAATGTTTAACCTGAAAAAGAAGAAGAAAATTCGATAAAAAGAGAGAAAGACTAAATGCGCTTTAGTAGCGTGTAGGAAAGTCAGTACGTATTTTTAATTGCATTCCAGTTACGCTTTTTGCGTATGCCAGACTGTATTTATAATTATTATTTGTGTTATATTTTATGGTAATACTATATTAATAAGAGATAACTGCCAAGAAATGTGCATGAAACATTCGGTAACTCATTGTTGGGGGAGCCGTGATCACAGACTGAAAATGTCGAAAAGAATATAACATGAAATATTATATCGTAGGACTATAAAGATATCTGTGGTTAAATGTGTTGGACATTAAGTTGTTTAATACAGTTGTTGTGTCATTGCATTATGCTTAAAAATGGACGCTAATGGAAATATGCGAGGTGAAGGTAATTCATCTGAATTGTATGTAGTCCACAAAGTAACAGCGACAGCCTGCCAACCCGACTGCCGGCTTCACGCCCACTACGACCAAAGTTGACAAAGATGATTTATGACATAAATTGTTTTATAATTGCATACGATATGACATTCCGTTTTTCAGAGTTATAATTCTTTCAAAATAACAAAAATAGTCATTTCTATTATAACTTTAATATAATATTCGTTGAACTCCCTTTTAATATCGACAATGGAGTAATAAAACAAATTACACTACTTTTACTTTAAATTGCTTGTGCGTTCTTAGTATACTAAGGATAAATAAGGCAAAAACATTAATTAAATCGCCATTATTTTCTTCCGGTGAAGTTTTATCTATAAATAGGGGCGGGATAGCCGGAAAGCGACAATAGGCATGCGTTAAATACATGCCGGACCGTACTACAGATATACTATGCGTAGGCAAACGAAGAGATACACCATAGACCTCATTTTCGCCAGTATGTTCTGCAAGCATTTATTTTGTCCTAAAGCTTCAAATCTTAGAAACCTAACCTTGTAGAATAAATAACCAAAACATTGTTTTGAGTCTAATCAATTGCACGTCTCTCTATATTAAAATAATAACACGTTTTCTTAAGTACATATTTTACTTTAAATTAATTCTATTTCAATGTGACTTGATTAAAAACACAATTGACGTACGTAGTATCTGAATAATCACTGAGGCACTGAGGCAATCACAGCTCAGTAAAGACCAATTAATCACATCCTTGCAGGCATATTGGTCAATAACAAATACGCGGCGTATGAACGGAATATCAAATTGAAATGTTGCAGAAATTATCCCTTTAGAAAAAAGGAAAAAAGGTAAAAGGGAAACATTACGAACAGTTTTAAACTAATTAGCTTGAAATTATGGAAATAGATCATGTACAAAATATGTCCAATAATGTTTTTAAACCCTCTGTAGTTTCGACAACATTCACTTTTAGGATTTATATTATTTTCAAAATTAATAGAATATTTGTTGGAAAGAACGCATGCGGCATTTGCACATTATATTATTTTATGAAACAATAGAAACAGAGGAAAACAAAATAAAAAAGCAAGTGAAGAGCCTGCAAGAAATAAATACAAAATTTACCGAGCTCTCTCCGCGCTTCCAACATTCCTGTTCTTTTATTCACTTTATTTGGTAACTAACTTACAAATTAATTACGAGCACCAGTACTTCTGTTTTCCTTTTGTTAAACATGTTAACATTTTAAATAACAATGATGCTGAATTCATCCATACATACACACATGTGTTTAATTAAATGAAATAGATAGATAAATACATCTAATAAAAGGATTACCACAAACATTTGGCGAAAGAGGTTGGTATAGGTTGGATTCCCTCTGCTCTAAACAAAGCTAATTAACACTTAACGCAATGAAAATGTTTATAAAACATTAGAGAAGAATTATTTATTATTATTATTATTATTATTATTATTATTATTATTATTATTATTATTATTATTATTATTATTATTATTATTATTATTATTATTATTATTATTATTATTATTATTATTATTATTATTATTATTATTATTATTATTATTATTATTATTATTATTATTATTATTATTATTATTATTATTATTATTATTATTATTATTATTATTATTATTATTATTATTATTATTATTATTATTATTATTATTATTATTATTATTATTATTATTATTATTATTATTATTATTATTATTATTATTATTATTATTATTATTATTATTATTATTATTATTATTATTATTATTATTATTATTATTATTATTATTATTATTATTATTATTATTATTATTATTATTATTAGTTTAAAATGGTTGGTTACCAACACGCCGCACATGGCAACCTTGGCCTACGGGGTAACCTCGCTCCACCACGTGATGACCGGACCCATTTCTCAAGTGGAGGCACCCAGACGGGGGTCCATTACCTCCATTACGGTTATAGTGAAGACGACCGTGAGGCGAGAGGAGCTACAGCTTGTACCATGGACTCCAAACCAGGTTGGGCATAGGGGATACTTCACATGTGTTAGAGGTGAAGCCGTGGATAGGGCCGACTTAAAATCACCAACCCCTGAGCCGGGAATCGAACTCGGCACCCTTAGCACCGGAGCCGCGAACGAAACAATAGTGTTACCCCGGCACCCTTATTGGTTTAAAATAATACTAGATATATCTCTCTAAAATTACTGCAAACATTTGTGATGCATGTACGTTCGTATACTTCTGCAAGGTTTTATGTTCAACGAATGCTTGCGAGTTTTCGAATGGCCCTATAAATTCCTGTGTGTTCATTATGCCCTCTAGACGTAAACTGGATGGATTCTTCACTGCGGTAAGTCGCTGCTGTAACGTGCAGGAATTATTGCTTTCAGCCAACCACTTTTTGTTATTTTCCCTCTGTAGCAGTCTGCTTCACATTAATGTGCCCGTGGCGCTGTATTGGATAAAACAGCGAGCTTTCGCAGGCCAGCCCTCAGACAAGAGAATTATGAAGATAAATTTAAGCCGCGAGAAAAAGATGTGAAACCGCATACCTACTGGAGCTCTGAAGATCAGACTAATGCCACTTATGGTGGCGGATGCCTTCTAAAATATCGTAAAGAGCATTTAAAATAAGTTAACCCCGTATTTAAAAGTATTTATTGTACATTTCACAAAACTTCATCTGTTTCTCTGATTCAGAAAAAAGCTTTATAGACAAAGTATGTAATACGTCTCCATATATGTAGTTTCCTACAGCAAGAGATTCCTATTTCTATTTCTTTTCTTCTTGTTAGCTAATACAGTAATTAAGGTCCAGAGCTTTCCTGAAATGAATTTTCATTTTAGGTTTTTGTATCTTTAAAATTATATTTTTAAGTTCTGATTATGCATCACTACAGCCACCAATAATTTTACAATTTTCATAGTGTTCGTGAGATTTAACTATAAAGTTCTCCTCGTAACACTTTACACTATCAAATACGAGGGCTGTTCAATAAAAACTGTTCACAAGTTTCTTTTTACAAATTACCTTTACTCATCTTCATACTTTTGATGTCCTTCTCAAAATAGTCTCCCCTGAATGAGATGCATTGTCCCAGTCTTCCTGCCAGTCTTCAAAGACATGCTAAAAACCATTTTTGAGAGATCCTTCAAAATCGCCTCCGCATCCTTCACCACTGCTTCTAATGATGGATAATGCCTCCCACAATGGCGTTTCTTCAACTTATGTAATAGAAAAAAGTCACATGGGGCTAAATCTGGACTATAGGCAGGGTGAGGGATGTACTTCACGTTGATTTTTGCAAGATATTAAGCAACAACATTGGCAATATCCTGCCGGGTATCATCGTGGTGCAGCATCCAGCCTGCTTCATGAAAATGTGGTCTTTTGCGCCTGATATGGACTTTCAATGTTTTCAGGACATCCCTGTAGTATTGTCCAGTTACTGATGTGTGTACAGGTACAACATTATTGTCCAGTTACTGATGTGTGTACAGGTACAACATGCTGATAAACCATTCCATGAATATCAAAGAATGAGATGACCATAACTTTAAGAGCAAAAGCAACCAACTTTGCTTTTGGGGGGGAGGGTTGGTGATGAAGGAGATTTCCACACTGAGCTTTGCTGTTTGCTCTCAGGATCAAAATGATGTAGCCAAGTTTCATCAACAGTGATTACATTTGAAAGAAACTCCGGATCTTCCTCTAACATCAACTTTAACTGCAGGTTACCTCTATTGCAGCGGTAGGCGATACTGAACATGTCTGAACTTACCTTGTTCTCACAGGCGGGAGCCAGGAGTACCAACAATGAAACTATTACGGCGTGTTTATTTCACATTAAGCTAACATAATATAATAAGATTGAATTTTACTGCGAAAAATTGACCGTAAAAAATTATGACCAATCTTTATTGAATAGCCCTCGTAAATCCATCAAAATCACATGGAGTATAGATTTTGTTTCTTTCATAGGTTATGTTTGTTATAGCGGTACTCATACAAATTATTGCCTATTATTACATTACCCATTCTTCTATGGAGAAAGCGTTCCTTAAAAAGAATATGACGTCATTAGAGTGTAGAGTTTCAGTTTCCAAAGGAAATTTTCCTGTACACCTTTCTCCCTCGACCCAGCTCGAAAGTCCACATTTTGATGGAGTCGAAATGCTCCAAATCGCAAGCTTTCACGCCATTGACGTCTTCAGAGTAAGAAATAATTAGACAGCTGGTAGCAACTGGGTATACATAAGCTGTTTGAAGATCCAAAAGATATGGGCGTGAAAGATTAGTGAAGAAAATGTTATTTGCTAAACTTATCTGAATAGTTTGGAAAACAGTTGGGAAAGGAACAGGAGGATTAAGGGATTGCAGAGAAGATTAACGACCTGTTTGGCAGTTTACATCAAATAAAGCTAACCCATGAGGCCAGGTCTACTCCACTTTGTCTGTCGTTAATGTTTTCTACTTCATTTAAAAAAGTCCTTATGACTAGAGTGTTTAAACATGTATACGAACGCACCTAATCAGATGTCCGTTCGCAAGGGTGTTGCGATTTATATGGTACTAACTGTAAATCAAACTTTTCGATTTTATTAGTGAAGTAACGCACTTGACTACCAGGCGAGAACGGATCCGTTTCCCACGATGCCAATTCCTCTCCCTGTTTCACACTCATATGCGAAAGGAAACTTTCCCTTTCTTTACCTAGAAGCCATAAATTTCCCCTCACTTTCCGTTAGGGGACATGTTATTTAGCAAACCAAGGTTTAAGAGATCAAAATTCAAATGGTTTGCTCCATGTCACAACTGTCACGACTCCGTGCCCGCCTCGAAAGCGTAGATGGTAGTGTGTCTGCCTCATGTTCAACAGGTCCCGAGTTCGAATCTCGGTCAGGATGAGTTATCTGGGATTTCCCTTATCCTTAAAGACGAATGTCGGATAACTCTAAGCTCTGGACTTATTTGAGCTACATTTTATTCATCATGAAAGGTTACAGCCAGACTGAAAAATTCAATGCCATAGTCGGGATTTGAACCATGGATCTTCTGGTTTCCGTCCAGCCGCTCTAATCATTTGAGCTACTATGGCCAACATGACATTAAATTCTCCAACTGACTCGTGTTTCTCCCGGTAAACCACTAGGAGTTCTCATAAACATATGAGACAACTACCTGGATAGAAACACGAGTCAGTTGGAGAATTTAATGTCATGTCGGCATGTTGGCCATAGTAGCTCAAATGGTTAGAGCGGCTGGACGGAAACCAGAAGAACCGTGGTTAAAATCCCGGCTATGGCATTGAATTTTTCAGTCTGGCTCTACCCTTTCATATGGCGCCCTACACATGGCTAGTGTGAAAGAAAAATTAATTTCCATTTCATTTATCGTCCGATATGAAACGTTGGAGGACATAAATTAAGGAACAGAAACTCTGTACTAACTTGCCACGATGGTAGTCACTGTCACACTAATTTCATTTCACAGCTGGAGCGAAAATGAGTAAACCCTCTGCCAGTTTTTCTTGTGTCCTCGGCTTTAATCAGCTCTGAACGTTGGCATCAACTGACGTCTGGTAACACAAAATTGGCACCAGAAATGCTGTAAACTGTTTTGTCTTTAAAACAAAGAAAAGTCAGCATGTATGTTTTTTTCTGCCAACCACCACTTCTTTTGTGATAGCAGCAAGAGGAAGTATAGATTAGCGAAAGAAGAGGAAGAAGGAACTATACTGTTCGTTCACCAACATTTTAGCTAGTGGGTTGGGGTAGGTTGTCTGTCAGGTAACACTTTACTGACTGGAGAGGTACACAGCATGTGAACCCGTACCCCATGCAGTGGAAAACAGTCAACGGTGTAACAAGACTTCACTCGGAGTTGGGTAATGAAACCTCAAAATATACAAAAACGAGAAAGGGAGTGACAACTGTCTTCGAATCCTTCTGCTAGCATAAGATATACGTCGTCCTGTTTCCTCGTATTTCTGATGCAATTTGGACAGTGTCTCTTTATATAGATATCTCGTACAGCGTTTTTATTGTGGCTCTTACTTCATTTGCACTTTTTCCCCCGAGAACATTCTCCGACAACCATTTCGCTTTAATTCAGGTCATGCATATTCGACAGCAGTGGTAAGGGAGAAGTTGAACAACATGGCCATATTTCAAGGCTAGTTCATCAACCACAAATTTCTTTTTTTCCCATTGTATAAACGTTTGATACGGTGAACGAGTCGCAGTTTCATTGTTAAACTCTCAATATGTTGAGCACAAACTTGTGAATAGCATCTTTTCTGTGTACCATTACTGGTATAGGATGTATCAGTTGTTTTTCTTTGGCACGAAAATGAGTTTCGTTTATTTACTTGGTAGTGTTATTCAGAATTTTTTAAAAAAAAAGTTGTTTAAAAATATAATAATGCTTATATTAAGTATGTGGAAATGAAAATCTAAAAATAAATAAACAATTGACGTTAGTATAAAGAAATGAGCGGTTGCTATGTAGAGAAAATCAATAGTCTTCCAGGTGTAAAAAAGATCACGGGGAAGATGAAAGTTTTTATTTCGAAGAGTGGACGTGCAGGAGTAAGCAATTTTATGTAATTAACGGAAACTATTTATTAAGGAAGTAAGGATTTATCGATATGCTAGAAATGAAATAAAATGTGTAGTGTTTAATGCCCGCTTTTACTACATATGGCACCGCAGGCGATGACATTGATGATACATGAGTTGAAGATGGAGCACCGGTGGAATGAAATGTCGGGGAAACCGGAGATTCCAAAGAAAACCTGCCCCAGCGCCGTGTTGTCCACCACAATATCTGACTTTGCGGTCGCCTGGGATCGAACCCAGGCCGCCTTGGTGAGAGCCAAGCGGTCTAACCACTGAGCCACGGCGCGGCCTGATATGCTAGAGGTAACCTGCATTGATTGACTATAAAAGAAAGTTCGAGTAAAATGTAATCCAGATGATGCAATTAAATTATATATTACGAAATTGAACTTATCCAAATTTTACTTCTTTCACTCGTAACTACTCTTGAAAAGAAGAGATCTTATGATTCATATTCAAGCAGACACAATATTCAAGAACCAATTCAAACAGCCCGCCTCTGTAGTGTGGTGGTAGCATGTCTGCCTCACGTTCAAGAGGTCCCGAGTTCGAATCTCGGTCAGGGTGTGTTACCTGGATAAGGTTTTTCCAGGGTTTTCCCTTATCTGAAAGACAAATGTCGGGTAACTCTACGCTCTGTGGAATCTGGGATCATTTGAGCATCATTTCACCCATTCCATTCATCGTCCGATATGACTTAACGTTGGAGGACGTAAACTACAAAAAAAAAAAAAAAAAATACACCGAAGAAATCCTGTTTCACATGTCGCCACAACGTGGGGCATCATCATAGTATATTCAAATTAGCAACGAAGAAATCCTGCTACATACGGCTTCCCAACCTGGGCCTTCAAAATAGTCAACGTGCATCCCATCTTCACCATAAACATACTGTTACAAGGATTCAGGACTCGGGAATGATTAGGGACACATTTCTGAATTATTTTAACTGCATGGGAACTTACGGGCTTCCCGCGTCCAACTGCTGTCACACGTTAATTTTTCTTATCACTCAGTGTTTACAGTTTGCCAAGGATGCCATATTATTACACTTGTTGCGCTGTTAATTGACTTTAACGTAGAGTACACAGTCGACAGTGAACTCACAAATATGATGGGTGCAGTGCTTCCTTCAAACTGTCCCGCCTTTACCTATTTGAAAGGGCACCCCAGCCCACTAGCTAAAACATCAGCGAATGAACAGTACTCATTGTATCGAAATGGGTGAATTAGCTGAATTGTTTTCTTTTTTCAGCTTATTGGAATGTAATAATTTCAAAACAGGATAAAAAGAGAAAATGTAGCCTACTACCTTGAGACATTATTGTAATTGTACCCGAACCTACTACAATGTATTTTTATGATATAAGCCCACGAATGCACTACTCATGACCGCCTATCCTCTAATCAGACTTCGTAAGTATTTTGTAGTATAACTGTTTAAGTAAGTATTTTGTAGTCGTACTTTCTAAATTTCAGGAAAGATGTCAAAAGATACGTGTCAATTGATAGTTCTGATCAAATTCATCAATAACAGTCACCAGCACATCACTGTGGAGGGACATTTGCCTTTTGTCAAATATAAAAAATGTGAAATAACCTGGCATCCGTACTATAATTACTAAATTTGTACTAAAATTTCTGATATGATTTGGTGTTTGTGTATTACTTTAGAGAGTGTTAAAATGTCGATTTATCCAACACGTACTTGTAAAGTTGTACTTAAATAATCGAAATTAATCAACTGAAGTAACACAAGGATGGATGAAATTTCACTTTATCTACTGCATGAATAAAATACACTTCGTGTGTAGATTTAGATATGCTTGGTAACAAATCTGATAAAGAGACATCGGATCCCGTACACCTTAGCAATCAATGTACGCGCACAGGTACTATACAAGGTTCAAAATGTAACCTACGATACAATATGCAATCCTCCTCATTGCTTTCGTTGCGGGAATTATATTGAACAAACATGTTCATTCGTAAATTGTCAAATGTGAATTTTCTGCGCCTCTCGCTGAAACAATATAAAAATATTGGGAGCAAGTTCGTTCAATGTCACATGATGTTAGTGGTGCATATGAGTACTACAAATCATTTTCATATGCTTGCCCGAGACTTAGTATATTTCTTATATTACGCAGCATTGAAAGTCCAGTATTTTTGTGTTGAGTACTGTACAATTTATTTTCTGTTCGTTTGATAGGTGGTGCATTCTCTATATTGTTAATATTCGCAGACATCTCCTCGACTGCTTTTACACAGCTCGAAAGTACATTCTTCAAGCTGTTTAATGGTTGTTGATGATACCCAAAACTTTTTATTTATAAAATGGATATTGTCCAATAATTGTTGTGAAAATAATGCTATTTACACAATGTGTCAAACACCTTGCATTTCCTGGAACACAGATCTACCTGCATGACGAGTAGTTGTAATGAAACTAAAGCTCCGCGTTGCGAACCGGAATATCCCTGCTTGTTGTCCCCGGGACTGACGTCAGCAGTTACATACTGCGAGACTCGTAAACTCCATATCGCTTTAAAGGTGTACGGGTTCCGAAGTCTGCTTAAAAAACACTCTTGCCCTCCTCCAAAACTTTGTCTGGTATAGACACACCCTCTTCTTTCAGTAAAGTTCTATTAAGCATTACTTTTTTTAATTAATAATAAATGAATCACTGAAACAATTGCAATAAGTTGTTAGTCAAACTATAGCAACAATTAAAACAAACGACTAGCCAACATCGATTCACTCTTATTAGGTATTAGCCAACGATGTTTGTGATGCACATCCAGCCGGCCTTGGTCTAAATAGACGTATATCCCAGAAAATAAAATTACAAATGCCTGCCGTGCTAAGGGTTCCGGGTTCGACTCCCAGCGGCGGGAGTGGGGGTTTTTCTCTGACCAAGATAATTCCTCAACTTTCCAAGAGTCTGGAAGTATGAATGATAGTGCGAATGTGTGCGTGATCTAATGACTAAAACCCAACGAGTACGAGTTAACACCTTCGATATGTTCCAAAGGGGAACCGCCGCCGATATGACCATTGGAGTTTGAGGCGGGGTATAAATAGAACAAATAAGAAAGGTTACAACTAATTGTCATATTTTATTGCAGTTTAATTAGAAAAGTAGTAACTCCTTTTTAATGATTGGCGTTCCCGTATGGGAAGGGATCCCCCCCTTCAGCTGCCGAGGTGCGGGCGCTATGGACCCTTAGCACTCGTGGTACCTGTGACGTTACTAGAGGAACCTCGGGCCGAACTGCCCTTCCGTAGGGGATTGGGTTGGACTCGAGGGGGCAGTGTATTCCCGACACCCACGGGGAACTGAATACCTCTGGCCAGGCTACGGCCGTCCGGAGGGGGTAGAGGGTTGCCTCACAAGTCCCGGGTACTAGCCTGCAGAGGTAGTAGAAGGTGTGCTAGATCACCAGGCGGCCCCACCAAGGTTTTCGGTAGTCTTCCCTGTGAGGTTGACGCGCGTAAGTGGCGTATTTACTTCCATCCCGTCTTGACGTTGTGCTCAGCGGGGGACGCTTTTTAAGAAATCAGGTATTGCTCTATGGAAAGAAACCCAGAGTATCCATCGCTCCCGGGTAGGAGGCCGGGGTCCTTGGTCCTACGTGTCCAGGACTAATGGGAGTAGAACCTCTGCGCTTAACTAACTAATGATTAGGGTAAGTGTTGGGAATAAAAATTGTGTGGTTAGTAGTGAATCAAGACCTTATACATTCGCGTAAATTAACATGATACTCGACTTGTCAAATCTTCCACTCATGAACCAAATGTCTTGATTTATTAGTACCATAAATAACTCTTAACCCATGTGTCTACAACGCCAGGCAACTTTATCATCTACAATTCCTGTCGTAGCTTCTTCAACTTCTGGAGCTTCGATATCTCAGCTTAATAGCAAGTATGCCGATAGAAGCTGTATGGCAAAGAATCGCTTTACCTCCTCCAACATTCTAAGCAACACCTGCTTTGTTAACTCAAAATCAGAATTTTGATAGCCTCTGTTAAGTAGTGTTTGTTCCAACCAAACTAGATACCCACTCTGTATCCACATCTTCTGTAAACATAATGAAATGTTCCAAGGTTCTCCAACTGGGAGATCTAGGTTTGAAGTTTAACTTTCCACAGGTAAGACAAACTTTACACGTAACAGGATTTGCTAGTAACCTCAGGTTTTTATTTGTATCTCGGGAGTTAACAATTTGCATGGTTTAATGAGATACTTTAATAACATCTTCCACGATGCTTACAGTGATATTGTATGGGTCATTCTTGGATAAATGCAGAGTTTGGGTATAGAGGCTTCTGGAAAGAAGTTAAGGTCAGAGGATATTGACAGACAAAGACATTTTACCAGTACAAGTGACAAATGCTCACTGAGGTTACATAGAGAAATAAAAACAACCTGAGGGAGGAGAGGCTATATAGACATGTGTAATAAGTTAGGGTGAGAACGATTTGCTTGGGCGAGAACAGGAGTGAGAAACTTGAAAGGTATAGGTCAAGATAGGGAGTTAGATAAATGGAGAAGAGAATGGAGACTTCAATTGTATATTATATTGTATTCAAACAAAGATATGGAGAGAGCAGACTTGGCTACGTAAATGGAATAATTTGGGGGGCGAAGTAGTAATTAGAAAAAATTTGTCAGTAAAAGGGGAAAAGAACAGGAGAAATATAGGGAATTAGTTAGAGAAAATCAATCAAGAGAAAAATGTAGAATATAGGCGAAATGGCAAAATATGTATAACAGAGTAGTGGGCTCCAATACACAAAAACCTAGGGTTAGGTGTATGGGGATAACAATGGCAAGCAACATGGTAGGATTTTCAGGATTTTGGAATATATGGCGTCTTCCAGTATGGATTGTATAATTGTAATCTTGATTTTGCATATTCATTTGATTGGGTAAAAGGAAAGATGATAAATAAATTACAAATTACAGTGATAGTTTGATACAATAATTCTTTCCTTTATTTGATTAATGTCCCCATTATTGACCTTAAAATCAGTGGATGCATATTTCGAGCCGGTGTTCCTTGTAGGTCGGATTTCCGCGCTTTGCAAGGGAGTTTTATACTTTTGATCCTTGTTTCTCGGACACATGGAGCATCTTGATTGCTTCTAAAGTCTGGGAGGCGCTTCTTCAAATTCAAGAAGTCGTTTGTGTCCTAGAAATAAAGCTATACTCGAAGAAAGTTCTCGCGGCAAATGCAGACCTCGGAAAATTCTTACTCTACATCAATGGTGTCATGAACATATCTCTGATTCCTGTTATTAATTCTTCTTCCATGAAGCTCTTCATTAGTATAATTTACAGTAATATGAATAATTTCTTCATTTGGGAGGATTTTGAAGGTATTTATTTCTGTGCTAATATTTTGCTGCCTGTCTTTAGGAATTTTGACAATGTTCCTGTACTGAGTTCTGCTGGAGGCATGAGAGACTAAATAAAACCATTCTTTCCTGATATTATTAATTGAAGATGGATTTATTCTCTCCTTATCTCCGAAAGACACAGCTTTCGCGTAATTCTGTACTTCATAAGAAATTTTTACATTAGCTTTTTCACCTGATGAGGCTTCATCACAAAACTCTGGCTTTCCGTCACATTCCTCCAAGTTGCGAAGCACATAATCAGAAAAATCTGGATCCCTTAGCTTTCTGAAGAGATGATGTAACAACAATACAAATGCGGAAGGTAACAGGAGTCGCCCGCCTCGGTTGCGTAGATGGTAGCGTGTCTGCCTCACGTTCAAGAGGTCCCGAGTTCGAATCTCTGTCAGGTGAGTTACCTGGATAAGGCTTTTATCCTGAAAGACGAATGTTGGGTAGCTCTAAGCTCCATGGACCCCGAACGCATTTGAGCATCATTTCACCAATTTCATTCATCATGATATGACTTAACGTTGGAGGACGTAAATTACAACAAAAAGGGAGTTATACATAACCTCGACAATGATGCGATTGTCTACAACAATGATGTCTGCACAAACTGATTATGTTGAATGAAGCGTTTCGACCGCGTAGAAGATTACAAGGAGCAACAAGTATCAGTCTTACAAAATACATAACTACCACAAGTACGTAATTTTGTCTGGGGTTATGCATAACCTCTGTTACCTATGGAAGGTGATGATAAGCAGATTGTGAGTCTGGTTTCTCTTTGTGGCAGTGATTATCACCTCCAGTGCCATGTAGATATTTACAGCAAAGTTTAAGAATTCTCTCCACCAAATTCAAGGTCACGCAACTTTTAAAATGGAGGTTATTTTGACATATGTGAAATAGCTATCATAGGAAACTATTAAACAATTATCTAGCATTTTGATCAAAATATAAGTTCAGAAGTAGTGGAGAATCCTACATACTTATCTTAATCTATGTTAGCTTTTTCTAGGTTTATTCTTTGGCTCTTGAGATTTCAATTTATGGTAATTTCTTGATAAATATTCTACTTCAATTATATGGAGCAGAGATCATCCTTTACTTATTTTTACAAAGTGTATGTCTTATAATTTTAATACTAGCTTAAGTGTTGTCAATAAAATCAGTTGTATGTTTCTGTTCTCGATGGTTCCACTCTCATTTATAATATTCGTTTTGTTGTTCAAATTCTTCAAACTTTGGATACAGTCTTTATTGACGAACGTCTCATGATTTATTAATTCTAGGATTTTACACATACAGACGTTCTCAGATATGAAAGTGTATACATCTAGATAGTCATATCACATAGATAAACATTTACTTTTAGTAGGGTTGGGTCCTTGATACTTACCTCGATACTCATGATACTTGCAAGGTATCGACATGGAAAAATACTTTAGAAAATCGCTGATTCTGCAATAGGAATGATTCTGGAATGATAGGAATTCTGCAATAGGATTCTGCAATCGGTTATTCTGAAATAGGAATGAGGTTGAATAATAATGGAAAGTGGGGAGCACACAGGAGAAAAATTGAAGCAAAAGGAAGGATGGCAATGAATGGAATAATAATACGTAAATATAAACTATAAATGACAACCAAACGGTTAGAAAGAATGTAAGAAGCACTAGTTGAATCCAAAAAGTTGTATGCAATGGAGATCATGGAGGGGGGGACAGAGGTAAACAAAACGGTTGAGCAAAACTACAGAAGGTTTTGTAAAGAGCTACTAGGCTTACCAAGATCAGCACCTAGGGAAGTAGCTTTAGTAGAATTAGGAAAGACAAGAAGAAATGGAATAATAATGGAAAGAATAATAAAATTTTGGTATAGGTGTTTGACCAAAGAAGAAGGGGAAATTATGAAATGATGCATGAGACGACAGCAAAAAGGATTAGTGAACTCAAATAGTTGGTAGGCAGAGATAGGAGGAATTATGGAAAAATAGGAATGGGAAATATATGTAAATTAGAGGAAAGGAATACAAGCGATGTGGGTAAATTAGTAAAATGCAGAATAGAAGATATAGAAACACAGGAAATATGGGGAAGTCTAGAAAATATGAAATTGTTACAATTTTACAAGCAAATAAAAAGAAATTGGGGACGAGAAGCATATGTAGATTACTGCAATAGGCAAGAGAGAGAAGGGCTAGCCTGGATGAGAACAGGAACAGTATTTCTAAGAGGGATAAGAGGTAGGGAAAAGGGAATTTGTGAATTGTGTGGGGGAAACGAAAGCATAGAACACTAAGTAACAGAATGCGAGGAGGTTGCAATATGGAGAGAAAAAAAAGGTTTGGGAGGAAAAATGGGAGAAAGTAGAGAAAAGGATAGTAGCTATAAAAATGTTAACGAGCAGAGAGGAAAAGAAGGTAAGAAGTATTGGTGAGTTCTTGCAGAAAGTAAAAGAAAAATGAGCAAGGAGGCATTGAGGTTAAGAGCTACCTGACAGAGCAGAAGACCAGGGTGTCATGTAAGCCAACGTAGCAACAAGGTAAAGACAAATAAATGTATCCAAAAGTTGTAAATTGTAAAATTTTGGAATATGCACAGTAAAAATATAATCTAATCTAATTTTATTTTAAAATCACACAATATTTGGTACCTGTACAGTAACATTATGCAAAAAATAATCGTGTGTCACATTCAGTGCCAGTTACCAGTACCCAAAATGAAGTCACTGAATATCTCAACGACAATTTATCACCTCCTCTTTTTAGTGCACTGCATTACTAGAAAATAAATTCAAAATTTCCAGAACTAAAACAATTAGCCGCTATTTGTGTTTTCCAGCTGTAACAGTCTTCTCTAAAAGACTATTTAGCACAGCAGGACACATGTGTGACAGTAAAAGATGTAGACTTGATGCTAGCATTTTTTCAACAAACCTTATAAAAGTGGATTTTTTTTGTTTTTAAATGTTTAATGAAGTGTTTAAAAATAAGAACACAGATGGCTTTCAGTTTTGTCTCATAATAAGTTCACCTATTTAATTTTATTGCCAATACGCAGTTCTCCCGACATTCTATTTTGAAGTAGAAATGACGGTATCGAGTATCAAAGTATCGTGGAAAATATTGTTTATCGGTATCGAGAATCGAGTATCGATAAAAACTGGTATCGACCCATCCCTAGTCTTTAGAAATAAATACTTGAGACTTAGTAAGGTTTCTTTTGTTGCAAATAAATTCAATGGAAATGCTGCTATCGTTTGATATCTTGAGACATGTCGAGGTTCAACAACATTGACGTCAACAAGCTACAGTTAAATTTAATGGGATAATTACAGTACTTGCTAGTCTGAGGACATTCCTACTAGATGTATATAGTACACCGTCACGAACGGTATGACGTATGACGCGCTGTGGTGATTTGGAGCTCATTTATGTCTACGCGTCTTACAGCCCAGAAACCAAAAGCTGCTCCGCCAGGATACAGGGCTTTACAGAGACCATCCGTTTTCCCTACCATGCAACGCCGAGACTCCCGCCAACTAAAACAACCAAGCAAGAAATGGTGAAGACAAATGAGTTAAATACAGGGACAGGAAGTTAGGGGCACCATCCCACCAATCGTCCAGCGAGTCTGAGAAAACCTGGAAGAAATCTGCGAGCCAGAAGTTCGACCGCGAGTTCAAATGCGAGTTTACGAGTCTTAAAAACCGATAGTTTAAAGTACTTTTGGATTTTTAGAGGATGAAACTGTTCCCTTCAGCGTGCTCTATTATTTGCCTCCTACTATTATAAACATCACCTTTGGCATTCGGACGTTAACCATGTTGAAACTACACAATATGTTTGCACAGGAGTGCGTGTTGGCTTATCGGGAGTTAGGTGCCTGTATTCAAAACGGGGCCACTAGGGATAAGCAAGACCTGGGTTACAAACAAGCCTCCCCCCCCGCATCTGGTCCAAGAACACAAGATGGGATGGAAGTAGATACGCCACTTACGCGCACCAACACCAAAGGCGAAGGCCACAGATATGACCTCGGTGGGGCCGCCTGGCGATCTAGCACACCTTCTACTATCTTTGCAGGCTAGTACGCGGGAGAATTAATGGTTTCCCTCAACCCCGTCCCACGGGTATCGGGAACACACTGCCCCCTCGAGACCAACCCAATCCGAACAACTCCCGAAGGAGGGGCTCAGATGTTCGGCCCGAGGTTCCTCTAGTAACGTCAGAAATACTACGAGTGCTAAGGGTCCACACCACCCGCACCACGGCAGCTGAAGGGGACGAATCCCCTCCCCTACGGGAAGTGTCATCAGTCAACAATATGTCTGTTTCATTTCAGCAAATTTACTCTAATATTATGAAGAGATGAACTCGGCGAGCATATGGCATCTCCTAAACCTCTCAGCCAATTTGATGGTTTTTATTTTTTGTGCCACGTACAGTAAGTAAGGAAATTAATTGTTCTTTCACACCAGCCGTGTGTAGGACACACTATGAAGGGGTAGAGCCAAACTGAAAAATTCAATGCCATAGGCGGGATTTGAAACACGGATCTTCTGGTTTCCGTCCAGCCACTCTAACCATTTGAGCTACTATGGCCAACTGCCGACATGACATTAAATTCTCCAACTGACTCGTGTTTCTCCCGGTAAACCACATAGTAGTTCTCATAAACACATGAGACAACTACCTTAATGGCGTCTTACAATACTGTAAGTACTTTAAGGCCCGGACTTTATAGTTCGGAACACTATTAGGTATAATTAATGGAAATTAATTGTTCTTTCTCACCAGCCGTGTGTAGGACGCACTATGAAGGAGTAAAGCCAGACGGAAAAATTCAGAAGATCCGTCGTTCAAATCCCGGCTATGGCATTTAATTTTTCAGTCTGACTCTACCCCTTCATAGTAAGTAAGGACATTATTGCATTCCACTGAAAGGTTCGATACCAAATTAATGCGTGTTTTCAGATGACCTAGAAGATTTGAGAAATTTCTCTTACTGCATACCACCCTATACGTAGAAGGTTTTCAGAAATGTTGATCTTCTCAAAATCAGCTCTAATGATTGTTTAACCCTTGCTTGGTGTCTGGGGTCTTTGTGGACCCCAAGACTGCTTTGACTATTAAGAAACTGTTTTAATGTGAACATAGACATCTCATCTTCCAGATATGCTTTTTGTGTACTTTTTATTATAAATTATCAAAATAATTATGGTAATATGAAGGTCGATCGCACAGAATTTTGAATTTTTTGTAACAGGGTCAGAAAATACTCTAGGTACACAATATGTGATTTTCCATGTTATATTACAAATTTACTACAATAATTAAAACTTGGTAACAATGCACCTTCTAAACCTTCATTTTTATGTTTATTGTTGTTACAAATTCGTAGATAAAATACAAAGACAACAATTGCATTTTGTGGAAGTTATACGTGAAAAAAGCCTTGGAAAAATAAAAAACCCTGAAGTGATAATGTTCTACAACTCAACATAAGATGGCTAGGCACTATTCAGTGACACGTGGAACAAGGTAGGTGGCCACTTGCTCTATTTCTTGATATATTTGACTTAGCATGACTCATTGCTTACGTCCTGTACCTTAAATTTTTATATCAGAAAGAGGTAAAAATGCTAGCAGAGATTTCCTCTCAGAACTTGGAAAAGTGCTAGTAAGACCTCAAATTGAGAGAATTCTTTCCACCCAGAGCAGAACACAACACTTGCCTTCAGCAATAAATCAAGCTGGTTTCAAGGATCTTAAAAATGGCAGCGAACAGGATCAGGATGCAGATGTTCCAAATATGAAACGAGAAAGATGTGACAAGTAAGTAAAGAAACAATGTGATAAGTATCACAAATTTATCTGCAAAGAACATGCTAGAGTAAAAGTGTTCTGCAATGAGTATTCATCATTTCAAGTGGAGAATGAGTAGAAGTTTATTTATAACAGGATTTTTATAAAGTGATAATACGTATCATAATAAACAATTACAGTACTGTTTTAATGTGTGAGGTAAATGAACATTTCTGTTAAAGTAGTATATATATTTTTTGGAACCAAAACATATATATGTTTTCATATTTCAGACATGTCTAGTACATAACTTATATAGCTTACAACAATGGGATTTTAGTTTAAACGATGTGTTTTAGTCTCAAAATAAAGTCATTATTAGTTTTGTGGAAATATTTTACACTTTATCGCCACATAGTTGTTAGAATCACTTTGGGGTAAAAAAGACCCCAGACATACAATATGCTTTTCCAGAGCTGATCCATGAGAGGGTTAAAGTGCCATATGTTTCGTAGTTTTCAATGCATAACTTGAATTTACTGGAACTGTCTTTGGATGTCTTCTTCATTTTGAATGAGTTTTGTCTAACTGTAAAACCGTCAGAAATAAATAAAATCTCCCAGCACAAAAAAATGTAAAGCTTACTAAAGCTCGCAATTCATGTCAAATTCTTTCTTGTGGAGTGAAGCATTTTGGAGGTACTCCCTGTACACTCTTCTCATATCTCGTTATCCGCTTCTTTAAGTCCGGGATATGCAAAAACAATGGAATTTAAAGGTCACATAGCGACAAGATCTTAAAAATTGACCCTTGCTTAATCTTATTCTGTTATTCTGCTATTCCTAGCAATCCGTGAAGCAGTGAAATGGTGCAACAACCTTACAATGTACCGCTCGCCTTTACAGTGACTCACAAGCAGCAATTGCAGCTTTGAAAGATACCAAAAACAGCAGTCCTATTGCAGCTGAAATAAGAAGTCAATTATTATGTGGTTCACATCTGTGTATTTCATGGATCAGAGGGCACGTGGGGAATGCCGGAGATGAACGTGCTGATGAGCTTGCAAAGAGAGCTGCGACTTCAGGTCTTCCAGAAATTTACACTCTATGCCCTATTTCTTATGTGAGGCAAACATTAAAGGAGATTATCATCAACTACTGGAATGAATACTGGTTAAAGGTGATTGTGGTGCTTTGAATAAAGATTTATATTTCTCAACAGTTTTTGACAGACATAAATGTAAATAGGTTAATCCTAACTATGTTCTCACTCAATTCTTAACTGGACATGGCAAATTTTCAGCTTACTTATTTCGATTCGAAATCAAATCCACATCTGATTGTATTTGTGAAAATCATCTTCAAGATGTCCCTCACATTTTATTTGATTGCCCGTTTTTCTGTTTTGAAAGATACGAACTTGAATTATTGCTTCAATCCTTAGGTTACACTTTCTCAAAACCACTTACACATATTCTGATAAATTATAAAACTTATCAATATTCCATAGCTTTCTTAAACAAAATATTCCTTAAGCTAAATTATTAAGCTTGATGTTCACTGTTTGTCAGCTTGATATGGAATTTTGTTATACTTTTGTAAATTGTATTATATTCATAAATTTGTAAACTATATTCCTAATATACCTTTGGGTAAAATAGGAATCAAAAATTGGATAATAAATAAATATTCCTTTTGTATTTTTTAGGAAATATTTAATAAAAGAATCTAGAAACGTCTATCTTAAAACATGATAGCGATAAAAGAATACGTATTTTTAAGAACATTTTCTACAAAAGTGAGTAGAGAAATTCACGTGAGTGCGCACATAAAATATTTTCACCTTGAAAAGTACAGTTCTTCGAAAGCGAATGGGGCTATATATACAACGTACGTTCAAGTTATAACACCTCCTATTTTTTCAGGAATGGGACCAGATAGGAACTTCTGGTTACCTTCTAAATACACGTGAACTCTTTGTGAATGTGTGACAGAGATGGCAGCACTGTACAGTGCACAGAACTCTAGTGGCAGCGACGAGAGCTAGGACTGTTTTTCATACTTAAAATGCTGACGTTTTCATTGCAAGAACAGCGTGTAATTTTCGGTTTTTTAATTTTCTTTTTCATTTTCGTGGTGCAACACCTATTGAAATTCATCGCCAGTTGAGTGAGGCATCGCCTCCAAAATTAGCATTTCCACGGGAACTGTGTACACAATCCTACTTGAAGATCTGATAATGCTCAATCGGCGATCCTCCAAAACAATGTTCTCCACTCGCTGGATAATGTCGTTAGACCGACTAGTGCGAGGCCATGACTGTCTTGGTTTGTTGTCATACGATGTTCTGCCTTCATTGAACTGTCGTACCCAGGAACGCACATTAGACACATCCATTGTGCCATCACCACATGCCTCACTCAACTGGCGATGAATTTTAAAAGGTGTCACACCACGAAAATGTAGAAAACGAATGATTACACGCTGCTCTTGCAATGAAAACGTCAGAATTTTAGGTATGAAAAACAGTCCTAACTCTCGTCGCTGCCACTAGAGTTCTATGCACTGTACAGTGCTGCCATTTCTGTCACGCATTCACAAAGAGTTCACGTGTATTTAAAAAAAAACAGAAGTCTCTATCTGATCCTAATCCTGAAAAAATAGGAGGTGTTATAACTTGAACACACCTCGTAAAACATAGGTTCTAATATCATCCCTTAAATGTACAATATACTAAAAATTGTTTACAAAACCTACATAAAGCAACATAAACATTCTTTGCGAATATGGTATTCATTTTTGTTCAGAACATGGTAAAATAGAAACAGTAGTTGATGTCTTATAACAGAAAATTCATAAAAATAAGACAAAAGCTATTGTCATGTATACTTATGGCAATTGATGCTTGTTAATATTTGTTAATTCGAAAATTACGCACTTGAGTTTACTGTGCTTATAAATTGCATTTCACAAATGGCTGTTTAATTGTCATTCTTGATTCATTTAGTTAAGCACTAGTTAAGGAACAAGCACCTTTTTTATTTAGATTTTCTAATTTACAAGTGTGTCTGGGACTAATCATCTCCACTCTGATTGCAAAACTGAAATTCTTTTCCTATATCACGTCATACTTTTGTGCAATTCAAAATTTTCTATTTTCAATATTTTTCGTAATGTACGTACTCTTGTAATATTACCAAGTGCTCAGGAGCTTATAATTTCAACTTTATTGCATAAAATGTGAAATAATATTATTAGGTTTATATATTTTATATTAATATGTTTTATATTTATTAAAACTTGCTAATTATGTCCACCCAAGGGTATGTACAAACATGTGTCTTCCCTTAAAATTAATAATTCCAAAGAATGCAGTTTTTCCAAAGATTTTCCCAAACAGTCTTAAAACTGTTTTGCTTCACAATGGAAACATTCAAACTTCCATTCCTGTAGCCCACTCTTTTGTTTTAAAGGAGACATATGAAAATGTTAAGTTTTTGTTACCAAAGCTACAATATGAAAATTATGGCTAGTGTGTGGAGATTTCAAGATTATTTGACAGTTACTTAGTCAACAGTCTGGTTTCACAAAATATCCTTGTTTCTTATGTAAACGGGATAGCAGAGCTTAGTCAGAACACTGGGAAAGGGAACAGTGGCCACGTAGGATTAATTTCACACGGGGCGAAAAAAAAAATATAAAAAGTGTACCTCTATTGATTCCTCAAAAGTATTGTTGCCAACTCTCCATGTAAAATTAAGCTTAATAAAGCAATTTGAAAACTCTAGATAACGAGAGTGAGTGCTTTAAACAAATTTGTGTTACTTTTCCTTCATTATCTTATGAACAAATTAAAGCTGGTGTATTTGTTGGCCCACAAATTCGAAAACTGATGATGAACAGTCAGTTCGAGAATACTGAGTCGAGACGTGGAGGATGGCTGGAATGCTTTCAGACATGTTGTTTCTAACTTCCTTGGAAATAAAAAGGACCCAAATCATGTTAATAGTGAAAATGGTGTTACAAAGTTTCAAACAGATTGGCTGCAACATGAGCGTCAAAGTACATTTCTTCATTCCCAATTATTTCTCTGTTAATTTAGAAAATTTTAGTAAGGTAGAGGGTAAAATATTTCAACAGAATATAAAGCTATGGAAATGATTTGTCAAGAGAAGTGGAGTATTCACATGACGGCGGACAAAAGGGACTGCTCTGAACAATATGCGAGAAGGTCAAAGAGCATAAAATTTGAAGTGCAATATTAAGGTAAGGTTATAAATGTGTTTATAATTATTATTAATTAATTATTAAATCGTTGCAAATAACAAGTTATAATTATGGCCCAGCTTTTCATACAAAATTTTTGTTTAACGTAATTTTATTTTATTTCATTTCTGTTATTTATGAATAGTTTAAAAACTGGTCCTGATGGGAGAAAATGGAGGTTATTCTCGAATTCAGTACAAAAAAAGTCTTTTGGGATCGCCTATCAGACTAAAAAAACGAAAATAAGTTTTGAAAATGCAGAAGAGTGTAATAAATATCGGTGCAAATAAGCGATAATAGAGCAGCTGGTGGAATGAATGGCGGAGGAAACCTAAAAGAACACACAGACCCGCTTTGTACTCCAAGAATTTCACATGCACCATTTTAATCACTTCTTTTTCATTCTGTATCTTTTTTATTTCTTTTAATCCCCGTAGAGGAGGGGATCCGTCCCCTTCAGCTGCCGTGGTGCGGGCGCTGCGGACCCTTAGCACTCGTGGTACCTCTGACGTTACGAGAGGAACCTCGGATCGAACATTCGAACCCCTCCCTGATAGGGAGGTGTTCGGATTGGGTTGGACTCGAGGGGGCAGTGGTTCTCGATACCCGTGGGAGATCGGGTACGTCTCCGGACGGGGTTGAGGGAAGCCATTAATATTCCCGCGTACTAGCCAGCATAGCTAGTAGGTGTGCTAGATCACCAGGCGGCCCCACCGAGGTCATATAGGTAGCCTTCACCTTGAGTGTTGCCGCGCGTAAGTGGCGTATCCACTTCCATCCCGTCTTGAGTCCACAGGACCAGATGGGGAGGGGGCCTTGTTAGTCTCTAGGTCTTGCCCTATGGAAAGGGCACGGAGGCGGCTGGCGCCCTTTCGGGAGAGCTCAGTAACTCCCTGGTCGAAGGAGGCCCGGGTCCTTGGTCCTACGGGTCCAGGACTACTGGGAGTAGAACCTCTAACATTCACTGTATTTTTTAATATTTTAAAATTCTCCTTGGGTTGCAGTTTATATTTCATTAGCTTGAAATTTTCAGAAGAGGTTCTGAAATTACTAATTAAAAATTACTGTGCAGCAGTCAAAAATATAAAATAGTTCACCTGAACTTAATTATTTTCCATATATATTGTGCGTATGATGTAATCACATTAAAAAGTAAATAAAAATAGTTATTTCTTAACTCTAATATAATCAGAAAAGATATGGAGTGTCATCGATACCTTTACTCACAATATCAATACTTTGGGCATTTCACCATTCAGATGTTTCTCGCAGCAATATAAAAACTGAAGGAAGCTAAACCGTTTACTTGAATGGGCTCTTTACTCATCCACCAAACACCGTTGTTCCTATTTAGAATGCAGAACACAGCAGCATAATTCATTTTCATTCCTACTGACATCAAACTTGATGATGCAGTCAATTATAGGAATTGGAATTTAAGTGGATGATAAAGCAACTTGGCAGAACGAGTGGTAGGATAAATAAAAGGAAACACACAAAGAAACACACAAAACCCTTATACAAAGTTCGTCTAGTGGTTTCCAAATACCTAAGATGAAACGAAAGTTAAAGTAAGCCAATTTAAGTGATTTGAATAGAATGTTGAATGTCTGCGTACTTCCAGCTGTGCGGAGCTGGCATTCAATTCCTGGAGCCTACCATCCTGACTATGGATTTGTCGGTGTTTTTCCTGATCAACGAGGTAAATAGTGAAATGTTGCCTTTATTATCACAATGCCTTTATTATCACAAATTTTCTTTACCTTTATTAGTATTATTTCACTTCCCCTTTCAGATAATCCTAGGAACTGTGTAATATCGGTCAAAAAAGGTGTAGCTTGGTCTATGACAGGTTCTTCCAAGTGCTTCCAGAGACAACCTTCTGTGAGTCGTTCAGGTGAGTTAAGTATTCTGCCTTTCTTCCAGAGGGCGGCCATCTTTGAGAAATACATCGATGTGACCGGATCATTAGCTTGGTGTCATTACTATCTCTCTTTCTTGGGTGACAGATGCCTATAATACGCTATACAAAAACCAAATTATTTCCTTCCTACTAGACCACTCCATAAATAGCACAAAGTAACCTGAAAACAAAGCCTTTCTCTTTATTGGCCCTCAATTTTACAAGTCTAGTCATCTTCTAAGTATTATTGTTTATTGGCTGGCAAGGAGCACGCCTTCAAGGCCAGTCACGAGCTGGTGATCATGAGGCCGGGGAGTAAATTTCTTTTACTAGTATGCAAAAGAGCTTTTAGGCCGTATTTCAAGAAGAATCCAATTCCAGAAATATCTACCGCGCCCGGTAGACATATATGACATATAGGTCAATTGACATATAGGTCAATGCAAGGCCGAGAGGCAGTTAGGGTCAGTTTGTGTACAGCAGTTCACTGCACTTTTCAGGCCATTCCGGTATAGCATTTGTGCTCACTTCTTAGTCCAGCGAAGAAGAATGCAAAACGTAATAAGTGCAGCAATTTCAACGGCTAACAAAAGCACTATCGTTAGTACGATTTTGTAAACCTGATATGATTTTATCAGTTGCACAAAACTGCGTAAAATTCCTTCCGAATGAGCACTTTTCACAGAAAATTCAAGATACATACAATGTACTTAATCTTTAAAATCTTAACTTCTGTTTCAAAAACAATCGTTAACGCAATTGAAAGATATTATCTATAAATAGGACAGTTTTAGTAGAAGAATTTTATTGGGAGATGTTGAACCCAAACAGCAAGTTTAATATTTATGGAACATTTTGTTTTGTATTCTTCTGTTTATAAGTAAGCACACATACACAAAATCGAGGATCTTGATCAAAAATACGTTTTATTTAGGCACATGAAAACATATTTTGGATTCAATTTTTAATTATTTCCAATGCAACGCCTTCCCTATCTATTAAACACGTGCTAAAGGCAGTGAAACTTATGGTGCATAAACAAAGAGACACATGAAGTTATTCTTTTTAAGTTTAAAACAAAATTAAAAACAGAACTTTTCAGAATAAAATTATTCGAAGAATCAAAACCTGTTTTTGCAAGGCAAAACAGTTTCACTAACTCTCACTGCTTCAAATGGCAGAGAGAGAGTGATGTAGAATCATAAAATGTTCACCTTTAGTTGCTGGTTTTATTGACATTGCTATTTAAGCTGTATATTGGTCGTAAAAAGCGTGCATCCCCTACTAATGGATATACGGAATGTGCATATGAATAACTGTTACAATTATAGCACAGACGATAGGCTGTTTTGTAGGATCAAAATGTCTGTTTGTGGAAACCGACAGTAACTGACGGCACATTAAGCTTGTCTGAGAGAATTACCGAAACAAGCCCTCTAACAATGTGGGATCACGACATCAATAGCCTTCTGCACTGAATATATATCTATAATTTTAAAAACGTTTGTATCTCTGTCTTCAGCCTCGGTGCATTTATCATTTTAAAAAGTTTTAATCAGTAGCAATCCTTAAATTTCGCCACAATTTATTGTTAAATTTTTGTAAAGATTCTAATTCCATTAGAAAGAGTTAGATTGTACCCAAAAGTTTGGTTGTATAATCAAAGGTACAATGTATAACTTAAAGTTCAATTAAATATAACGTATTTGTATTGATCGTATCAATTAATTAAATTGTAAAAGAGTACACCTTATACATTTGACTCTTCCGCTGCACACATTTACATATTTGCAATATTTCATAAATGGGAATTAAAGAAATAAATTTAACAATGGATCGATTATTATTTTAGACTCTTTCTTCTTCTTGTTGAAATGTTACATTTCGGCCTCTACGTATATTCATTGCAATAAAATGAAACTGGCTTTTGTTTTATACTCTGCTGAGTGCAGCAACTATTTATATTCCGTGAAATAACAACAGCTACTTTTATTATTCCGTGGCAGTCTAAACTAAAGTCAGTGTTTTCTTCTACGCGTGTTATTTTAGAATCCCAGCACGTTCACATTCAAGTAAAATTACTTTTAATATTTTTTAATCTTTTTGGTAATTTATAAAGTGCACTATATTTGCATCTCCCTTAGAAAAAACTGGAACTTTCAATGGCGAAAGAATTAAAAAAATCGATTAAGTGGCTTTTGAGGTAACCATACTTACACAAACAGACAAACATACTCACATAATCTGTTTTGACTTTACAATAATAATGTAGATGTATCAACCCTTGGTATCCGTGTTTGCACTTCATTTCCTCACACAGTTCAGAAGAAACCTTTAATATAGATTTGATATTTTTCATTAATATTAAAGCTACAATTAATTCATTTCTTTATGGTATTGGTTGGGTTTTCTTGGAATTTATTTTTATCCTGTTACAGAAAGAACTAATAAGAATTTGTGTAGATAAGTATACAAATCTTACGGAAGGAAACATTCATGTTGCTGCACTCTTTCTTACACTCAAGTCTTGATAGTTCTCTGAGTCCGTCATTGTTACATCTCCTAAATTCTGACGTATCAATACTTTACGATTCAAAAATAACAATGCAGAGTGGAAATTGCTGTGAAATATTGAGTGCTTCAACAAATTTGTACAACTCGAGCGTGGTTATTTGCGATTAATTGATAATAGTAAAATACTTGTGTACGATACAGAAGTAAAGTCACAATTTTTTAAAATACCCTCTTTTTTATTAACTTAATCCCTGCCTATATCACCATTGCCCACATGATGCTAAATCTTCAGCTTCTAATTCGTATGTGAAACACAATTTTTACTCTGATCTTTTAAACTCTAGGAATTCTTTCTGTCCCTACAATTTTCGGAACTAGATTGCGTGCTGGATTATGGCTTCACTATTTATATTAATAGTGGCACATGCCGTACCCATCACTCAGTTCCTGATGAAGGCCATAGAGTTCACAATGGCCGAAAGCTCGATCTTCATCAATTTGACGCGGCTGATCACCCGTGAAGCCATAATCCATAACGCTCGCCGCGAAAGCTTCAAGTCTTACATTAGATTGCGTGCATTTTTCAATTCACTGTGATTTCTAAACAAACTGAGTTATAGAATACCTAATAACTTTAGGCATACCTACTGACTTACAATATTTCCTAGCATTTCTTTATAAAAGTGTTAATCTCACCTGTCAAGAAACTAAGGTATCAATGTACAAGCGTATCTTGACCAGCATTCTGAGGTTTCAGTGGTATTATTTATAACAGTATATTTCTGTTATTGAATAGGGTCTCTGGAGGATAGATGAGTCCTCGCGAGTAAGGACGACGTTAGCTGCCAGACTTATGTATAGATGAGAATGCCAGAAGCCTTGTTCACATCCCGATCAAAGAGAGGCATAAGTGCCTGTCTTGCCACAGCTATCACAAAGGCTGTGTCTGGCGCTCTATCAAGGAAGATTCATCACGGATTTATGAAGCGTTTGAAAGCAGCGATCCTGGCTGCAGGATACATAGTTAAAGCGATAGTTTCCCGCCTGCAACCCTTCTCTTCTGTCATGAATAGCAACCCCATGCCGGCAAATAAAAACGTGACTCAGCAGCACGCCCCCACAACATTTGCGTGAGCTTGCATATGTAAATAGATGCGGTTAACACCTCTCTCTTCCTCGCTGTTTTTTTAAGTAGGTAGGGAACCGCCTATTATGAACTGGGGCGCTGCGGGACATAGCGGTATTTATACAGGACCCCATGTTACTACATACTCTCCGGGGTGGAAATGAACAGTTGCCTGCTATATTTAGCAACAAGGTGAGAGCCGACCACTGCATAGACTTTACTGCTATATAAGCAATAGCTTCTTTCATCCGAAATAGTGAAATTTACTTCCCGAGTATTTGTATTATATCGTTTACCAATTATAAATCACTTTTTATGATATGCAAGTATTTTTATACAATCCTATCATAAAAATTATTTTTGTATTCAATATTGTGCACAATTCGGCTCATTGTGGCGTGATTCCAATAGTAATGACGTAATGAATTGCAGCAACTTGTAGAGAGATTAAGCAAATTATTTTATCATAATGTTTTTCTACATAAATAAAATGCAGTAAGAGCTGAACATTATAGAATATACAATAAATACGATCTGCATTTATAATCATTTTCCCTATGCTTCATCGCAGTACGTAACAGCTGCTCACTTCTGTCTCAGGTAGGAAAACCTGCAAATTGTTGCCTTCCTTATGAGTTCAACAAATCAAGTAATAACAAACGAAAAACAAAAGAGAAGCTAACGTTTCAATGGATGTGAAAATACTCTCCTTACGTCACATCACAGATATGAAACTAAGTTCATGATATATTTCCTACATTTATAACAAATAAAATGTTGTATCTAACTCACTGCCATATATGCAACAAACATTCACTACTAAAATCATCAGTATTACCCACTTGTTGAATAAATTACTATTATGTGAGATAGGCTGAGGTATAACTTAAAAATATCAATGAAAATGAAATGTAAGTTCAAGAACATTGTGAAACTACTGAGAAGTTTGTTTCCACAATCAAACACAAGAGCAAAAATTGAAAAACCTCGCACAAGGAACACTCTTAGGGGGTTAAAAGGTGTCCTTTACATTTTTTTCCTTAGAACTTTTTAAAACAGTGATACGTTTTTACTAGCGAATATTATTATTCTTAAGTATTGTTTCCGTATCTCTACAAGATGTCGTAACACCTTTAACCTAGTTGGCTTCCGGACTCTGTAATTCTGCCAAGCATTCGAGTCAGCCACCCTTTCCCTTACCGCAGTCGAAACCAACACAGCCTGCCATAGAATATATATTAAACCGACTTAATCGATAGCCCAACCTGTCATAATAAAATAAAGAATTAAGTATTTATTTGACACTTCAAATTAATTAAACATAGCAATTTCATCATACTTTGGCTTGTGAAAGTCATAGGTGAAACCAAGAAATCGAACTGCATTCTCCTACCATAGTATTAAAAGCTGGACAGATAATATTGTTACGTTAGGGTTTAAGAGATAGCATGAAGATAGGTTTGAACCCGGTAAATAATAAGTCAATCATCTGCAGTTATGAAAACTGGGAATGTTCAAGCCATGATAAGTAAGTCAAAGGTATTCAACATTCCTAACATAAAAACGATGTCTCACTATGCTGGCAATAACTGTGTTTGTTATCATTTGTACAACCAAAATAACATTTTCAATAAATTGGATTTCTCTCGATTACGTAAGTCTTTCAGATTACATAACGAAAGAGGGAGATACTACTAATTTTTAATCCACAGTTTAAGGGTCTAGATTCCTCAAGTTTTCAAGCAAGTCACTTCAAATGTGTCTGAAAACAATTCCTAAAAACAGTATTGTCAACAAAGCAGTTCAATATGCTAAAGATACAAAAAATTAGCTCAGAAAGTCCCTATAGAAAACCAGTCACCTTATGTTGACCATTAAAGAGTATATATTTACTGCAATTGTTTCCAGGTTCTTTACTTCATTCTGTGTTTTAACTTCTTTAGCTCTCTTCCATTTGCTTCTTAGTCTTCTTCTTTCTCTTCTTTTATGGGTATTTCAATCCAAAACCGCTCTTTACACTGCTTTATCTTCGTTTCTTAAATTTGTGTCTTATATAATTTCATTTTCTCTATTTTTTTATTTCTGTTCTAAACTTAAATTGCACTGTTCTTCTTCATCTATTAATTTTCTTAAACATCTATTCATAAATTGTAGTTTGCTTTAGATGGTTTTACTTCTTTTACAAGTTTCAGAACCATATAATAGGACTGTTTTCACATTATTATTAAAATTTTAATTCGCCTTAATAGAATGTTAGATTTCATTTTCCTTCTTAACATTTAAAGACACCAACATCCTTATCAGTTGTAATATCAATATATTCAAACACCTAAACAGTATCAACATTTTCATTATCTGTCGTAATCTTGTTTGTTTTCTTACTCTTTAATCTCATTTCTCTAGATTTCTTTGTATTAACTTTTCAAATAAGCTTTCTTTATATGACCTCAGTTGAAATCTTGACTGGAAACTCTTGAAAATTATGAAATGATAAAATGCGACATAAATATTACCGTAAATCAATAATGAGAATTAAACCTGATTTAAGTCTAAGACCATTTGCCCAGCTCTCAATTGTAATTCTCGGATCTCCGAGTATATATTAAACAAATGGTGTAAAATTCAAAGGGAAATATCAAAAGTTGTATGTATGTGAATTAATATTTTACCTCTTTCACACCTCTAGAAAATACAAAATGTTACTATGAAAATGATCTGATGTGCAACAATACATAATAATTACCACATTTATCACCTTTCTAACCGTACTGATGACAGAGACTATACTGCATAGAGGTCTTGTAGGAATTAATTTGTATCGTAAATCGCAACGAGAAGCTACATGAGCTCAAATCATTGCATAACAAAAGCTTCACTTACAGCTCCAAGTGTTCTGCTTACAGCATAAGAAACATAATTAGGTGTGAAGATAACCGAACTGTTCTTTTTGTAACGTTCCCCTCTGCCCGTGTATGAAATCGCCATAGAGAAACAAATCAAGCACGTTTGAATTACTCACTTGCTTAACGAAGGAGAGAAAGAATAAGTAATTGAAACGTCATCCTTTACTTGCTGTAAAATGCATCTGACAAATTCTCATCGTCTTCTACATAGTTGGAGACAGCTATGAGAAAAGTTCACAACTCACATTCATTATTTTGTCACTAAGTTTTTGCTTCCTACAATGTTTGCGACATCTGCTCGTATATGTCACCATATACTCGTAAAAGGAATCCTCTGCCAAGAATATGAGCAGCAGAAAAGCTGTTCTACAAAACTGTTAAAGAGAACTACGACTAGAAAACATGAAATAGCTGCTACAAATTTATTTGTAATCAGAAGTCAAGAAGTTTATTATTCAGACGTTCATGGCATATCAGGACACTGTGCAATATAATGAAAGGACTTGAAATAGTAACTGATAGGTTATATATTGTAGTTTAGAAATACAAAAGTTTTATATTTAAAACGTTATATTTTACACACAGTATATTAGAACAATTTTGATCTTGTGGCAATTAATTACAGTAATGAAATCGAGATACGTGACACGTACAGGATCCTTCCTTTCATAAGGCTTGATTACTTTACCGATACACATGTAGCACTTCAATTAACAATAAAATACTCTCAAGCTTATCTATTTACTAAAAGTGTTAAAGTCCAATACTTTCATTTTAATATACAGCAAGCCGTATGCGCAAATATGAATTAGTTACTACTAAAAGTCAGTTTAGTTTTACATGATGATATTTCTTATTGTGGTTACATATATTTTTCCATATCACTATCAATATCAACAATATTAAAATCGTGTCTACTGAAACCTCTGTTTACTAGAATACGCCAGCTTGTTTCAGATATATTTTAACAAAACAAGCCTAGCACACATTATAGTGGCTGTTACGGTGAATAATGGTGCCATTCAATGAAAACTTGATTTTGGTTTTAAGCGCAAATATCTCAATTTTCCTGAAAATATTGCTTTTATCTTTTCTCTAAGTTTCGTAGAATCCATCTCTGACTGCGCAAAATGCTAAAAAGACCTGAATGCATTAAATAAATGGAGCAAAAACAATAATCTTCCTTTTAATATATTAAAATGCCAAGTTATTGTCTTCTATAGGCTTACAAAGAATATTGTTTTGGACCATAAAATAGATGGAGTTAATTTAAAAATTCTAGAAACAACAACTGATTTAGGAGTTACTTTTAATGAGGGTCTATCTTTTAATAAACACACTAACACAGAACTCACTGTAGCATATAGAAATCTGGGATTTATTATTCGTAACTCAGCCAACTTCAAGGATATTAGACTTTTTGTTACATTATATGCTTCAATTGTAAGATCCAGAGTCGAATATTCTTCACTAGTATGGAGTGCTTATACCGCCAAATTTATTTAACTTATCGAAGTTCTTCAATACAAATTTCTAAGATATGTGTTTCTCACAACTAATCATTATTTTCCCAAATTTATATGATATAATTCATTGCTTCATTTATTCGACTTTAGAAGTCTATCACATAGGAGAAATTGTCAGTTATTGCTTTTCCTTTACAAATTACTTCATAGTATGATTGATGATCCTAACCTAAGAGAATTAATACGTTTTTACACTCCAAACGTTTCATCTAATAAAGTTCGTAATATTTTTCTTCCTCATAAGGTTAATACTGATTCCTATAAATATTCACCTGTGCATAGAATGCAGTCACCTCACAACGAATTACATCCTTTAAAAATTGATATATTTAGTATGAAAATCAGAAACTTTGCTTTATTCTGTTATTATTTATTACCAGAAGTAGAATGATTAACCTACTGTACATGTGAGACAAAGTTACCAACTTGTTTGTGATTGTTTTTGTTTTGTTATCATTTATTATGTAATTAGCTTTGTGTTATTTTTGATACATTTTGTTCATATTGTAACTTTATAGTGAACATTGTAATTGGGGAAATCTGTAAGGTTCACATTGAATAAATTAATAATTAATTAATAAACTCCAATGTGTTTATGAACCAATGTGTATATCTGCATTAGCAACTACAGGGAAAAAAATTCTTGTGCTACACAAGGCACAAAAAGTCATCGTAAGTCCTACTTGAACTAACTTTACAAATCAGTATTATCATTTCAAACTGCAATAGAATTCACTAACACTCCTTTTTAAAAGTGTCCGCGGTCAAACTTAAAAACAATATCTTATGTATTATATAACAAACTTTTGACTCTTTCCTAGGAAACCCCAAAATTTTCATAAGAGTTGCATAACGTATTTTTAAGTATGTGAGATTCAAATTAATTCGTAAATATTTACTACAAATTATGCCCAAATGCTTCATTTAATTTGAAAGCTTTTCGAACAGTTACGTGTTTTAAAAACGCAAATTTTAAAATGTCTTCTCTTTTTGTGGCTATGTAAATATATTGTTGTTAGAATGGAATTCACAGGATAGTATGTCAGAACTCTGGATACATACAAGTGAACTAGAGAATTTAATGAGCAAATTGCGTCAAAATTTTCGAGAAAATGAACCCCTTATATAAGGTATTTAATAGTTAGTCCTAAAACAAGTGGGTCACTGAATATCATTTTACAATTCTAAATTTAAGATAATATCAAACAGGGGTTTTCAAAATAAACACTTTGCATGCAACACTTTTATTAATTCATACTCTTTCAAGCACATTCATATTTTTGTAATGGCTAGTCTGTGGTTGTACAGTTGCTTGTAAAAGTATATAAGGAATATCACGTCTGAGAACACTGATAAGCATATTGAGGTTATCTCACAACGTGCGCACCTAGTACAAAGTAGATACGTTATTAGTAATAAATCACTATTAACTTTTATGCCTTATTTTGCTAGGCCACCTGAGCTTTCTCAACAACACTAATTTTTATTTTGTTTTTGTAACATTTTTCAATATGAGTGATATTGCCCATATAACAAGTGAAGGTGGTACTAATTTGAGAAGACATATATGTTAGTGAAGCGGGAGAAAACCTACAAGGCAAAATATAGGAAGTTTTAGTTTCAAAATTAGATTTAAAAGTTACAGTAACACAAAAACATATGAGTAACGCTGTAATTTTTCTCATGTATAATTTATCCATCTTTCCTTTTACAACATCAAATGGAAATACAAAATCAAGATTAAAATTATAAGATTCAAACTGGAAAACGCCATATATTCCTAAATCTTGAAAATCCTACCATGTTGCTCGCCATTGAATAAAACTTTGGTCCCCACACCTAACCCTAGGTTTTGTGTATTGGAGGCCCTCTACTCCTTTCTACACATTTTGCCATTTCACCTAACCTACTCTACATTTTTCTCTTAGCCTTTTTTTAAATTTACATCCTCCAACGTTAAGTCATATCGGACGATGGATGAAATTGGTGAAATGATGCTCAAATGAGTCCGGAGTCCATGGACCTTAGAGTTACCCGACATTCGTCTATCAGGATAAGGGAAAACCCGGAAAAAACCTTATCCAGGTAACTCACCCTGACCGAGATTCGAACTCGGGACCTCTTGAACGTGAGGCAGACATGCTACCAAGGCGGGCAATTGTTCTTAGCCATCTCTCGTTAACTTTCCCTAAATAATTCCCTATATTTCTCCTGTTATTTTCCTCTTTTACTGACAAAAGTTTTCTAATTACTACTTCACTCCCCAAATTGTCCCATTTACGTAGTCAGGCCTGCTTTCTCCATATTATTGTTTGACTACAATACAATATACAATAGAAATCTGCATTCTCTTAAGCCTTTCAAAATTATTCTGGTATACCATCAATACCACTAGCTTTTGTTAGTCAATTGATGGAAATTAATCATTTCTTCACATTAGCCGTATATAGGCCAAGGTTTTTGATAGAGTCAACATGAAAAATGCAATGTCATGGCCAGTATTTGAACCATGGATCTCCTGGATATAATGTCATAACGTCAAGTTGGCTATGGTAGCTCAATGGGTAAGAGCGACTGAGCGGAAACCAGGAGATCCCTAGTTCAAATCCCGGACATGGCATTGAATTTTTCATGTTGACTCTATCTCCCACTAGCTCTGTTAGCTTTTAACCTCCTGATTTCTTCAGAAAATTCAACATCTGAGATATATCTATCTAATTCATTAATATTTGCAGGCTCTCTAACAAAATTCTTTCCACTCTGATATAATTATCTTGTCCTAACAGTGATTCAAAGTATGCATACCATTGATCTACACCTATATCCTCGTCTCTCCCCGCATCTTTATACAGCCCTCTTACTATTGACCAAATTTTCTTAGTCTCATGTATTCTTGTTGCTTCATTGAGCATTCTGTCTATTTTCTCACCCAATCTCTTTTTTTTTTTTTTTTTCATTAGGCTTCTGTATGCCCACCTCAGGATCAGGAAATATTCCCTTTCCTCTTTTCCCCCTGATTGCCGCCAGTTCTTTCCGTTTTCCGTTTTTTATAATTTACGTCCTCCAACGTCATATCGGACGATGAATCGAATGGATGAAATGATGCTCAAATGAGTCCGGGGTCCATGGAGCTTAGAGTTACTCGACATTCGTCTTACAGGATAAGGGAAACCCCCAGAAAAAAACCTTATCCAGGTAACTCACCCTGACCGAGATTCGAACTCGGGACCTCTTGAACGTGAGGCAGACATTCTACCGCCACGCTACCAAGGCGGGCGCCAGTTCTTTAATCCCTGTGCTACTCTTGCCTTCTCCACCTGGCAATCCGTGTCAAACCACTTCCTACTGATGCCTTTAGAACCCCCCAATTTCATACTGGCCCCTGCACTTTTAACAATATATTCCAGTGTTTCTACGGCAGCTTTATTTTATTCCCAGTTAAGCTTTGTACCCTCACTTGTAAGATTTTACTGCTCTCTGAATTCAGTTCATTGGCAAGTATTTTATACATCTCTTCTTTCCAGTTATACACTTCCAACACATTGAGAGTTCTTCATCATTTTTTTCACGTGCTATTTTTCACATTAGTGTAGTGGTGGAACTTAGTGTACTATGGCTGACCTACTTGGTACGGGGCAACTAATTCATTCTGCAATGCAGGAATGTTATCAGCAGGAAGACCACTTCTATGGAACAATCTCTACAGACTTTTCACCGTGAACCAGCTAACACCAATCCCCGTCTTAGGACTTCTACGAGTGAGAATCACGATCGTGCTTCTAAGCGGCCGCGGACTATAGGCAAATCCGTTGCTCCATTAGAGTCTGACATGGACTTAGGCTCAGGCGAGTGTTTACCATCTCGGAACTTCCCATTAAACTCCTGGGACAACGGCTCTCTGGAGAATTTAAGTTGTATTGGTCTTGTGGAGTGTGTTTTGTTTCTTGGTAGTGTATTTTGTTTTTAGTAGTTATGTATCATGGTTATTGTTTGAGAAAAAACAAATCTGTAATCCATCACGAATATGTGTTGTTGAGTTAATAAATATAGTGAATATTTTGGAGTCAGATAGATTGATTCACAACATTTCGTGACCTCGACGTGATTGGATTGCACGTGTGTATTCCTGTCCTAGAAGAGAAGCTATTTGAAGAACAATAGTGAGTTGGTACTTCTTCCAAGACGAGAAGGAATAAAATAGTATTACTGGGGTTCATATTAATAATTTGGAATAAAATATTATCATAAAGGAGAATTTGAAGAAAGGTAGGATACCTGTGAGAACATGTTTCACAAAGAAGATAATCGACATAAAGGGAATTCTCACAACAGGTAGGTTTCCCGATTTTAATGGTGCATTTGCGTCAAATTTTACTCCTTTAGAGGTATTAATGTCGGAGCTTCATGAAGTAGATAACAAAATAATGGATGCACTTTTAGATAGCATGGATGATATGACTGAAATTGTATCAGAAAAAGAATCTTCCAAAAAGTACAACACGAATTTGAAGTTATATGGTGGCAGGTAAATAATGCTTTGATACCCCATCAAATCAGATAGTTATTTAAGGCTCGGTTGCATAAAAGATAATATAAATTCAAGCATACAAAAATGATCTTCAGTCAAGCTGAACTTAGAATTTTGGTTGTATAAACATGTTCATAAGTTCATGGCCTCTTTATCTAAGATCAAACCTAACTGGTGAATTTTCTCCAGTTAACTTGATTGAAATTAGATCACTAGAACTGCAGAATTTACACAATAGTTCCTGAGAAGAAATAAGTAGTGCAGCTTTAAATAAAATTGTAAGTAATGCATTTTTTGTGGTTACTTGGATAAATAATTATCCTTTTTATTTCAAAAATGCCTATTAATGATGCATTGTTTGTGTTCATGACCTATACATTTTTATTATTTTCAGATTTCAGATTACTTTGATATATCTGATGATGAGACTTTTCAATTTGAAAGGGCTCCTCATGTTTTCTAACATAGAGGAAATCCCATCTTAGAACTTAATGACAGAGAACTCAAAATGAGATTTCGACTATGAAAGCATATAGTTGAAGAACTGGAGCATAGGCTACATGCACAATTAAGAACACAAATTCAAAGGAATTATGCACTCAATCCAATATTTGTGATCCTGCTCACATTACGGTTCTATGCAACAGGAAGCTTTCAGATGGTGACTGGGGATATATTTAATATAAATAAAGGAACTGTGCTGTGATATTTACAGGCATAAGTAATTGGGGAAACTAAAATGACTGAAATTATTCTCACAATTTCAGGGTGGGAGGAATGTTGGGCATTTAAGTTGTATTTGTCTTGTGGAGTGTATTTTGTTTCTTGGTAGTGTGTTTTGTTCTTTAGTAGTTATGTATCATGCCTATTGTTTGAGAAAAACCAAATCTGTAATACATCACAAATATATGTGTTGTTCAATTAATAAGTATGGTGAATATTTTGGAGTCAGATCGATTGATTCACAACAGCCCCTTTCAGTCTTCGACAATAGGTCCATCTAGATTTTCTAGTGCTTCTCCGTCACGTCCTATTACATCAAATTCTCTATTTGGCACTTCTACACTTCGCAGTCATTCAAATCGCTGTAGCAGCTCAGATCCCGGAACCTACTATTGGTTTATTGAGAGTGTGGAGAAGAAATGGGTAAGCTATATCCCATAAGTTGGGTAAACGTTTCTTACATCTTTCACCTACGAGTCTTCAGTCCTCGTGTTTACTAGGAAAGGACGGACATTTCCTGGTGACGTTTTACTTACCCTTGCATCTTCCACAAAATTTTTGGGTAGCCATTTGGATAGTCGCTTTTCCGGGAGACGTCATATCCAGCATCTCCTTTCCAAGATTGGATCAACTCTTGATGTGTACCCAGTGTCGCTCACTCATGGTGGGGCGGAGGCGCTTCCATGTTATTTATGTTATATCGCTCCCTATTTAGGTCGGTGTTGGACTATGGCTCTATCTTTTTTGGCTCTGCTCCCAAATCGGTCTTGCGTAAGTTGTATGTCGCTCGTGCTCTCCGATTTGATCTGGATGCTATCCTTTCTACACCAACGAATGCGCTTTTAGTTGAGACATCAGAATCACCATTGGAGATACGTCAACACCTCTTAACCCGGCGCTTTTACTGTGAGTTTCTTCCTTGGATGGCCATCCAGTGTTACGGACGTTGCACAGTCTCATCGCCTAGTATCTAGACGAGGATATTCCTGCCCGACGATTACCCTTACTCTTATTGGGTTTTCGGAATTTATACAATGTTTTTCCACAATTTTTAAATTCCCCTCTCTTTCTGGGTTTCAATATCCATTTGAGTTGAATTTCCCGAATCTTTCGGTGTATTATCTTCCTGATTACTACATTCGGAGACCTGGCAAGAATGTCACCTTTTATCATTTCTTGCATGTCACTTGGCCGGATTTAATCACGATCTACACTGGTGGTCCTAAATCTGCTGATGGAGTAGTTTATGCATACGTTTGCCCTTCTACTAATGACTTTGGCCGCTACCGCCTACTTATGGAGGCTTCCAACTACACTGCGGATGTTCTGGCCATTCGTGAAGCTTTACACTATGCGACTTCTCCGGGCTTCCCAAAATTGTTGGTCTTAACCGATGCAGAGAGTATGCTGCAGAGGCTCTCACATCCTCTCTGTACGAGAGATATGAACTGTTATCTTTTCGAGATTTTGGCCTTGGTGAACACCGTTACCATAGCCGGCCAGCAAATCGACTTCCTTTCGATAAGAGAGCATGTCGGAATCCGCTACAATGAAATTGCCGCCCTCCTGGCGAAAGAGGAACTCGCCCAAGGTACCTTTCAAGACATCCAAATACCCTACACGGACTTCTTCCCGGTACTTCGGCGTGAAGCCTACTGCCACTGGAAAGATGTCTGTCTTCGTTTTCAGTCCATTAAAGGCAAACACTACGCCGCCGTTCAGTAGCATCTTCCCACGACTCCTTGGTTCTCTAGCTACAGGATTGTCCGTCGTCATCTCACCATCATCATTAGAATGCCACTTAGACATGGATGTTACCCTGTGCATCTACACAGATTACGTCACCTCGATTCCCCTGCATGTCCTGATGACCCAGTTGAAATCGCTGACCTCAATCATCTCCTGTTCCGTTGCTCTCGCTACCGACCCCAACGTTCTTCCTTTCTCTGCAGCTTGCTTCACCATTCTGTTCCTTTTCTCGCTAGCACCATCGCCCTATTACAGTCATACCGCACATCCGTATACCACGCTCTTATTCAGTTTCTTCAAGAAAATGATCTACACATTTAGTCTCTCTCAAACCTCTTAATTTTCCCTTTATTATTTTCCCTTCCATGTGGCCATATTGGTTCTTCCTAACGGCCAAAAAATGACATTTCCAGCGGAATTGTGGTTGCTCTTGCGCTACTATTTGATACACAAACACACACACACACACACACACACACACACACACACACACACACACACACACACATCTATCTTAAGATCTAGTTACCATCGAAAGCTACTTACCCAGTTTATGAGAGCATACTTATCAATACTTGCACACGCTCCATGGTTTCCGGTGAACTTCACTCCCCTTACTCCTCTTGTTAAGCTACTTATGCTAGTCATCACGTTAACTTAGGACGGGTTTAACACCTCTGAGTGCTCGTTAGAGAAGAAAGGCTTATACACTCATTGAGACATAACTCCATGTACAAAATTTCCTTGGTAACTTTGCGGACCACCTTCAAGCGTGTATATTTCAAATTAAATTTAAGCCTAACTGAAAAACTTATTTTGAATAGAAATCATATCACACAAGCTTTGTAAGCATGGCATAATAAACAGTTAGTAGATTTACGGTCATAACTAAAAAATACAGCAGTTTACTTCCCAAGAAAGTTTAGTTTAGATGCTGCAAAAAGTACAGCGAAGTTCTCTCTCAGGGGTCAAGCTGGAAGTACATATCCTTACGTATGGTGTTCTCTAGTGACTGGAGGTCCCTCCATCTGACATCTAATGCCCATAGTTTCCAAAACAACAGCCATTTTTGACATTCTTAACAATCTATTCCAACAAATAACCAAGCTGTCATACGGCTACACAAAAACAGAACAAATCCATAGCTGCGAAGTTCCAATAAGAAGCGTACAGATTACGTTATACGTCTGCAAAACAGTAATTATTTCCAAAAGGTAAGCTATGCCTAGTTGTGTAGTCCCAAATTAACAGTCCGTGTTAACAGTTATTTATAAACTCCTAAAATGACTATCCGCTCTATTTAAAATTGTGTTTAAGTGTTACATTCCTTTTTAATTGTCATCGTCCAACGTTAAGTCATATCGAACGATGAATGAACTGATGTTCAAATGACTCCAGGGCACATAGAGCTTATAGTAACCTGACATCCATCTTCCAGAATAAGGGAAAACCTCCAAAGTTAAGTCATATGTTGAATGAAATGATGCTTAAATGAGAGCAGAGTCCATAGAGCTTACAGTAACCAGACTTTCTTCTTTCAGGATAAGAGTAAACCTCCAATATTAAGTCATATCGGACGATGAATGAAATGTTGTTCAAATGAATTCAGGGTCCATAGGGCTTAGAGTGACCTGACATTCATCTTCCAGAATAAGGGAAAACGTCCAACGTTAAGTCATATCGGACGATGAATGTAATGATCAAATGAGTACAAGGTCCAGAGTACAGAGCTTAGGGTTACCAGACTTTCATCTTTCAGGATAAGGGAAAATCTCGATGAAATGAATGAAATGAACGAAATGATTTTCAAATGAGCCCAGGGTCCATAGAGTTTAGAGTTACCAGATACTCATCTTTCAGGATAAAGGAAAACCTCCAACGTTAAGTCATATCGGACGATGAATGAAATGTTCAAATGAGTACAGGGTCCAGAGGACAGAGCTTAGGGTTACCAGCCATTCATCTTTCAGGATAAGCGAAAATTTCGAATGTAAATTCATATCGGACGATGAATGAAATGTTCAAATGAGTACAGGGTCCAGAGTACAGAGCTTAGGGTTACCAGACATTCATATTACAGGATAAGCGAAAATCTCGAATGTTAAGTCATATCGGACGATGAATGAAATGTTCAAATGAGTACAGGGTCCAGAGGACAGAGCTTAGGGATACCAGACATTCATCTTTCAGGATAAGCGAAAATCTCGAATGTTAAGTCATATCGGACGATGAATGAAATGTTCAAATGAGTACAGGGTCCAGAGTACAGAGCTTAGGGTTACCAGACATTCATCTTTCAGGATAAGCGAAAATCTCGAATGTTAAGTCATATCGGACGATGAATTAAATGTTCAAATGAGTACAGGGTCCAGAGTACAGAGCTTAGGGTTACCAGACATTCATATTTCAGGATAAGCGAAAATCTCGAATGTTAAGTCATACCGGACGATGAATGAAATGGTGTTCAAATGAGCCCAGGGTCCAGAGTACAGAGCTTAGGGTTACCAGACATTCATATTTCAGGATAAGCGAAAATCTCGAATGTTAAGTCATATCGGACGATGAATTAAATGTTCAAATGAGTACAGGGACCAGAGTACAGAGCTTAGGGTTACCAGACACTCATATTTCAGGATAAGCGAAAATCTCGAATGTTAAGTCATATCGGACGATGAATGAAATGTTCAAATGAGTACAGGGACCAGAGTACAGATCTTAGGGTTACCAGACATTCATATTTCAGGATAAGCGAAAATCTCGAATGTTAAGTCATACCGGACGATGAATGAAATGGTGTTCAAATGAGCCCAGGGTCTATAGAGTTTAGAGTTACCAGATGTTCATCTCTCAAGATAAAGAAAAACCTCCAATTTTAGATCATATCGGACTATGAACGAAATGTTGCTCAAATGAGTACAATGTCCATAGAGCTTAGATTTACCAAACATTCATATTTCAAGTTAAGGGAAAAATTTATCCTAATAGCCCACTCTGACCGAGATTCGAACTCTGAACCTCTTGAGTGTGGGACAGATACGCTAACAGCTACGCTATAGAGGCGGTTCAACTGTTGCAGTGCTTCATTGTTAAATCTGTCACCTGTGTCTCAATTTTTATTAAGACCACCAAATGAAAAACAGTTTTGCCACTAGTATTCTAAACATGAGATGACTTAGGTGTTATGTAGCGGGGGGAGAGAGAGAGAGAGAGGTGAAGGTTGTGAAACAAAAGAGAGTGTAAAAGGAAGTGAGAAGAAAGAGTGAGGCAAGGAAGTGGAAGAGAAAACATAGATGGTGAGTTTGAGAAGGAGAGGTAAAGATTTAAAAAACAACAGACAGTGAGAGCATTACGATAGCGAGAAGAATCTCATTTAACGCAATAACATCAGCGGAGCTTTAGTTTTGGCTCCTGAAAAACCATTTTGGTTAACGTTCTCAACCACCTACACATTAAGTAGGAAAGGTGTTGCATTCCACCCAAAAATTTCATTAAATTCGGGGTCGACATTTCATAGGAAGTGTACGTTTGAGGTTTTTGAATTCAAATAGATCATTATTTTTTATATGTGTGTATGTACAACTTGATATTTGTATCTAGTATGTTCTAAGCATGCAAAAGGAAAATGTTGAAGAAATTTACCATTTCATATACTACTTTTCGAAGTCGTTGTCAAAGAAAATGTTTCTTACAATTTCGAATAAAATACCACAAGTTTAAAGCATTTTCATGAGTAATGAACTTAATTTTCTGGGAACAGTGTCTGAAGTATTGTTCATTTGAATGACTTCTGTACACCAGATAAATCGTAAGATAGTCTTATTACACAAAAATGTGGAACTCGTTAAAGCATACAATTTATGTCAAACAGACTTTTAATTTTTTAAATTTATGTTTATTTTGTTATGGAGATAACAGTTTCTAAGATATTCCTTGTTATTAGTTTCAATTTTAAATCATGCATATATAACGGAAATTCAAAGCATAACATGGAGACGAGGTATTAAAATATTTGAGGATCGCTTAACCTACTGTATTGACATTATATCTACAAGAAAATATTGTGTAATAAACTGTTTTTGTAATTAACGTGAAGAAAATAGAACAGAGTAAGACAGCTTTGAGAGTTGTGACGTATTTCAGCCGGGAGTGAGGCCTGCAGTGCGTGTGACGTCAGGCAAGAGTAGTACAAGTTGCGTATTCAAATGGCGCTGTGAGTACAGAATCTGAGGGTTCAGTCAGGTGTAGCACACTCGATGACAACAATGTGGCTGCCACGTACCAAATGAAACTGTTAAATTTACGATGTGACGATTTATTGAAGGATAAATATACTCACAAGAAAGGCTTGGCTGATTTTTACAAGAATATCCCCCAAACCAGATTTCTGGGGTAGTGTTCACTTGCCGCGCGGACATTGTGTATGTTTGGCTCGAACAATTTTTATGTTATGAAATTAGCTAAGTCCAAACCTCAAAGTACCTTGTGGTATTTGCAATCTAACGTGCAGCCCTTGGTTACGAATTTCCCAGATATTACGTCCTGATATTGATAAACTAGTTAAAGAAAAACGAAACAGAAATTGTCGGAAAATGTCCAGGTAATTTTTTTCTGAATGGATCTCCCCTAATTTGCAGAGAAAGCTACTTTGTTTTATTTTATTTACTTTATAACATGCCTGACCTTCAGATAAACAACGAGTTGAAGTTTTATATATTTTCTCATAGCACAGAGCCAAAATGTAATTGTTTATAAACTGTGACTAATTGTGTAATTAAAGTAGTCAGCAAAATATTACAACGCCCAAGATGTAAGTTGTATATATTATTAATACCCGATATGTTTCCTGTCTTTTCTACGCCGTCGGAACGCCAATACATCAAACTATTTCCTTCTTCTTGGGCAGCAGAAATCAGCGAGGTGACGTCACATGATAACCTTCCTTTCGTTCGGGAGCATTGTTTAAGCTTGAAGGGTCACCCGAAAATCCGAAGACCTCGGCCTTCCACAACCCGGGAGTGATGAATACTCTGGGGCTCTTTCCACTAGGGCAGTATTTGATTTCTTAAAAAGCTCCACCACCATCGATAACAACGTCAAGACGGGATGGAAGTGGATAGGCAACTTACGCGCGTCAACCACGCAGGGAAGACCACCTCGATGGGGCCGCCTGGTGATTTAGCACACCTTCTACTAGCTATGCAGGGTAGTACCTGGGACTTCTTAGGCAACCCTCTACTCCCTCCGGGTGGCCGGGAGCTGCCCGGAGGTACCCGATCTCTCACGAGTGTTGGAAACACACTGCCCTCTCGAGACCAACCCAATCCGAACAACTCCCGTTCGGGAGGGGCTCGAATGTTCGGCCCGAGGTTCTTCTAGTAACGTCAGAGGTACCACGAGTGGTGGGGTCCGCAGCGCCCGCACCACGGCAGCTGAAGCGGACGGATCCCCTCCCTTATGGGACGTTCGGGAGCATATTTGGCGGTTAGAGCTGACGGAGCTAACATCACACCGCCACTACCTGTCTTCCCCTGAAAGAAGAATAAGCTCTTTTTCTATGAATATTTTATGAATGTTAGAGAAAGTCATGTAAATGTAACATATACGATTATTTTCTAAGTTAGTGTCAGTGGAATTGGCTATGCCCATGCCTTTTAGTAAGTACTGCTTTGAAGAATTAGACGACATTGTTGAGGTTTTTTGTCAGTTGTTTCAAATTTATATGTAACACAGCAATAGACTAATAAAATATTCAATACCTATGATGTTATTTCTGAAGGTTCGTGGATCTCTCACTGATTGTCCTGCAGTGAACGGAGAAGCACAAATAAGAACAAAGTTATCAAGGAATAACAAAAGAAACATGCAAAATATTGCGTGTTATAAATCAACAGGTATAAAATGCTGCTCAAAAGAAGTACTTTTCAGATATTTGCATTAAGAGAGCAACTTTTGATATAAAGACGCTTAATTTAATCACTTATTTAAAAAAAGAGCTTGAGGAATTTATTGTGTTGGAGAATTAGAACGGAAATAAAATGAAATAAGAGGGAAAGAAAACAATACGGAAGGAAGAAATTAATGTCTTAAAGTAATGAAAAATAAGAAATGTAAAACACAAACGATGGAAGCAGAAGATAAAGGAAATAGCGCTGAAAAGGGAAAGAGTGGCATAATATTATGAATTACTAAGGAGAGGAAATTTTATATTAGAGAAGTCTTTTGCATTGCAGGATAAAAACTACCAGTAAGAAAATCTTGATATTACAAATATAAAAAAAGCTAATGAGCTACACACAGAAGATTTTATCAATTTTAGCGTAACTTCAAAGCTACAATAATTGTTGTGGTACCGTTTCTTTTAAACTCACTGTGTTCACTATGGGGCCATCTATGCCGAATTCTACCAAATTCTTAATGTGATAAAATAATTTCCAAAGTAGGGCTTGACCATATAACCACGGTATTTTGTTTTACTATGAAACTATCTGGAAGTACATGAAGGGCCCAGGGAAGAAAACCAGGTAAGTCGCGTTTTTTTCTCAAAATGAGTTTGACATGTCATTGGATACTGCATGAGAGATGCCATCCTTTAAAGGTATGAAACAGGGGGAAAATGTGGTTAGTCACGGGAAATTTTGGCGTACAGGAAAAGAACCAGGTAAGTCAGGAAATGGTGTATGACTGGTAAAAAAAATCGTGTGTGACGAAATGTCCATTTAAGACCCAGCCCGTCAAGGAAATTTGCGCCTCATGCGTCCACCCACGTCTGTTGAACTGGGGAGCTACGTATAGTGGAGGCATGGTATCCAGTATTATAAGAAAGCCTGAGAAAGATGCTTCAACAGAGGCCTTCCTTGGCTTATTCAGGTAATTATTGTAAAAACGTTACTCTATACTTAAAGTTTCCTGATAACACTGCTTATATTATGCAATATACATAACACATTTCTGCATTTTCCTCAGCCCCTCTACACGTATAGAAAGCTAAGTACCGGGATATAATGAGCCTCATGAAGCTCTGTGGTGAACTAGCAGTGAACTTCTTCCAGGTATTGGAACATGTCCAAATAATCTCTGAGATAAGTGTAATAATAATAATAATAATAATAATAATAATAATAATAATAATAATAATAATAATAATAATAATAATAATAATAATAATAATAATAATAATAATAATAATAATAATAATAATAATAATAATAATAATAATAATAATAATAATAATAATAATAATAATAATAATAATAATAATAATAATAATAATAATAATAATAATAATAATAATAATAATAATAATAATAATAATAATAATAATAATAATAATAATAATAATAATAATAATAATAATAATAATAATAATAATAATAATAATGTAAAATTTTGTAAAAATATTGCAAAATGATAGTAATACAATTATTGTAATTGCAAAAAAAATCTCTGGTGGCTGACTTTCCTGGTTTTCTTTCTCTTTCAGATGACTTACCTGATTTTTTCCCTGAAAAAAATGCTATTGGAATGAACTATGTGCAATGTTATTGACTTAACGGATAAGAAGTACCACTTTACTTGATTTACTACATGTGACACATTAATATTTCACTATATTTGAAAGAAGTGTTTTGTTTTTGAATCACACATTGTGTTTTAAAATTAAATATTCGTTTTCTGTATTTCTCAAAAAAAAGATGATTACCTGGTTCTTTACCTGGACCTTTGAAATAAAGACTGCTTATTTTTAGGTTCTATTCGCTGTTTTCTCATAAATCTCTCATTATATTTGACATTGTTTATTCATATGTTGATGAAAATGGCGGCCCTTTGAAAACATAACACTGTTGTGTATAGGAACATAAAGTATCGAAATCAAACACAATTGGCAATGTTATTACCTAATCAATTAGCACATTAACCGTGTATTATTCAAACCAGTTAATAATTTTCTCACAACTGACTTCTGCAGGTTCAGCATTAGAAAGTCCCAGGCGGCCGCGCCGTGGCTCAGTGGTTAGACCGCTGGGCTCTCACCAAGGCGGCCCGGGTTCAATCCACGGCAACCGCAAAGTGAGATTTGTGGTGGACAACACGGTGCTGGGGTGGGTTTTCTCCGGTACCTGCGGTTTCCCCCGTCATCTCATTCCACCGGTGCTCCATCTTCATCTCATGTATCATCAGTGTCACCGCCTGCGGTGCCGTATGTAGTAAAAGCGGGCGTTAAGCACTACACACACACACACACACACACACACACACACACCTTAAAAAGTCCCAAAGGAAAATCAAAGATTAGAGGACCGGCCATATCACTGAACTTATCAGGTCTGACTCAATCTTACATACTCTCAGTGCAAAGAATAATCAATATATTTTTATTTTTCAAATTAATAAAGTTTTAGAGCACCGAAATAACAGAATTTCTAAATGGGACAGTACAGTTCATTATAGCAGCCAATTTGAATCACTGAATGTACTTAAATTTGTTTCAAATAGTTTAAATACTTAAATATGTCTCTTTTTCTTACCACAAGGTGTCTTAATTGATCCACAAGACTTAGTATTTATATCAATAAACTGATGAGAGCTTGGTTAATAATATTAAACATTTTATTATTGACAATGTAAATTTTAGAACCCATTTATTCGCATACTACCGGAGGGAAAATTACATACAGAAAATAGTTAATAAATTTATTTGAGTTGAAAAGTATAACACGAAGAAAATCTGCAATAAAAAATGCAAAATTGGTGTCGTTTTCTGAATCCCAGCCAAATTGAGCAAAAATTGTATCAAATGATAAAATAATAAAACAGGTTTAACATATTTAAATAGCAGAATTGTAATGTAACTTACAGAAAAAGAACTCGAACCGATATCAGACCATGTTTTTAATTATTTATGTGGAAGCTAAGCCATATTTCAGAAGCAGACGTACGAAAAGCGAGTTTAATAATTTCATAAAGTCATGAAGTTACCAGCCTTACTATATGGCAGCGAACATTGGATATTAAGAAAGAAATGAAAAATGGTTTAGAAGGTGAAATGGTATTGTCGCCAGGGCATTATTGTGCTGCTGCCAGCCCGCGCGTAGGCGAACGCTAGGCGCTTGCCGAGAGAGAGGCGGAAGCGGGGAGAGAATGAGACAGAGGGATGTCTGAATAATTCTTTCCTTCTTTTGCCGTCGTGATAGACCGCGAAATTTCGGCAGCTTTTGAGAAACAATGGCCCGGTTATACATAAGCGATAAGGGACGAGTCAGGTTGCGAGTTGAGAACTGTTAATTGTGTGTGCGGCTGTGTGACATTTGTGAGTGTACCGCAAGTGAGTTTTTCGTTTGTTTGCGTGTGGTGAAGCAACGAGAGACTCTGTATGTTACGCCATTCCGCTGCTGTCAGGACTGTACAAAATGTCTTTTTATTGAAATAAAGAACATTTTAAATTTCTGCAAACTGGACTTCTAATTTTAAGAACCCACAAAGTCACAGTATTTTTAAGATTTGTTGTAGGATATACTCTGCTAGATAAAACATAAATGAAAATATTAGAAAAGAATCAAAATATAAAGCATTTTAGAGATAATAAAAGAACTCCACTATAAATTGAGAAAGCATACATGGTGTATGTCAGATTCAGTAATTAAGAAAAATATCCATATCTCATAAGGAATCGCATCAATAGGAAGACTCAGGAAAAATAATGGAACTAACTTTAATGTTGTTTGGAACAAGTCTAAGGCCTAAACTATGAAGAAGAAGGAAAAGAAGAAGATAACCGCATTTTTCCCCAATATCCTGTCCACATTTGATATTTAGCGGCAACTAAGAATAAAAAATTATTAATATACATTTAGATATATGGCTTTTGAATATTTTGATCCCATATAAATATTTTAATATCATTCAAGATGTAAGGATATATGACACCCAAGGATCAAAGGAAGAGCGCATACATACATGCACATATTTAGAAAGCATTTCAGTTTTGGAGCCAAAACACAATCGCTATCAGGAAGCGATCTTAAAGAATAAAGCTATAAGGAAACCTTTAAAACGTAACATTGCTTAACTAATCCCCTTCAGGTAAAATTTCCAGTTTACGTAGAACTTCTATAGTGGAATCTTGAAGGTCGTAGTTTATTATTTGTGGCCCTCCGGTAAAAGAATCTGCATTGTATTTCGCAAAAGTGAAACACGCTCGTATCTTCAATACCGTTTAATGTATGGAGCAAAAAGGAAGACAATGGCGTCCCGCAGGTTTAAATTTCTTCACAAGATTCCTTTAGAAATTTTGAACGTCCACAAAATAAAGAAAAATTAGTAAAGAGGAAAATCTAATACTGCTCTCTGCACAGAAGTGGTTAATGTTAACATCAGTTAAATACGCCCAAGGAACATTTTGTTTTCTAAATTAGCTCTCCTTCTCCTTTCATATTAGTGTTTCTCTCCCTCCTCACTCTCTTTCTTATTCTTGCTCTTGTTTCCATCTTTCCATTCTTCTGTGTTCTCCATTCAAGTATGTATATGTCATATGATGCTTGAAAATCACTAATAAAACTTTATTTGGGAGTCAAACTACTACCCCTTCCTTAGGCTTGCAGTGCGGCTCGTGTTTTGCTGCTTTTCGGGATATCTTGCACTAATAATACAATAAATAGTTCAACTTATTTTATATTCCAACTAATTTATAAGCAGCCTTTAACATCTAAGGTCATTTAAGTTAATTGCTGGAAATTAATCATTTCTTCACACTAATCGTATATAGGCGAAGGTTTGGGATGCATAGATTTGAACCACGGATCTCCTGGTTTCCGTCCAGTCGCTCTTACCCATGGAGCTACCATGCCGACCTGACTATATATTCTCCAAGTGACTCATATATGTATATATTTTCCCGTATACCACTAGGGGCTTTCGTATTCGAGTTCAAATCCGGCCATGGCATTGAATTTTTCAAGTTAACTCTATTCATCCAAAACCTTAGCCTATATACGGTATTTCCACCAATTAACTTAAATAATAAGATTTTAGTGGTGAAGCCTGGGATTTAAGTACTTACGGTAGTAAGTCACCACAAGCGGTTTATCTCGGATACGAGAGCCCCTAGTGGTTTACCAGGAAAATATTGGAGAATTTAGTTGGCCATGGTAGCTCAATGGGTAAGAGCAACTGGACGGAAACCAGGAAACCCGTGGTTCAAATCCCGGCCATGGCATTGAATTTTTCAAGTTGACTCTATTCATCTAAGGTAATGCCGATGGCTTTGGATAAACTGCTAAGCTGTAATGATGTCATTCATTTACTATTTTGTGAAGCTTTAGGTTTGTTTACATTTGAGTTTTGCTTCATCATTTCAGTCAGATACTCTCAGATTCCAGAGAGGAAGGTGAATAATTGTTCCTGAAGAAACAAATGACAAGTAGGAAATCGGACCAAGGGGTTTTGAATATTTAACTTATTTAAATTTTATATATATATATTGTAACGCAAGCGCTGGAACACCCTGTGAAGCAGCTGGGAGCGGGAGTTGGGGGAGGTCCGTGTGAGCCACACCTCCCCCTCGTCTGTGGTGACAAGGCGGCGGTCGGGAGAAAAAACATGCTCGTGCCGTCTGTTTCCTTACACCTGGTTCTCGATCTTTCTGTTACTGGAACAATCCTGTAAACACCAGAAGTCGGCGATATTCCTATATAAAGGGGGTCACAGACAGACAGAGTAGAGTAGAGTTGGTCAGTTAGTGAGTGAGGAGACAGTCGCAGTTCTTGGTGTAAGAGTTAGTCAGTGACGTGTTAATGTACGAGAAGATTGTGCAACGGAAGACTGTACGTAACTGTGAATGTGTACCGGAGCTTACGTAACCGCGAGGCCAAGTGAAATTGTAACGGACGAACTGGTGAATTGTAATTGTGTGCAGCACGTAATTCTGTGTAATTGGCAAGTGTTAAACTGTAAGTCGGTGGAAATAAAGAACATTTTTGAGTGGTGAAATTGGACTTTTCATTTCACGAACCCACAAAGTCACACTGGTGTCAGGAAGCGGGAAGATAACATCACCGAACATTCCAACCATGGACGCGGCATTGGAAAAAATTTTGGAGAAGATGATGGAAATGAAGGCCGAATTAACAGAGAAGACGGAAGCGGCAAATAACAGCTTGGCCGCGAAGATGAACGAGTTAACAACAAAAACAGAAGCGGCAAATGACAACCTGGCCGCAAAGCTGGAAGAAATGAAGACGGCAACTGAAAACCTCGCTGCAAAAATAGAAGCGGCAAACAACAACCTCATCGCCGAGTTGAAACAAATGAAGACGGCCAACGACAACATCACCGCGGAACTGAAACAAATGAAGACGGCCAACGACAACATCACCGAGAAGATGGAAGAAATGAAGGCCGAGTTAACCACAGAAATGAGAGCAGCGAACGGCAGTCTGGCCACGGAAATGAAGGCGGCGAACGAGGCTCTCGCCGCAAAGTTTGAGGAACGGTTCGCCGGCGTGAGGGATGACGTCACGAACCTGGGCAAGCGGAAGGGTCAAGTAGACGACCGCCTTAATGATTTAGAGGAAAAGGCCGACAACATCGCAAAACCCCTCACCCGCCTGACGGAGGAAAACCGGCCTTATGTGTGGACGGAGGACGCCGAAGACGCTTTCCAGCACCCGAAGGGGACCCTGTGCAGTGCTCCTATTTTGGGTTTCCCACAACCGGGTGGCGCCTTCATTGTGGACACCGACGCTAGCGACCATTACATTGGAGGTGTCCTATCGCAGATCCAGGACGGCCATGAGCGCACAAGAGTGGAAGAGAAGGAGCGTGCCGCAGCAGTCCGAGTAGTTGTGGCAGTGCCTGCTGAAGGCTGGGATAGCGCAGGCCTGAGGAGGGAGCAGCTGGCGGACGCAGACTTGGGGCCACTCTTGAGGGAAGTGGAGGCAGGGACGAGGCCAACCTGGGAGGACATCGCACCGAGGAGCGCCACCTACAAGTCGTACTGGGCCCAATGGGACTCGTTGAAGACCAGAGTGGGCGTGCTGTTCCGGGTATGGGAGTCACCCGATGGGAAGGCGCAGAGAGGACAGTTGGTACTTCCCCGGAGTAAGGTCCCGGAAGTCTTGGAGGAAGTGCACGCCGGTACTTCAGGAGGACACCTGGGAGCGAACCGTATGATTCACAAACTACGGCAGCGCTACTTCTGGCTGAGACTCCGAGCAGATGCTGGTGGTACACCTGGACCACCTCGCACGCTACGATGGGGCTGTTCGGGGCGAACAGCTTTGAGGAGGGAGCAGTGTAACGAGAGCGCTGGAACACCCTGTGAAGCAGCTGGGAGCGGGAGTTGGGGGAGGTCCGTGTGAGCCACACCTCCCCCTCGTCTGTGGTGACAAGGCGGCGGTCGGGAGAAAAAACATGCTCGTGCCGTCTGTTTCCTTACACCTGGTTCTCGATCTTTCTGTTACTGGAACAATCCTGTAAACACCAGAAGTCAGTGATATTCCTATATAAAGGGGGTCACAGACAGACAGAGTAGAGTAGAGTTGGTCAGTTAGTGAGTGAGGAGACAGTCGCAGTTCTTGGTGTAAGAGTTAGTCAGTGACGTGTTAATGTACGAGAAGATTGTGCAACGGAAGACTGTACGTAACTGTGAATGTGTACCGGAGCTTACGTAACCGCGAGGCCAAGTGAAATTGTAACGGACGAACTGGTGAATTGTAATTGTGTGCAGCACGTAATTCTGTGTAATTGGCAAGTGTTAAACTGTAAGTCGGTGGAAATAAAGAACATTTTTGAGTGGTGAAATTGGACTTTTCATTTCACGAACCCACAAAGTCACAATAAATATATATATATATATATATATATTAAAGTTTATCGTGACATGTTTCAACCTTATAAAACTTCCTTACTGTCTTTTTCTTTTCAAACATGTGTGGCATTCGGGGTGTATGGGTGAGTATTGCCGCGCAGTTCAGCTCAATTATTTGGCAGGAGCTTGACTCCCAGGGTTGTCGGCATCGCTAACAAAATTTGAAGAATATCGATGTCCTGGGCTGCTCTCGGAATTGTCCTAATGTTTATAAATATAGGATTTTTGGCAGGCATCTCTTGGTTCAGGGCTTTCTGGGTGGATCAATCAGGGTACTTGGAAAGAAACACAGATTAATTCTCTTATGACGATCGATTCTATTTCACTTACTCTCGAAATATATGCTAATTAGGTGAACTCTGAATGGTAGGTTTCGCGTTTGCGTGGTAGCACTCCCGTGTATATAACACAAGTCGTCGGATTAGCACCCCGCTACTAATTAGCTTTAATCGAACGCGATTTCTTTAACTTGCTCGCCCGTTCCTTAGAGAACGCGATATCTGACTTCGTGCTGGTTAGCACGACAATCTCGGTCGACTCCAAGCCACCGACTGGCTTAATAAACGTGATTTCTTTCCGCGTGCATTAGCACGACGAACTCGGTCGACTCCAAGCCACCGACTGGTTTAATAAATGCAATTTCCTTCCGCGTGCATTAGCACGACGAACTCGGTCGACTGTCAGCTACCGACTGATTTTAGATATCTGTTTGTTCCCGGCTAGGCCATATGACACTTCGCTTCCCCCTTCAGCTCATTATTTTTAATTAGTTGGTCGGTACAAAACATATGGAGTCCCAGTTACGAGAATCTCCCTTTAGACCACCTAAGACGCCTCCTTCCTGTCAACTATGAAACTAAACGCGGGGTGAGAGCCTTAGATTTATGGTTGTGGTCAGCTGTCCTAGGGGAGAAAAAGAATCGCACCGTTCAGAGTCCGTAACAATCTCGACATTTCACACACAAGATATTTGCTCCAATACACGTATACATTCCTTTAACATACAATTAATCTACTCGAGGAAGAGAGTACCGTTTCACATGTAATACCAACATTCAAGTTTTTGTTGTTGAGTGGCATTAAAACTCTTCCTCTCATGTACTAACCGAGCGGTATTGCTCGAGCGGTTTCGTCTGTAGCCCGCATTCGGGAGGTCTGGGTTCGATTCCCGCGCCAGCCTAACCCATGTCTTTTTTCGGGAATTTTTCCGGTCGCCGGGAAGGCTGGAAGCATTAATTACATCCCCTATATTTCCTGCCCCTCCATTTCATCACTCTCCATTGTCATTTCATGCCATCTTTCATCTGGTGGTCTTTTTCAGAGTAGAAGTGTCGATGGGTGTCTAGGCGTTGCACGGCAGGATGATATGTTCCTGTTAAAACTTCCTCCTCCTGAAGGACGGTCTCTGGTCCCGAAACCGGTCTGGTGGGGTTGTTTCCGGACCCCCCGTAGGGGAGGGGATCCGTTCCCTTCAGCTGGCGAGGTGCGGGAGCTGCGGGCCCTTAGCACTCGTGGTACCTCTGACGTTACTAGAGGAACCTCGGGCCGAAAATTCGAGCCCTTCCCTGAATGGAAGTTGTTCGGATTGGGTTGGACTCCAGGGGGCAGTGGTTCCCGATACCCGTGGGAGATCGGTTACGTCTTCGGACGGAGGACCAGATAGGGGGGGGTTGTTAGTCTCTAGGTCTTGCCCCAGGAAAGAGCCTCGGAGGCGCCGGGCACCCTTTCGGGACAGCTCGGTAACTCCCGGGTAGATGGAGGCCCGGGCTCCTTGGTCCTACGGGTCCAGGACTAATGGGAGGATATCCTCTGGCATGAATTGAATTGTTTCCGGACCACAGTAGGGTGGAATGCCGGTTGTTCTGGCCTGCCGGTGAGTTTGCAACTGTAAAGTGTAGGGACCCTTGCTACTGTCTGTCTGCACTGTCGTGTCTCCTTGGGACAGACGCCTTCTGCCTCCTCTCGCCTCATTCTTCCTTCTGGGGCTGCCCCACTTGAGGCATAGGTACAATAGACCAACTTTGGACCTCCTTGCCGGATCCTCTCCTAGCGTAGTCTAGTCCAGTCTCAAGGGCAAAATTTCCATAGAGTATTTTCTCTAAGTGAAACATCCGGCACGTAATACTGAAAGATTTTCATAACAATCGATTCGGCCCTTGCGTGAAAGGTTAAAAGACGCATAAATAATAAAATAAAATCAATGTTCCCCTCGTGCAAATCATTATGCGCATTAAGATTAATTACTCCTGCAAACTCAATAAACAAATCATCACTACCCAAAAAAATCATATCTCCGCGATCAAATTAGCTGATCATTAAGGAAAAAGATGTGCTGATTTTGAAATCCAGCACAGAAATTTCCTGTTAGGTCAGGTTAAAAAGATATAAAGACATTTAGGTTCTAACATACAAGGTTTCAGATGTTACATTTATTATTGTGATATAATAGTATATGGTACACTACTATATATCGTGGTGAGTTAAGATTAATTAAAAATGCATGAGTAGAGCCAGATTGAAAAATTCAATGCCATGGCCGGTATTTGAACCATGGATCTCCCGGTCTCCGTCCGATTGCGTTTAACCATTGAGCTGCTATGGCCAACATGCCGACATAACATTACATTCTCCAACTAACTCGTATGTTTCCCGGTAGACCACTAAGGGTTCTCTATACTGTTCGTCGTGGTTTATGGAAGTACGGATTCATGGCCGAACACCCAGGAGACGCCATATGTAAGTGCAGCAAACAGGAAAAAACGATTTGCATTTTGAGACGGATACCTGAGGTTTCCGATGCTATAACCAAGTGAGGGAAGATAAAACTGCATTAACTAAAGAATGTGTCACATAAGCTTAACGTGTGAGAAAGGGCGACGAGGGAAAAAAGTTCCCCTAAGGAATGTGAGATAAAGGTCAGAATATTTCTTCCCATGACCTCAAGGGTCAACACCCGGTGGGACAAAACAATGAAGTTGCCTAGATATAGGAGGGGGTGAAAGACCAGTAAGATTAAATATGAGGAAAACAAACCGCTAATCAAAATGTCTATACATCGCATGATACGGGCAGAATAGTCATGAAATAGGAAAGGGGCGTGAATAGATAGTCCGCGTTTGGAAAGGAAGCGAATAGACCAGGAAAGGCGCGACACTTCATCTTGGGGCGTTTCGGGGGATGAAGGCGTAAAGTGACGAGACAGTGCAAAGTAAAAATTACAATTAGATGCGGGAAAGTGAAACGTGGGCAACTTGAATAAAAGAGTCATACCGTCGTCGTGACGAGCAAGTGTGTTGGGGAGTAAGCTGATGATCTAAATGTTTTATCCATAAACTGGTGAGAAAAGTCAAGGAAGCATAGTGTATTTCCACTTAAACGCCGGACCCTGGACAGAGTACACTTATGCTCACCCGTACTTACAACAGAGAACAACTCGCTAGTCCGGAGCATAATCGGTCTTTCCCCTGATTGCATCCTACATCAATAGGATCCTGACCTCTACGCCTTTTTCCTTTACTAGGATTATACCGACCGATTCCGCCTCAATTCGCAAAGTATCATATCCATAAGGATCAAAACGTCTGAAACAGCATGATATGGTCGGACCAAACTAACATAAACCTCTTTGTGTCAGATAAAGTCTGGATAAAAGCAATGTCACACTGTGATCCCACAAACACTATTCCCACAGTTAACCGTGGTGGTGGTTCCATTATGATTTGGGCCAGTACGTCCAAGGTTGTCAGTAATATACAAATTTATTGATGGCACTATGGACCAATGTATTTCACTTTTTAAAGAACAAATAAAGGAGGGTGCCCAGAAAAAAGGGCAATGGCAGTAGACGGGGCAAGACAATATGAATTGGTTAATATGGAATGTACTCGAACTACTGCGAACACTTCCTCAGAGGCCAGACTTGAATCCAATAAAGCATTTGTGGAGGATTCTGAAGAAATGAGTCTGTAAAAGCCAAGTAAGCTCCAAACAAGAGATAAACATGTTGTGCAGGAAGAATGGAATAAAATCAGTCTGGCAGAATGAAGAAACTTGGTTAGTTCTATAAGGAAAATATTTGAGACCGTTATTAAAGTCAAGGGATACCCAACAAAGTATTAGATTGTCAAATGTGTCTTTGTTATTCAACTATTATTTCTAATGTACCAATATAAAAGGTGTATAAAAATTGTAATGTTTCTTTTACAGTTTCATTTAATTTAGTTTGTAACTACATAAGTTAACATTCAGTTACTTCCTTATATACCATTTGTAATGTTGTTTCACATGTATAAGAAAAAATATTAATTTGATTGTGTCTTCTAACAGATATTAAAATATGTTCCTATAAAACTGAAGTGTACGAATAAGAATGTTATACAATGTGTAATTAATAAAAACTAAGATCTTGAGGCCGGCGGAGAAAGGAAACCCTTTCCCTGAACTTAATGACCCTCAATGATTGTTAGATTTGGCTTTTGTTACAGATATGATCCAGCATTTACATACAAATATTAAACATATCTTTACAAGGAAGATAAAAACGTATTTCTGATTTGGCCCAGAATGTACTTAGCTTTCATAGCAAGTTATTGCTTCAGACTAAAACATTTGCTCACTTCAAATACCTGAAGAAAACTACTCAAAGCTTCCTATCCTTCAGATGGATACTGAAGAATACTTGAGTAACATGCCTGCCCATGCTGAAGAAATCAATGGCAGATTTATTGATCTAAGATAACTTACACCTTCATTTTCATTCCTTGAAAATACTTTTGCTGTTGATAGCAGCTGTAGAGTTGGGGCTACTAGAACTGCAAAAGAACGAAGGACTAAAAGGACTCAAACGAAGTGGCGTTTCTGTCATAGAGTTTTGGAATAGTATTCCAGAAGAATAATACCTACTAACAAAAGAGTGTGCTAAGTGACTAATTTAATTTTTGGGACTACATGTGTGCGTGAATCACTGCACTCTACGCTTAAATTCAATAAATCTAGATATCGATCTGAACTAACTGATGAACTGCGCTTACCAATTATCAGCCAGAGTTCTAAAATCTAATAGCAGAAAGAACACTCGATAAAGTACTTTTCAAAAATAAATTCTTATTCCTTCATCTGTACCTGAACAATAATGTTCAGTGTAGTGCAAAGCATAACTGTTCCTTCATTTGCTATAAAATAAAATAAAATTATGTCTTCATTTTATAAACCATTTTATAAATATATCTTACAATGTGACTCGCTTCGAATAAGCTTTATAAATTTTCGGCTCCCAAAATTAAGATTAGTGGCCACCCCTCTTCTATAGCAAGGTCCATAACAGCTATAGATTTCAACTCCCCGGTAGCTGCCCGTACAACAAACTACCCTCCCCTGCAGGTCTAGACATCCCCTCGGGGTCCCGAGAACTTACACAGAACAAATTCCCTAGCTGGTGCACATTTGAAGTACCGAGTATACGACCGGTGCCCATTCAGCATTGTGAGGAATTTGAGGAGCTGCAATAGGTAACGTATCCCGATCAACTTTCTGACCGAGATGCTAACCACATCTCCTCCCTGTATAGATCAGTTGGATTATCACCCACCTCTGCCTTGCGTGTGTGGGCGTGAGACCGGCATTTGCGTTGACAGACCCAGGTCCGATTCAAGCTGTTACGTCTTGGATTATTATCTATTTTTACTTTTAATTCCCTGCTATACAGTAAAAAACTACACCCAAAACCTTTAGAACACTGATCCAGTCAACCAGTGTGGAAGGTGAAGTACATAGAATAGAATACAATATAATAGAATAGAATAACAGAATAGAACAGAATAGAACAGAATAGAATAGAATCTTTATTTCTCATCTTTCTTTATACATTTATTCATTAATGCATTACCATTTACATATTCCTAGCACATAATGGCAAACTCCTTATCCACATTCAATATACCCTTCCTACCTTCTTGCCTTAAATTTCGGACTCAATACACACAACTCCCGGTTTTCTTTGTATTAACCACCCTCTGTTCTCTTTCATCCCTTGTTCCCATATATTTAATCTTAATTGTTAATTATTCTTAATCATTCTTAATCGTTTCTCTCTGATTTTTCCCAAATAATTACCTATATTTCTTACATTACTTTCTCTTTTTACAGACTATTTTCCTGATTAACAGTACCTCTGCCGCCCTCCTTAAAATTGTTTCAATTTTGTTGTACAAAATTTGTTCTCTCCAGCCTTTGTTTGTTTGCAATATATTATACCGTGACAGTTTGTATAATCATCTCCACATTGGGCATTTCCCTTTTTCCTTATTATACCTAATACCTTCAAATTTCTAATTCCTGTCCTCGCCCAAGCAATTTTTTCTCGCCCTAGCTTATTACCCACATCTGTGTACTTTTCCCTCTCCCACACTGTTTTTAATTCCCTATATATCCTCAAAGAGCTTTTCTCTCTTGTACTAGTAAAAATAACTTGACTAACAATATATTCTAATCTTAATTCTAATTGTTTCCAGACTCCTCTATAACCTCTTTTCCATCAATTCCGTTACTTTTTGTGTCCAATATCCTTCCCATTTGCTTCTCATTTGCATAAGAAGGTATTCCTTAAGAATATTTTGTCCTCCAAGTTGGAAACTTTATACAAATATTTCATTACCCTTGAGAAAATTTTGATCTTAGTTGAATGTCTGGAAGATGAAGTATGGAAAAATAATGTAAAATAAAATGCAAGGACAGAAAATTCGATCTCGATGTAATTATCCTTCCTAACGATTGTCCAGCGACCCGGGCAAACTCCCCTGCCCCCCAAAATATATTTTACTCCCTCAGATATCAGCGCAGATTTGTTGAACTATTTTATACACATATACATAAAACAAACAGGTAAAATTAATATTTTTGGAACTTGTTTGCTCCAAATAATATCCAAAGCTTTTAAATTGCGGAGATAGAGCATTCCCCTACACAATATTTAGCATCGCGTACAGTTCTGTTTTATTTGCTGAAAATATCGTTCAATATGGCCCATAATTTTTCTGCACAACCATTTTGGTCTACAGCAGACATGATCTATATCAGTGCCATTTCCAACTGCACTTATTCGCTGCTTCAGATGACTGATGTTTTGCATTCTGGACTGTTGACTCCGAAAAGGTACTCCATAAGCTGTAAATCACGATGACGTACATTTTATGGCTTATAACGATATAGAACTCAGGCTGAGATGAGACCAGCATTAATTATTGCTCATTGTGTTCAAGGATAGAGTAAAACAAATGAGTTTTTAGATAGTTGATAGTAAATTGGAGCTTTTAGTAGTTCACGACTGTATTAAAAGTAGAAAATTCTTTAGTTGAGTGCTCACGACAGTAATGCCAACTTTGGTTTCTTGCGGAATGTGACAATGGCCTCATTCAAGAAGGCCGTGAATCTGAGTTAAATAATATTTTTATAAAGTGGCGAGTCATTTGAATATGAATATGGACTTAATACTGAACCTTCACAAACAACATAAAGAGTGAAATTGGAACTGTTACCCAGAAAGCAATAAACCAATACGACATTGCATGCAACAAGTTCCTGGGTTGGTGTAAGTTAAAGAACGTACAAAAATGTGTTGTTAGCCTTCTCTGAAGAAAATACTAAAATATGGACACCTTCAACATTGTATACAAACTGTTCAGTTATAAGCAGTTTCTTAATGTAAACAAGAACCACAACATCAGTAAATAAAATACATTTAGAGCGTTTTGAAATGTACGTCTGTACACTACCAGTCAAAGAAATAAATTTTAACCAAAGAAAGAACTCCCTCCTCCCAAACAATAACTATTTCAAACTTTAATAATTGTACAATGAACATCACAGTTTTCTCAAAAGATAAATAAGTGTGGAAAAGATTGTAATCTATTAATTAATTAAATTTTTGTTATTTTCATCATTTTATTATTTCCACTGCCTCCTTAAATAAAATGTTGTGGTTTTTCTGAAAAGCATGTTATGTAGCGATATTTCCGCCTGCCCATTATTCTAATATGAAATAAATTATTAGATGTTATTAATTCAAGAATTACTGATAATTATGTAAACAGTTATATCAATAGCAAATATCTATTATTTTTATAATAGTATTTTTTCAGAAGGTATCCTATGTATAAAAGATGTATAAAATCGTGTAGACAATAAAATACATAGGCTTAGTTTCTCTGGATTGTTCTGCTAGGTTTCGGGGCAAGTAACGGGACAACTTCCGCTGTTGCTACCCCGTCAGCGTGGCCATAAGGGTTATTGGCCTTCCCTTTTGTATAGCCAAAGATAGGAATTTACCGTTACACGAGTGTTTAGAAAAGGTGAGTGTTGGAGTAGAATCGGTAAAATCTGGCGAGGTCTAGGATAGAGAGAAGTGTTATGTCGTAGTATTATCAAGTAACGTTAAGAAATTTGCATCCAGAGAAGCGCGCGGTACATCCGCCAATTCTAAAGTATTCTCAAATTAAGATAAATATTTTAAAGCTTCGAGCATATATACATAGTTACGAGTACATTCCGCGAGTTTCGCCTAAGTTACTAAAACCTGCAGACGCCGAAACAGAGCAGTAGACGACTTTCTTGTTCAACAACCCTGACGAAAACCCAAATTCCCAGTCCAACCACATAACCTACTCCATAGTTTAGTAGTGATATAGATACTCGAGATAATTGCGCCTCCTCAGCCACAACAGCAAGTACAACGAAGTTAACAGACCGTCACTTCGAAGCCCGACGGAGTGAGGGACCTTCAAGATAACACGACAGTTGTCAACCAACCTATTAATATAATTACAATTCTAATTGCATCTTATTTATTTTTAACTTTAATTGCAGTTGTTAAAATTATTAATATTTATAAAGGTCCTTTACGACAAATAAACTGACGCTACGCAAGGCAAATGAATATATCAACCAGAAGAATATCTTGACCATGAGAAAGGTAAAAAAGTCCTATATTTACATATAATCTATAATATATCAAAAATATTCAGGATTGTCCAAAAATAGTGTATGGTGCACGAGTTAAAAGGATTTTATTTTGTTCGTAGATCTTCGCCTGCGACCCGTTTCGAAATCACAACTACTCACAAAATAAAACCTCCCTTTTAATACTTGTATCTCAAATAAGTATTTTAGCCAAAGAATAATTGTCGTCAAGAGTAAATTTCAGGAACGTTCGTTTTGAACAGCTTTACCAGAGAAAATATGAGCTTTCAGAGATAACATTTACAAGTGTATAAGGCCTAAAGCCTTATTAGCTGCATATATGTAAGCCCATATCAGGGCTCGGTGACGATTGCCCCGCAGCGAGATTTAGGTATTGAGCAGTGTGATGTAATCTACGTGCGGTACAGAAAATAATGTGCTGGAAGGAGTGCTGTAACCTGTTCGACATATCGTACAGACATCACCTAAAGTACATGCTCTATTTATCAAAGCCATGGACTTATTAAAACAACAAACGAAGTGTATAAAATATTAGCATAAATCTTTAGTCAATGTAGAAGTCATGATGTGATTATATTTAGCCGTTTTACTGTGCATTGTCCAAATACATTCTATGTAAAATTTGGCAATAATGAAAGTGTAGTTTTCTAAAACAGTAAATAGTTTACCATTTTCGCAGTGTCCAAAGGTTTAGTGTGTCTAGTCAAATGGTGAAAATTCGAGGATAAGGTTTGAAAATATCATTACGGCAGGTTCTACTTTCCCTATTAGATATTTACCTGAAATAAGTAGGGGACTCGACTGGACTACGCCACGAAGGGGATTAAACACGGAGGTGCAAAATTTGTCTGTTGTATCTATATCCCCAAGTGAGGAATTCCTGGAAAGGATGAAGCCAAGGAGCTACGAAGTGCAGAGGACATGATCCCTACATTTTACCAGTTAAAAACTCCCGGGCAGGCCAGTACAACCGGCGTCCCGCCTCCCACGTCCCTGAAACGGTCCATTAGGCCTCCTTGGAGACCGGAGAGCCAGGGGCGGTTCTTCCTTGATGCGTTTGAATCGCCGAGTCACTTGCTTGTTTTTGAACAACTGACATGGTTATGTTTTAAGTTATAAAATTTAATTTTCAATTATAAAAGTTCTCCAAACTATATTTTGTAATGGAGCCGTTCTCTTGCTGCCCGCGAGTCGATAATGCACCTAGCTTACTTCCCACAAGTGATTCGTTATTAAAAGGCCGAGGTGACCGTAACACATGTGGTGGGTGAGGAGAGGTTGGAGGAGCAGAATGCATTGCTGGTTACCATGGCTACGGATTCCATTTATAGAAGCCGTATATTCCACACCAACTCGTATTGCCAACACAATACAGGACCTTCTTCGTACTTTTTCGTTTATTTGAAAAGAGTTTTGTTGGTAGAAGTGTTAACCCGCTTGAAGCGAGTCCCGCGTGTCATGTGCTACTGTTTATTATCAGTCCTCATCCTGTGTAAAAACGTAATTTTTTATGTGATCAGTGATTATTGTGTGATGCCTGAAGCGTTTAATTTTTCATATTTAAGGGATTTAAAATGAATCCAACATACGACTTGGTGTGTTCCATTCTCCAAACACACTTTTCATTATGGAAAGAGGACAAACGCGGTGTGGTAGGCCAACACCAGTCCTATGTTTAGAAAAAACTTAGCGGCGGAGCATCTACAAAATACACCAGGACATTTAAGACTCGTTGTTATGAGGTACATAATTGTGTCGGATTGAAGGAGCTGAGGGAAAACGTTAACAAAATTGCAGATGTTCTTCGGAAAAGCTCACGTCTATATATTGTAAAATACAATGAGAAAGTTAAGCTTAACAGGCTTTTCATGCAATATCCCATTAGGGAAGTAGACAAGAAATGATATTTTGCGGACGTAATGAAAGTGAGGACTCTTTAAATATAGGTAATTCTAAGGAACTTTGGATTCATATACAGAGGGAAGCCCTATCGAAATTCAAAACCACTATCCCAGTATAAAATCGGTTTTTGCGACCGTTATTTTGCGAATTTAGGTTTGCCAATTTTTCCGAGTCACCTAATCAATTTGCCTAGAGCCGCGTCGGCCAGGAGCATATCATCCTGCCATGCAGAGCCGAGACACCCCGCTACCCTGAAGGAGACCGCCAGATGAAAGATGATGTGAAGTGATAATGGAGATGAAATTGAGGGACAGGAAACTCGACCAACCCAGCATTCGCCTACCGACCCGGCAAAATCCCCCAAAAAGCCCAAGGGTCATGTCGCTCGGCCACGACAATCCAACCCGGGCCTCCCGAATGCGGGCAACGTACGAAACTGCCTGAGCTATCCCACTTAGTCAAATAGAAGAAACATTGCATTCTATCCAAAAATACCATATTGAGGTTTTATCAGAACATTTTCAAAATAAACAGTCCGTCAACCAAAACTTGAGAAAAAGTATTTATTTTTAATTTCCTTAATATGGATTCAACGCATTTGCTTAAAAGTAATTATTTTAAGGTATTTACATAATAAACAAAACGTATACCTTAAATTTACTGTACATATTATGTAGAGTCATCAGTAATTCTGAATGACTTTTGTATAACTAATAAAACAAAACATAGTTTAAGAAGTCTTCGTTAATCATAAAAAATTTAAAATGAAGCGTCCTTCAGCAGATAATTAAACTACCTTTAATCTGTTTGGGGAGTGCATAAATTCACTAACCATATTTCAGCATCTGCCCTGGATTCCATTGTGAATAATGATAAAGTATTGAACATTTCAAACCCTCGTAACTGATAACTCCTGAGAGACTACATTTTGACACACCGGCAACGCTGACATAATCATAATAAACAAAATATTTGTTTATAGAAAAAATAACAAAATCTGATTATATCCGCCTATTTGTATTCAATTATATACATTATTCCGTTTTAGTATTTTTAAATAGCAAAGTTCAAGAGCTCTAGCCTCGTTTTTAATCGGAGGTTCCTTTTTATTTATCAATTGATCAGCAGTCAGTGCTATACAAATTGTGGAGCTACAGATACAGATTAAAATTAAGGAATACAATGAAAGAGGATACTCGTATTGGAATCCTCAAGCAAAGTGGGTTGATTTGTGGGAATATTAATTACATAAGTTCAGCACTACAGAATTAATACTTTAAATAAATAAAATGTTGTTGTTGTTTTCAAATGCTAGGCTTTGGCAATGAAGCCATTAGCTCTCTTGCTCTCCAATATTTCTGTGTAGTGGGTCCGACAGGTAGGGCTTCACAGGTTAAAAGATGTTCTTCATTCATTTCCTCTTCTTTGTTGCACAGAACACAATTTGGACTATTTTGTGTAAGTGTTTGGCCAAATAATCATGTTCCGTAAGTAATCTAAAATTGGCTACTGCAGCTTTACATGGGACTTCTGGAATAATTTATGGATTTTTAATTAAAATGTTCAATTTTTTATCTTTGACTGTGTTAGATATTGATTGTTTTGTTTGTTCTTATATTTGCTTTTGATTAATATTTTCATATATGTAAAGGGTAAGTTTTTACTTTTGTTCTGAATTAAATTTGCACCCTTTTGGCAAGAAAATCAGCTGATTCATTTCCAGCAATTCCACAATGTGCAGATATCCACTGTAATATAATTCTTTTCTGTAGTTTTTGAAGTTGTTGGATCATTTTGTGACATTCTTTAATTTGGATTGACCTCATTTTATATGAACTTATTGCACATAATGCTCCTTTAGAATCAGAAAGTATGACAGCATTTTTTAATTTATCTATTCTGTATAGAAGGTGTTGGAGTGAAATATGAATAGCAGTTACTTCTGCATCAAAATTTGTTGTGTGGTATCCTGCTGGTTGATAGAATGAGAACAGTGCACACTTAATTCCTGCTTCTGAGTTGTTGTCCAAGTTAGATCCATCTGTGTATATATGTAACCATTCTGAGTGTCTATTGTTCACAGTTTCTAATGCTAGTGCTTTTAGTACAGGTTTGGAAGTTTCAGATTTTGTAGCTGTTTGTTCTAAATCTAATTGAATATTAATTGGTTCAAAAGTCAGTGGGTTTTGTTTGAAATAAAATGTGTCAAGCGTGCTTTCAGTCTTGGTGCACCATCTAGGCGGCGTCCCAGTTGAAATGAAATGTGTAGTGTTTAACGCCCGCTTTTACTACATATGGCACCGCAGGCGGTGGCACTGATGATACATGAGATGAAGATGGAGCACCGGTGGAATGAGATGGCGGGGAAAACCGGAGGTCCCGGGGAAAACCCGCCCCAGCGCCGTGTTGTCCACCACAAATGTCACTTTGCGGTCGCCTGAGATCGACCCGCGCCGCCTTGGTGAGAGCCAAGCGGTCTAACCACTGAGCCACGGCGCGGCCTTCCCAATTGAAAGAATAAAGCACCTAATACATAAGGAAGGTGAGTAAAGAGTGTACATTCTTGTAGTTGTAGAGATGTACTCATTTATGCTGACAATGTCCAATTAGCACACCTTAGGACGTCTCTGCAGCTGCCGGCCAGCTTTGCAGAAATACTAGCAGATGATAACAAAGCAGCGGAGAAGGTGTTCAAGTTCTTTTCTCATTTAGATTTTAGAATTTAGTGAAGATAATTTTTACCTTTTGGCCTTATACTTCTTTTTATTTTATTTTTGTTTGTTATGTACATGTAGTTTTTATAAATTTATTTACACTTGTTTACAGTTTTAGAACCATGTATATCTGACTTTTGCCATGAATGATTTTTAAATGGCGCTGATAACCGTTGCAGTTGGTGCCCGTATACACATATTATCTCTGTGTAGCTGCATTTCGGATGTACCACGTGGCGCTCACAGACAATCGCAGGATTTTGTTTTGAAACACCTGAAGTCGGTGAATTTGAGTAGGTGAAGCACATCCCCATACAGGACTGGCATTTACAGGTCGTAGAATACCCTTGTACAGTAACAGCATACATTCAACTCGCAGAGAGGACTTGCGGTTGAGGATGGGATACAACTTGTGAAGGCGAGCATAGGCTTTGTTAAGTTTGTTGGTAACATGTGTACTCCATGTTAGCCAACGATCAAGATGGACGCCAAGATATTTGAATCCACAATCAGAAGGTAACCAAGGGACCTCAGTGTTATAGAGCCGGATATTTGCAGGAGCAGCTGCCGGCGCAAGAAAACACTTGCACTTGGATTAAGTGCGACACGCCAGTGAGATAACCAGTGCAGGAAAATGCCCACTGTTGCAGGAAATTCAGGCAAATCAGCAGTGTATAGACTGTAAAGAAGAGGTGCAAGGAGGTTCCTTGTGTTAATTACTGTTAATTTTACATCTGTTTCAACCAGTATTGAAATGTGTAATAAAATGATATTCACGCACTGTGATGTGCAAAATATTAAATCCCTATAGATAGTAACTCGGCTAAAAATGTAATATCTGTAAAGGACTCTCCGTGAACTACTATTAATTTTGTACCCGTTCCAAAAAAAATTAAAAATGTTACGACAAAATTCTTCAAACTCGTATATATAAAATAACAACACTGTAATTCCTATGTTGGCCAGCTGATTCATATGTACGGGGCAGCGTACGCACCTAATTTCCAGTCAAATAAATATAAATGTTTATTGACAATATTAATACATACCAAACAACTATTTGGTAACTGTATATTAAAATATTATGACCGTTCTCTTTTGGGCACTGTAGCTTCATTCGCTTTTTACTCCCACTTAATAATCTACTTCAGTTTTCCTGAGACTTCACTCTGTCACTTCTAGTTCAGTTTCCAATGTCACTTCTCTTTGCTTCTGACAAAGTACGCCTGGCTCAGCCTCTACTTCCGGAGGGTTCACCCACTCTACCCATCTGACATAGTCAGTTTGCAAGAGCGCTCACTTATACTCCGTTAAAAATTTACACACAATTCCAGGAAGTTCTAGTTATATGGCGATGGTTTCTTCTTCTTTTTGTTGTAATTTTACGGCCTCTTTCCTTGGCAATCAACACTTCAACAATGACGAACAGCTGAAAGAAAATGTTTCCAACTGGTTGAAGACACAGGCGGCAAACTTCTATGAAGAAGTTGTACAAAAACTTCTGCCTCGCTATGACAAATGCCTGCAAAAATTTGGCAGTTATGCGAAAAAGTAGTTAAAGAGTTGTAGAATTTTGTGCAATAAATAATTTTTCTGTATCTGTACACAATTTAATTTTATTACCAAACAGAACTTACTTTCTGGACATACCTCGTATTATAATCTCTTTGACTATCGATTCCCTCGTAGATGGCTTAGTCCGATGCTCAGTTTTTTTAGTTATTTCAAAAACAAGAAACAAACGGAATATATCTATAATGTACAGAAATATATTTTATTATCCTTGTTTCATTGCATAATTAATATTAACGTTACAATTGTAAAAATTGAATACAGGTCCACTAGTGAGAGCAAAAGATGAACTACCTGACAAGTTACAATCGGTCATGTCTGCTAAATCATTCTTGTTAATGACAACAGATACACCTTTCTTCTTCCTTTCGTCGTCTGAGTCATTCATTTTGACGTGCAGTTTACCATTTGTTACTTTTGCATCACCAAGTTACGATTCTTCGCCTATCAGAGCCTCCAATATCGTCCTAAACCTAGTAAAAACAATGATTCTAAATCTTCTGTAAAAGAATTTTTCACATTTTTATAATTAAGTCGATTTTTCTTTATATATACATACACATATAGAGGACGTTTCAAAACGACACCGAACGAACATATAGAAGTAGTTACTCAGCTTCTATGTGACACATATAGATAGTTTTTACCACCTTAGAGCCGCATAAAAATGCTCCAGAACGAGTGTGGATTAGGCAGTGAAAGGAACAACGACGCGTGCCTCACGCTGTCGGAGTTTGCAGCTATAGGTCACACGTCGTGTCGCTTGCTGTAGCTGTTTGTAAACATACCGGCATACTCCGCAGTAGCTCCCTTGCTACTATTAAGAATTTATTTGGCTTATGAAACCGCAATAAAGAAGCTATTGCTTAATTATTGCTTATGAGTGTTTAACGTGTTCCAAAATTCCTTTATAGAAGTCCATGTTGGTAAATAAGCTGGTGGATATATGCAACTTATACCTTTTAGAGGGAAGTTAGTATTAGTGAGGTTGAGGATGGAAGCATTAAATGATAAACAGAACAGAAAGCAACATCAAAGAATTGTAGATAAATTAGCCAAAACTAAATGGCTTATACAATAAGACGAGCATTACATTTTACGTGTTTGATAATAATAAATAAAGCATTTGTAACTAAAAAGGAAGCTGTTGATATTTGCAGTAAATGGTTGAAAGCATTGTACAATTTAGATCATAACAAAATTCTCTGAAGTTAAACAAATAAATATTATCATTGATGTAACTACTTTTACAATAGATATTGTTAATGAAACTAAATTAATCGTGCGTTGGTTGCAATCTCTACAGCTCCATTTCGCCGTTCGTATAGCGGCTTGGATTTGCTAAGTACGCGCAAAGTCCTCCCTCTTAGGTCGGGATGTGTAGTTTTACACTGAAGAGCAACCTTGCAACTGTCCGAGTTATTAGTCGACTTTTGCACAAGTAACTGCCCTTTGCTCCATTACCTTAACCATTGCTAGGGTCACTGATAAAGAGAAAGGAGTAATGCTTTTTGTTTTCGTGGCCGGTGCGTCCCAATAATAACTTTTGAGGTTCGCACATCAGTGGTTCCTGCGCTGCCTAGTCACAAAATCATGTAACATTTAATGCTGCATACGATTATTCCTAACAGAATTTCGAAGCTGCGAAACCGAAATTCGGACTAGTTATAAACTACACAACGGCTATAATCGCTCAGTGTCGTTTTGAAACAATCTATATGAAACTTTTCTCTAGTTGCGGAAATTGTTTTTCATCACCATTGTTACTGTTTTTTACAACCATCTGGGATAGTATGTGTATGATCTATCCACTTCCTTAAATGCGCATCTCTTTTGTTTTATCATTTTATCATTTCTATTAATATTTCATTAAATAACCATTCCAATATTTCTCAAATTTAACTAGCATTTAAAATCGATAAACAAATTTTTCTGGGGCTGTATTTAAATAACTGCTTCATTTTGATGCAGTGTTACAAATAGAAATGTAACAGTGTAGCACAGGTTTTCATAGCAGTTAAATAACCTTGTTTCCCTCGCCCGTTGGTATCAAAACGTGTAACGTGTCCCCCATAACAAACAACTGACTGTTATCCTGATATGAGTTTGCCGCAGTCATTATAGCTCCCGTTCTACAATACACATTAGAAGGATTGATCCCAGGGGAAATAATTAAGTTGAGTGTCCAGAGTACTCTCAGAATTAACCTTCAGAATTTTCGGGCTTAAGTCTTTGTGCAACACAGCGGAACGGAAATGTATTTACGGTTATAGTCAGGAAAGACTTAGAAAGTGCACAAGTTTAAAGGTCGACTGTTCTTTTTCTGAACAAAAGGTAAGAAAGCTGTAGATTTATGAGGAAAACTGATGGTAAATGTGTGCATAAAATTCAATTTTAGCTGCGTTCGTTTTGTGCGCGAAGAAGTTTATTATTCTGGATAATTTGGAAAAATATCTGAAAGTCAGTATATACTAGATACTTTTACATTACTCATTATTACCGAGCGGGATGGCTCAGGTGGTTTCCTCTGCACCCGCATTCCGGAGGCCCGGGTTCGATTCCTGTGGCCGACCTACTTGACGCATGGGTTTTTCGGGGGTTTTCCCGGGACTCTAGGCCAATGAAGGGTAGGTTAACTACATCCCCCGATTTTCCTGTCCCTCCATTTCATCCCCACTATCATCTCATATCATCTCTCATCTAGTTGTCTGTTTCAGAGTAGAAGTGTCAGAGGGAGTATCGGCGGTGCATGGCGGGATGATGTGCTCTGAGGAAAACTACTTCCTCCTCCGGTAGGTCGGTTGCGGTCTCCACTCTTCTGTTGGGACCATTTCGTGACCACCAGCCAGGGACTTTTGGGGCTCGGATCGCCTGCCCTGGGACCATTAGGGCTTGGCTGCTGAGCTCATTGCCGTCTTGCAGTAGGAGAGCGTGTTCGTTGTAATGGCCTGTCGGGGGAAGTATCTATCCAAGTAAACTGTAGGCACCCTGCCCTCTGTACTGTCGTGGCTCCTTGGATCGGCCGCCCTTTGTCTCTTTCACCTCATCCTTCCTCCCGAGGGTGCCCCCCACTTGGGGGCATAGGAACAATGGGCCCAGCATGGTGGCTTATGTACCTAATACCCTCCGTAATGAAATTCTAATCCTAATTACTCATTATTCATTGATTGTTTAGTATTGTTGACCCAAATTGACTTTATTGGCAAACATTCTTCAAAAACTTTAGGTTGGTGTGTACCAATGTAGAGTAAGCTCTACTTCTACAGTAAATCACCGTAAAAGCCCATACTTTGTGACTTCTATAGAAAATTAAACTACAGTAAAATCTCGTTAAACCCAATCCCTTTAATCCGGAGGCCCAGATAACTTGGACCAGTTTTAAACAAAAATGTTGTTTAGCGTAGTAAATGAAAACATGTTTTACACACGAGAAATTGCTACACTCAGTAGATACATTACTCAAATTTTCTTGCCAGTGGGCGAATTCATTGTACTCACCCCACCTGCTTGGGACCAGGTTGGAAGAGAAAATTTGATAAAGTCGTGGAAAAAGTTGTGACTTGATGTGTGACTTGCCAGAATACAATATTAAAGAAGAAGAAAAACTAATTGTGGAAGATTTTATAGAACATCTTTAGAAATATCGATTGCTGTTCCGATGTTGATGAAGACATTCACAACGACGGAGACTATAAACAGATTAAAGAGGAAGGCATTGTTGCATCATACAATGTTACTGAAAATGAAGAGTATTCAGATTCAGGCAGTGTCGATGAATCTGTGGTGTTTATGACCCACGCACAAAGAGTAGCAAACAAAGAAGTTGATAGATAGAGTCAACCTGAAAAATTCAATGCCATGGCATTGAAATTTTTAGGTTGACTCTATCTATCCAAAACCTTAGCCTATATACACAGCTAGTGTGAAGAAATGGTTCATTTCCACCAATTAATTTAAATAAAAGAAACTGATGCTTTATTTCGAGAGTCAAACCGAAACATTGCCAAATGAACTTCTGGTGTTAAAGCGGATGAGAGATCGAGCTGTTCGTAAGCGATACACTAAACTAGGACAGCACAGCTCACTGTCTTACTAGTTTGTAGCTATATTGTGTACAGTGCAAATGCATACGCTATTACAGTAATACAGTGTATGTGTTTTTAGATGAAAGTGTGCCGATAGTAATTCCTAAAGTCCATTAAAAATATATCAGTGATGTACAGTTTTTATCGTTTTACCGTCATTCTCCGGATAACCCGGATTTTCCTTAACTCGGTCCGGGTAAATGAGGTTCTACTGTATTGTGTTGCTCTACCTATCTTAAGTAATCGGTAGAGAAAGTAAAATGCCAATTTAATACATTACGCCGTAATGTTTCTCATATGACAGTGAAGTTGTAGAAGGCAGATTCTGTAGCCAAGAGCACCCAATTACAGTATAAAGCCCTGACCTTCCCTTGTATATAATTACTAATGATAAGAAGGACTGTTTTAATACATAGAAGCTCCGTCTTCCGCAAGGGGCAGCATGCCTTAAGGCTTATCTTCTGTGGAACAAAGATAATATCGGATATCCCTGTAAGCGTGCCAGTTGCTCACAGTCCGCCATTGCCTTCCGGCTCATCTCCAACACTTTGTGTGCACCTCCCCAGGTTTCACGTGCTCTACGTGATGACTGTTTCTAATGTTAGAGGAAATTCCTATTTAATTACTCTTCAGGGTGGCCATAGTTGATACTTCCTCAAAACATAAACAAATTAAAAAATTAGTTTGTGAAAAAAAATACTTTGAATCATAACGCCTTTTCTCACAGCTCTTTAAAGACTTTGAGACTTTAAAGTCTCAACACGTGACCACTTAAAGATCTAAGAGCACACAATTAGTTGCTTTTATTTTCTTCCATTGCCTTTTACTCAGTTTTAGTTTTTTTCCCCTTTTCTTTTTTCTTTCGTAACACCAAGGGGTTACAAATCCAAGTGAAATGGAAATAGATGGAATGTATAAAAAGAGGATATTTAGAGAAGGGTCGATATCAGTATTACGCGATACTCGTTCTCGATACCGACATACGATATCGTTCACGATACTCGATATTTCGATAATCGATTCCGTCATTTCTACTAGTTTCAATACAAAATAGAATATTGGGAGAACTGTGTAATGCCAATAAAATTAAATAGTTGCACATATTTAATTAGACAAATCCTCTGCCCGCCTCGGTAGCGTAGATGGTAGCGTGTCTGCATCACGTTCAAGAGGCCCCGAGTTCGAATCTCGGTCAAGGTGAGTTACCTGGATAAGGATTTTCCGGGGTTTTCCCTTATCCTGATAAACGAATGTCGGGTAACTCCAAGCTCAATGGACCCCGGACTCATTTGAGCATCATTTCGCCCATGTCATTCACTGTCCGATATGACTTAACGTTGGAGGACGTAAATTACAAAAAAAAAAAAAAAAAAAAAAATCCTGAAACCTTATTTTTAAACTCTATATTAGACATTTAAGAACAAAACAGTCCAATGTTATAAGTTTCTGTTCAAAAATACTATCATTTTCACTCTTTCAGGATCAAGTCTACTTCTTTTTCTGTCACATATGTTCTGTTAAATAGTCTTTCAGAGAAAACTGTTATAGGTTTAATAAACAAGTACCTAGCGGCTTTTTTTAATTCTGAAAATTTTGAATTTGTTTTCCAGTAATCCAGTGCACTAGAGAGAGATGTGATAAACCGTCGAGATACGAAAGGATTTCTTCGTTAAAGCTGTTAACTGGCACTAAATTTGCAACACGATTATATTCTTGCATAATGTTACCATACAGGCACCACATTCCTGGCAATTTTTCGGCATTTTCAATGTTCTGCCTGCGGCAATAATATTTTGTGATTTTAAAATAAAATAAAATTGCTTAATCACCACCGAAGCATCCAGCGGATTTTCTCAAGTATTATTCGATATAGAGGACCCATCCTATTATAAGTCAGTAGTATAGAATTGAGAGAATCAGCACAGTGTAGATAAGATGTTGAACTCTCCTCTGTGTTAATATATGAGTGATGTAGAATGCTCATTGATTTAGAACTCTCCTATATGAAAATCGAGTTGTAAAAGAAGGGGAGTGTTGGCGTAGTGCCGTTCTCCCCTGTGCAGTGAGATGTTTTTGAGGGTTGGGATGATGATGATGATGATGATGATGATGATGATGATGATGATGATTGTGTGTCTGTGTGTGTGTGTGTGTGTGTGTGTGTGATGTGTAATGTGTGATGGGTGGGATGGGTAACGGGGGGGGGGGGGTTCCGGGGATGTTTGAATTAAATGTGAATTCTTTTCGATGTGTGTGTGTGTGCTTGAACTCTCATGTATGAATATCGAAGTCTAGGGTTCGATATTGTGATGGGGCGGGGTGGGTAACGGGGGGTTCCGGGTATGTTTGAATTAAATGTATTGATAGTAATTCTTCGATGACTGTGCTTGAACTCTCATGTATGAATATCGAGTCTAGGGTTTGATATCTATTACGTTCAGTGCTTCGATGTCTGTGCTTGAACTCTCATGTATGAATATCGAGTGTAGGGTTTGATATCTATTACGTTTAGTGTATGATATATGATGTAGTATCGTTATTCTTTAGATAAAAGAATATCGAGAGAATGATTAGGTATGTTTACTGGGAGAGATTTATGAAAATAAATGTAATAAGACATTCTGGTAAGGGGTGTTCCCTATGCAGAATCTCTCCTTGAGCTATTGTATCCAAGAGCGATGTAAAGGTTAAGAAAAGGTTAAATTCCATTCCCACATCGAGGTACGAGAAAATATAAATCTATTCCACATTGATGAAGTATAAGAATGGAAATGTAAATCTATGTGAGAGGGTCGCATGACAAAGAAATGTCCCCTCTAAGCATGATAAAAGTGGTACATAGCAAATGCAAATAAAAATAAAAGCACTACCCATCTCTTTAAGAATGATAAAAAAATATTGAGAGAAAAGTATAAGAATGCAAATGTAAAGCTGTTTGAAAGGGGTTTCATGATAAAGGAACGCACCCTCTAAGCACGATAACTTAAAAAGAATATTCCCTCTAAGCATGAAAAAAGTGGAACATAACATCGAAAATAAAATAAAAGCACTAACCATCTATTTAAAAATGATTAAGATAACGAGAGAAAAGTATCTCATCTTTAAGTATATATGAGTAATACAAAACTGATCAATCAATATGATAATATATACGCAACTAGGGATCTATAGTGTAGATATCCTAACTATCCATGGTAAGATATCACCCTCCATATAAAAAATTGTCTAGAAAATCTCCCCTCAGTATTACGAATACTCCACTGAACATCATCCCTTTTGGTATGTGGGTCAGAGAAAAAAAGAGTTAATCTCTCCAGACTGGTGACAGGGGTGGTCAAAACATTCTTATTGCTGTAGCGAAGTCTAACTTTATCAAATAACGTTAGGAAAAAAAAAGAATATATTTTAAAATTAAACGAATGAATCTATATATTTGTATGAATGATGAAGCAATACTATGAATGTGTTAGTATACCAAATGTAAAAAAATCAAATGTTCAGAAAAATATATTTTGTACAAGTATGTGTGTGTAAAGAAATGTGTAATTATATCCCCCCTCCAAGATGTAGGGAACGAATCACAGTTAGTGTGCGCACGCAACATGGTGTTTGGGAAGGAGAGATACGGTTGGAGGGGGTGTAAAAAATGATGAATCTATATAAAGTTTAAACTATGATAATAAAGTTACTAGTATTACCTTCTAACTTATAACGTAGTCACAACTACTTTAAACACATAGCGTAATATGTAGACAGTAACACCTCTCCCGGACGGAGGGGGGGGCGGAGCAACTGTTAATAAATACCGCGGCACGGATGAGTGAGGAGGCAGTCGATTCTCTGGAAATATGGATCCTACAGGTAAGATAGAAAAGTTGTATATTGTAATTCAATTTTTATCTCTGTTTACGAAGAATGTTGAAGTAATACTGATTCGTGTGTGCTTATATGTATGTTTCAGATCATGAGATGCTACAGCTAAATCAACTAGCTGAAGGTGGAACACATCTTCCCACAAAGAAACTACGTGAATTAGATCAGTCCGTTCAACACATCATTCGATCCGTCAAAACCGTGAAGACCAGATATGGTGAACGGGTCGTCGTCGAAACATCAGATTTCCAAGTCTTCCTCCCGGAGAGATTCAAACATATGACCGCAGCGCAGAAAGATCTACTAAATCGTGGTGACTGCATACTCCAATACCATGGCGAGGAAACACTAGAAAGTGGTTTCAAACGACATAAATTGTCTTTTTTAAGCAGCCCGTAATGTCGTCAAAAGGTGAGTACAATTATTGAATAAAATTTCATAAAAAAAAAGTGATAATGTAGTTACTTGCATGTAAATGTGAAATCGTACATGTTGTATTAGAACTTAAAGTGTTAATTATCGCACGTCATGTAGTATTAGTAATTGAATGTAGTTACTTGCATGTACGTACATGTTGTATTAGAACTTAAAGTGTTAATTATCGCACGTCATGTAGTATTAGTAATTGAGAGTGAACGTTGTAGGGTTAATTTTCATGTGTAATAATTACGTACATGTGAATATCATAGTTCAGTTACGTTATTTCACATGCATGTTAGTTACGTTTGTTTGTTACACGTAAAAGTAACGTTGTAGGTGAAAAAAGAACGTTAATTTATATGTGTAAAACGTACATGTGAATATCGTAGTTCAGTTACGGTACTTTACATCTATATGGTTTACGTTGTGTGTTTTTATCATTTATGTAAGGGAGAGAGCATTACGTAAAACAGTTACATACTATCTGAATATTGTAGTTACGTGATGATAGCAATAATTGTAAAATACATAATCATTATGTAACTATTTTCATATGTAAAAGCTACATGCATGTTACGTTCTACGTAAAGTATAGAGTTTACGTAAAATTGAGATTCATACATGTAAAAGTTATTAACATGTATGTTATTTCTGTTACCACCTTACATACATGTAAATCAATGTTCCCGTATGTAAAGTTAATCGAATGTTGTAATTGCTTTTTTCAGAAACGACGACAAGATGCTCCGATACTGCCACTGGACAACCCTCGATTCAGCAAGATGAAACCTGTTCGAACGTGACCCAGGCTGAACGATTACGATGTAGTCACAGTGAGTCTGCTTTCAAAAAACGATTAACCACCTACGAAATTCACAACTGTGTTAATATACTTGACCCCGTTATATTCTTAGCAGAATGCAAACCTTTAATTTTGAATGAAATTGATAAGGGCTTAAACATGTATAAATCAGGTCTTAAGATAGGATCCTGTTTATCCTGTCAATATGTCATAATATCACAAGAGAGCGATAATATTCATACATTTAACTTTAACAGTAAACTTGAGGTGATATTGCAATCTACAGATAAATCTATATGGTATGAAGAGAAGATTGTACAACCTATACTAGATCATATGGATAATTTTGAATCGCGTACCAGTTCAAAAGCTTTATACAGTATTGAGAAATTAACAATATATGTGACACAATACGATTCATTGAATGCAGGGATGTATACTGAATTACCCGACTTTATAAAATCGAAGAGAGCTGTTATTAACATTCGTAATACTGATAAATATTGCTTTGCATACTGTCTGTTAGCATCCAAATACCCAGTAGAACGTAACAAGAATCGACCCACCTCCTATAAAAGATATGATTTTCGTAACGAATTTAACTTTGAGAATATAACATTCCCCGTATCATTGAAAGATGTAGAAAAATTCGAGAATCAAAATTCAAATATTTCAATAACGATATACAGTGTTGAAAATAAATCGATTATTCTCTTATATCAACCAAGAGAGATAAAATCACATCATGTTAATCTTTTAATGTATAAAAGACATTATTGTCTGATAACAGACTTGTCACGTTTGCTAGGAAAGCAGCTAACTAAACATAATGGGCGAAAATGGTTATGTAACAATTGTAACTTGTATTTCACATCAGAATCACGTTTAAATAGCCATAAAAAGAGGTGTATGATGAATCAAATTATCAGAATGCCCGAGGCTGGTAAAACTGATCTCGTTGAATTTAACGCATATTCGAAATGTCTAAAAGTTCCATTCGTGGTTTATGCAGACATAGAATGTATCTTACGTAAGGTAGATTCGTGTCAAGATGTATCGAGTAAAAGCTGGACACGTAGCATTCATAAACATGAAGCGTATGCAATTGCATTACATTTGGTCTGTAGTTATGATAAAAATTTAACACGTTTCAAATCATTTGAAGGTCCATATGCAATTGAAAATTTTCTTAAAGAATTAACGTTAATTGCAAATCAGGTCATTAATATATATGCTAATAAAATTGAAATAAGTATGAGAGATGTGGATGAGCTAGAATATCAAAATGCAACACGATGTCACATATGCAAACGTGAATTTCTTAACTCGTGTATAAAGGTTCGTGATCATTGTCATTTGACTGGAAGTTACGTTGGCCCAGCTCATAAGCACTGCAATTTAAATAGGAAAATGCCAGGATTCATACCAATATTCTTTCATTGCTTGTCAAAATACGATGCTCATTTCATAGTAAAGAAACTAGGTTACGATACGGAACCTATCAACTGTATTGCACAAACTTCTGAAAATTACTTATCCTTTAGCAAAAGATATACAAATTCGAATGGAATGAGTATATATCTAAGATTTCTGGATAGCTATCGTTTTTTGGATTCAAAACTTAGTAACCTTTCGGATATGTTAGAAGCAGATGATTTTCATTATACCAATAATATGTACACGAATCCTTTGCATAGACAACTGATGAAACGTAAAGGTGTCTTCCCGTACACGTATGTGGATTCTATAGAAAAATTATACGAGAATAGTCTACCATCCAAACATCAGTTTGATCATGTAAGCGATGAGGATTATAGTCATGCTAGAACGGTATGGAATGAATTCAATGTTAAAAATCTGGGTGAATATTTAAATATATATCTTAAGTGCGATACATTAATACTAACGGACGTGTTTGAACGCTTCCGTGAATTAAGTATCGGTTTGTACGGACTCGACCCGTGTCAGTATTACACACTTCCCGGGTTAGCCTATGATGCAATGTTAAGAACGACTGGTGTACAGATTTCATTATTAACAGATAAGACTATGCTAGATTTCTTCGAAAAAGGAATACGAGGTGGAATTTGCACTGTGTCCAAACGGTATGCAAAGGCGAATAACAGATACATGACTAGCTATGATAACACTCAACCAACTAATTATTTAATGTACGTTGACTGCAATTCTCTATATAGTTATACAATGGAAAATAATAGCTTACCATACACTGATATAAGGTGGCTAACTGATGCTGAAATTAAATCAATAGATTTTATGTCTATTACAAGTGATTCTGACGTGGGATATGTGTTGGAAGTAGACTTTAAATATCCACAGGAACTTCATGATATACAAAATGATTTGCCATTATGCCCTTTGAATGAAATCGCGCCAGGTGATAAGTATACAAAATTGCTAACAACATTGAATGATAAAAATAAATACGTATTACATTATCTCAATTTTCAACAATGTGTTAAACTTGGTTTGATTCCATCGCGTATACATAGAGTAATAGGTTACAAACAATCTAACTGGATAAATCCTTACATTGAACTCAACGTTCGTAAACGTATTGAAGATAAGACGAAATTTGGTCAAAATCTATGGAAGTTAATGAATAATTGTGTTTATGGAAAATTTATAGAGAATGTAAAACGTTATAATTCATTTCATTTAGCTACCAGCTGGAAACGAGCGCGTAAATTGTTAGCTCGACAGACATGTATAAGGTACGTGATTTTTGATGAAAATTTAATAGGTATAGAATTGGTCAGAGATGAAATATTGATGAATAAGCCAATATACATAGGACAAGCAATCCTGGATCTATCCAAACATAAAATGTATGATTTTTATTATGAAATTCTGAAGAAAAAATTGAAAGATGTAACTTTAATCTATACGGACACGGATGCTTTTCTCTTTGAATCTAGCTGCGATATATATGAATTTATTAAAACCAATATACATTTATTCGATACATCGAATTATCCAATGGATAATGTGTATGGTATTCCGTTAGCAAATAAGAAAATTTCAGGATTATTCAAGGATGAGCTAGCCGGTAGAGTGATGACTGAATATGTAGGGCTGAAATCGAAATTATATAGTTATCGATATGATACTGAAGTGATTAAAAAATCAAAAGGTGTAACAAAAGATTCGATGAGATTCATAACCTTTGAACAATATCTCTCATGTATTACACATCCTGACACTATACATCGAAGCATGCAGACATGTTTCAGAAGTTATAAACATGATGTTCATACTATTGAATCTAATAAGATAGCTTTAAGTGGTATCGATACAAAACGATACATTCCCAATAATTCATTTTCAACATTAGCATGGGGACATTATGCTATAGAAAATTGTCAAGTGTAAATTTCTTTTTCTTTTCTCAATAAAGCATAGATTCAACTGAGTTAAAAGGTATTACTAGGCCACGATAATAACATATTACTGTATTTCAAAAAATAAAATAATTGAGTTTCAAGTATAATTGTAAAGTGTGTTACAACTGAGTTAAAAGGTATTACTAGGCACATGATAATAACATATTACTGTATTTCAAAAAACGAAATAATTGAGTTTCAAGTATATTTGTAAAGTGTGTTACTAATTACATGATAATAACATATTTACTTCATTTGAAAGATAACGTGTTGCTTTTTTTATGTTTATGTTAGGGGTGAAGGAATATTTTTTCCTATTCATGTCGTTTTGAAATGTTAGATAGCAGAAATCAATGAAATGTTAATTCAACTATAATCATGTATGATTTTTTATTAAAATATATTTACTAATTATATCAAAATGTTATTATCATGTCTCCGTTAAGGGGTGAGGGGAGATTTATATATATATTAATGTGAACTAGCATGTACAAAGGCTCTTATTTCAGCTATAATCATGTATGATGTTTGTTTAACGTATATTACTAATTACTTCAAATTGTAATTATCATGTTTACGTTAAGGGTAGGTGAATTTATATATACTCAATGTGAACTAGCATGTACGTTATGTTAAAATCTCTACAATTAAATGTTAATTCAACTATAATCATGTATGATTTTTTTTTTAAAGTATAAAAATGTTATTATCATGTTTAAGTTAAGGAGATGTGAATTAGCAGTTACAGAAGATTTTTAAAAAAGTATAAAAATGTTATTATCATGTTTAAGTTAAGGAGATGTGAATTAGCAGTTACAGAAGATGTCAGGAATCAATGTGAACAAAAAAAAAATCAAACACAATATATCATTAAAATTATATTTCTTTATTGAGTTGTGTGTTTTTTTTTTATTTATACAATGTCCACCTCATTAATCCATTCACGGGTAGGAAATCCTAACCATTTCACCAGAATCCTATCACCACGACGTCTGATGATCCTTTCAACTAAATACGTGTCTGGATATTGAGTTTTCTGTAATTCATAACCGTAGAATGCTCCTTCAATCAGTTTACCCTCCAGATCCTCGATGAGATAGGTCAATGGATGTGTCCTTTGCACTGTACGTATCCTAAAGACTTCAACACTCCAATTTGGTAGATAACCTTTCTCCATAACACCTTTATGCTTAGAAATCCTCACGTAGTCACCAACACGATGAAGCCTAGATCTTCGCTTCTCACGCAGACTTCTATCATATTTGTAGACGCTGAGCAGGAGAGAATTATCACGAACTTCTACAGGCTTCATACGAATCGTTCGATGGTAAGTATTATTGTATGTATGAATAATTCTAGGTAGTATGTTTATCCATTGATATGAGCCTTGAACAATAAATTCCTTATGCAAAATCAGTTTGATCGTTCTTATTAAACGTTCCACTGCAGCAGCCTTAACGTGTGTGAATGTACTGTAATGATTAATATTATTACGATTCATTAGTTCGCGGAAATGTTTATTGTAAAACTCCCTTCCTTTATCAGATTGAACATTCTTCGGAAACGATTCCATTTCATTCAATATCTCCTCCATAGCAGTCGAAACGTTAATACCACTTTTATCACGTAATGGTCGTGCATAAGCCATCTTGGAATAAAAATTGCATGCAAGAAGAATATACTTATAATTCCTATTGTCTCTTGCATAATTAGACATGTACATAAGATCTATTTGTACTAAATCGTTCATTCCTTTGCTTATGATCTTACGACGTAAAAATCGTCTTCTAGCTGGTGCATGTAACTCGGTTGCAATGCGACGTTTTATCATGCTATAATTTTTGATGTTTTAAGTTCTGTAATAATTTCTTCTATCTCGGGTGAGTGATTCAAATTACCTGCATCCCTCGACGCAACTAATAATCTTAATCTGTTTATTATTTCATTCGGATCGTTCCAGTAGACGTAATCTAATTTTCTCTGCGGTACATGTTCTTTCCAACGTAAACCAAATCCAGTTCGATTACTAACAAGGTCACGAATGATATGACGATACTTGAACCCTCGATTTGCTCTTAAACGTCCATCTCTTGAATAACCGTGTCTGTAAACTTGAGTATTCTGTAAGATTTGCGAATACACGTCTAAATCATCATCTGTGTACGATGTCTTGCGAGGTAAACGTTTAAATAATAATTCATATAAGCCTGCTGTGGGTTCATACGTTTCTGTTCCTATCTGAACACCATCAGATTTAAACACAACTGTCTTGTTACCCAATTTATACTCATTATCCTCGTAACGTATGCCGTAAGTATTGTCCATGTCACTCGAACTAGCAGTTCGAACCTTGTGTAGATACCTTGACACGAGATCAGATCCGTTAGCATCATCTGTAGTTTCGTCGTCGTTGTTGTCTTGGTGTGCTTTCGCTATTACTTTCAATGGTTCGGTTACAGGTTGAAGAACTTCAGACATGACTCGTTGCGTTTCGAATTTCATTCCTTTGAGAGAACGTAACTTTTCTCTTATTGCCCTACTGTGACGGGCAATGGATTCCTTAAGTCTTATAGCTTCAGCATCCATATCGAAATGAATGTATAATTAATCAGCTACTGCTAATTTATATGAAACTATCAGTTCTATACTTAATATATGACCATCTTTAGCACGTCCGACTGGCGCTGTAAACGATAGAATATCGCCAGTTTCAACTCTTACAGGATATCTTTCAACTAATCTTCCGTTTATTGCAAACAATGTATCATTTACAGCATGCGGATGTACCGATGATACGATGGAACACGAGAGTACACTTCCATTTCCAGGAACTTTATAGTATTCGAGTCCCGATGTTAACGTATACCTTAAAGAGGGACCTCGAAACGGACGTGTTTGCAATGAAATTATGAGTTGTGCTTTCAATTGTTGTAACATAGTGTTTACAACATTTCTCATTCGTGTTTTCATAGTATGAATATCATTATTTATAGTGATTAGTTTATTATCAAGTTCCGTTTGTCGTGCGGTTAGTTCTTTCACTTCTTTTTCTACAGCTGTAGTAATAGTCTCGCTAGCGGAGGTGATTGTTCTAGTTAACTGACTTTGTAATTCATTCTGTTTCCGTGTAATAGTATCGACAATGTTTGTTATAGTCTCAGTTAAACCCGTTTGCAATTCATTATGTTTCTGTATAAAGAAATGATTAACATAACTCATGGTGACTGCATCACTATCATCTATCGGGTCGGCTAAATCCTTCAATCTCTTCATTCGAAATGATAGAGTTTCATTAGAGTCGTAAATTGGAATCCTATCATCTACATATTTTTTATTAGGAACATCGTGTTCGTGAAGGGGGTCCAACAGCGTTTTCATTCTTATACCATCTATAATGACATTATTTTCGGAATCACGTTTAAATGCATATTTACTTAAGTACTCCATTAAATTGTTGTATTGGATGTCGAGCGATTTTTGTATGTGATCCCTAAGCATAGCTTCAAACTCGCCCATACGCTGATACGAGGTCTGCTCGCTGAAGATTTGCATTCGATTCTCGACGTCAGCCGTATGCGTATCCACATAACGTTTAGTCGATGCATCGTCACCTTCTTCAGGGTCGTGAATATTGCACAACCGCTTTCCCTTGAATCGATAGTTTCCCGATCCATCTCTAGTTATGATATATCGATTGAACACACCCCTAGAGGGTATGATTCTTCGGGATCCGAACCTGTCGATACTCATTGCTTAAGTGATGGATTATTCTATTTATTCATTCTGATAAAGCGATCAAAACCGTGACGGTAGCGTCCCTCGTTCAGTGGATATTCTGGTACTATAACAACAAAGGATCGTTCATCACTCTCCCATATATGTTTACACATATTCTTAAATTCATCATAGGACATATCGGTATTTACATAATCTTCGTATATATGTTTTAAATTGAGATTATCCTGTCTAAAGAATATAATCATATTTGCATTATCTCTAATTAAATGTTTAGGTACTTTAGCATATGATTGTGCTAAACATATAGCATCGACATTACGATGTCTACCCATACTGTAATATGAAGCTATCTTACCCTGTTTTTCATTTATCACATCATCAAATACGAATATCGAATTTTCTCTAGCATCCGACGTTTGAATTACTTTATCACCATCATCGAACGTAAATACACCTATATCGGGTATAGTTTTCAGTAACCTGAGTAAATATCGATATTTAGGTTGTTGCAACGATTTCGAGTATATGTAGAGGTTTTCGAATCTCAGACCATTCTCGTGAATAAGCAGGTTGAGTAAAACGTTCGTTTTTCCAGCATTTGAACTGCCAAGTATGAGCGCTCTAACGTTACTCGGAAACAACGTACCGTGTCGTCCTTTGCGAATGTCATCCTCGAAATCTAACACCTGTATGGGTAGCGTACACTTTTGCTTTACTATCTCCATATCGCGACTAATACTTATAAAGCATAAGTTTTGTCTTTTATTTCGTTCGTGATAAGGGCAATCTATGTCTTTACTGGATTTAGCCAATCGTCATAGGAATCGTATACTTATAAAGCGCACGTTTTGCCTTTTTTATTTCATAGTGAGACATGCGCTCTACACGTGCACGCAAAGGTTCGGGAATTCTTAATTCCTTGATTAATTCATTACCATTTGAGGCACATTTACCGGGTTATCGTTTCTGCGGTCCCGGAACGAAACTACATAAACGTTTGCAGAGAGGTGACTTACCGGTGAACGGGTTAGATTCAGCGTGTCTCGATCACGATCGGGCTTACGCAGAGAGTACTGATACAGAATCTCGTCGTCTAGCCGATAAGGTGTTGGTAGAGAAAGCTTGGAGACGTGTAAAGTCTGCCGACGCTTCTTTGGGCGAACGACTTGCAGCTCGACTTGTGACTACACTTATGAAGGGTAAATTGGCAGCGGGCGCTGGCATGCGTAAACGTCGCAACAAGAGAGGTGGTTTCTTACCTTTGCTACCACTTTTAGCAGCTCTAGGTGCAGCAGGTGGTCTAGCTGGAGGTGCTGCTCAGATTGCTACGGCTGTCAATAAGAAACGTTCGGATGCAAAACAACTTGCGGAATTAACACGTCACAACGAGCGCATGGAATCTTTGGCTCAGGGCAAAGGTCTTCGCCGTAAGAGACGTCGTAAGGGTAGAGGATTATATCTTCGATCAAAAAACTCGGGGCGAGGCCTATATTTATCCCGGAAAAAGCCCTGAGTGCTAACGAGATCGATTCGTAAGCACGACGTCTACGCATTCCACATTTTAGAGGTGTCTACATGATCGATAAACTACCTCCACATCCTCGATACTATGAGAGAATAGTAGTGAATCTGGATACATCAAATAACCCTGGTACACATTGGGTTGCTGTACGTAAGGATGGTGACGTTGCCTACTACTTTGACAGTTTCGGCGATCTGAGACCTCCGGAAGAGATAGAAACGTACCTTTCGGGTGTCAAGCTCCTATATAATACGACGAGATTTCAAGAATTCGATTCTGTGATTTGCGGTCACTTGTGCCTTCAGTTTCTCCTCGATGAGTTACACGATCACCGTGAGTGGTAGTGATACCAGCTTCTCTACATTTCTAAATCCACCATTACATCTGGATCCTAACGGACATTACGAGATAGCTCTATTGAATTTTGAGACTTTTTACTCAATTCCGAATGTGGACGAGAGTAATAATCTATTCCATTACGTTCGCGATGGAAAAGTCGAACGTATAGTAATTCCACCGGGTACTTATGAATTGGATGATATCGCCAGATTGATCAAGGATGCTCTCGACATCGGTGACGACTTTATTCTACGTGCTAATAATAACACCATGAAATCAGAAATTCAATCTCCCTATATTATCGACTTTAGTCGTGAGAGATCTATTGCTTCACTTCTCGGTTTCACCTCTAAACAGAGGGTACCGGCAAACGTGCTGACCGAGTCTAATGATTTGGTTAACATATTCAAAGTCAGCATCATACGTATCGAGTGTAGTCTTGCAACGGGATCTTTCATCAATGGTAAAAGTGGTCATTCTCTGTATGAATTTTTCCCATCGGTACCTCCAGGTTATCATATTTCGCAGGAACCATCAAGTCCTATATATTTACCAATCATCGATACGAATCTCATTGATCATCTCGACATTAGAGTGGTAGACCAGAACGGCGATAAGTTAGATTTCAGGAACGAAACCATCACTGTACGATTGCACATACGTCGTAATGGGTATAAGTTTTAAGAGACGATGCTATATTAAAAAACATCTCTCGAGATTGATCTCTACTCGATCATCGACCCGCAAGCTAATCACATCGTCTAATCGAAGATTTCTCGCTAACTTAGGCTTCAAGGTTCTATGATGGATGTGTTGGACGTGACCGGGATTCCGACCTTTGATGATAAGATCAGTAAGGAGGAAGAACACGTATTCCTACCGTACAATACGTCAGCTCTCGATGTGAACGATGAAATTAGAATTCCATGTCAAGCTGAAGATTTGTACACGCTTCCTAGTAGAAGTTATCTCTACATTGAGGGGACTCTCACTAAACCCGACGGCACCGTTGCCACATCGAAATTGAGTAACAATGCTATGGCATTCCTATTCGATGAGATTCGTCTGGATATGAATGGAACGACTATTGATAGAACTAGGAATCCGGGCATTTCGTCAACGATGCGTAACTATGCTGCACTGAATGAACTGGAATCGAATCGTTTACTAAATGCTGGATGGATCTATCCTGGAGGTGTGGTAGACATCGTGAATACATCGAATGGTATCTTCAATGCTATCGTTCCTCTTTCGATGTTGCTGGGTTTCGCCGACGATCACAAGGAGGTCATACTTAATAGCAAGTTTGAACTTATTCTCATTAGATCTAAGGATTCTAATAATTGTATCATTGGAAACGATCCTACAACCATACAACTAACTAGACTCGAATGGAGGATGCCTGTACTTCGACTTTCAGATTCTGAACGAGTTGATAAACTTAAACTCGTCAAATCGGATAAACCTCTACACGTCGCATTTCGAACCTTGGACCTTCACACTCAACCTGCTGTACCTCAAACTAAAGCGTTCACATGGAACATTGCAACCACGACTAAACTTGAAAAACCACGTTTCGTCATAGTCGGTGCACAAGTGGATAGATTGAATCATCTCGCTAAGGATGCTTCTCTATTTGATAATTGTAATATCACCAATCTGAAACTTTATCTCAACAGTGAATCTTACCCCTATCACGATATGAATTTGGATTTCGCCAATTCGAAATTTGCATCTCTGTATGATCAATATTCCAAATTTCAATCATCCTACTATGGAAAGGAGAATTACCCTCTTTTGAAAAGGAACGACTTTCTGAAATATGCACCGCTATTCGTCATCGATTGCTCTCATCAACCTGAGGATACTGTGACGGGGGCAGTGAATGTCAGATTGGAAGTTCAAGCATCGTCAAATTTTCCTGCACAAACTTCATTATTCTGTTTAATTATTCATGATAAATTATTCACTTATAAACCACTAACTCATGTTGTACAATCTATCATATAGGTGTAATAAATAAAACATTACAAATTCAAATTATCTTTTTATTGACTTTAACATACATCTCCAATATCCTCTTCCTTGCACTCCTGCTTTTTGCATCATATGAACATAATGATTTATGAATATCATACAACTGATATAAATTTCTTTCAATATATGGAATTAGTCTTTTAAGTCCATTGAATGCAGTACTATTCAGATTTATACTGCCCACATTTAAACATGTATTCACAAACGTTATTTCTTGCATCTTATTCATGCATAACATTATATTAAATGCATATATTATATTTTCACTGTACGGTGCACATGGATGCTTCCCATCTTTCAGATACGTATCCAAAACACACAAATTTGACATTATTACCTCCCAATCCTCTTTTGTAATATACACAAACGTATCGTCATGTGTGTCTTTAATGTAAAGTGATGGGAGTTCATTGTATAATCCTATGTTCACACGAAAGTCAATGCTGATGGAGATGTCGTTATCGTTCATGCACACACTATTTACCATCACTCGCAACTTCCTCCTCTACTTCTTCTGCGAAGGGTGTGAAGGGTTCGAACATCATTACGATGAAACTGTCTTGATCGAACGTCTTCTTGGCTTTGACGATTCTCGGTTTGCAGTTCGTCTTCTTCTTTTTCTTGTCTCCTTTCTTACTGGATCTGCGGACATACACGAACTGTCTCAACATCGTGAATATTTAATACACTTGTTAACGTAAAACTCTTATTATTTTATACTCACTTTTCTATGACTTCCTCCTCGGGTTTCGATGTACCGATATCCTTAAACGGACGATCATTGTACGGACCGCACACATCTTCACCTTGATCCTGTTCGGACTGGCATGCCACATCTTCACTTTGGGCTTTACTGAAATAAACATATTTATCATTAGTTATCTAACACATAACAACACTTTCACGTTAACACACAATTATAATTCTACTTACCCGAGGTACACTTTACAATTCTTTCCGCATTGAGCATAAGATGTGATCGAATCATGATGGGAAGGATTCTTGCAAATCACTTGATGCATCTTTCCATCACACGTTTCATCGTGGTGCTCAACCCAATGCTTTTGCAAATCTTCGAAATTGCGTAGATTCTCCCAGAATCTGGTATCACTTTCAATGATAGGTGTTGTTGTTCCACTCATCTTGACGTTGCGATGTGAAGTGAGAATGCATTCGTTCCCTAGTGAGCAGATGGGTGATGAAACGTGATCATACCTGTCTCCCCCCTCCCCATCCTATCGTCGATTGTACTTAACGGACGGAGGGTTTGTGTGAAGTGAGGACACGTTCGTTCCCGAGCTGGCGGGACAGGGTGAGACCTGTTAATTCGAATTTACTATATTACCGTTTTATCACGTTCCCCCCCTTCCACCTTCTCGTCGCTTGTACTGGAGGAGGACTAGTGTTTATCCTATCGTACATGAATGGGTATCGAACCGAGGACTCTATGTTCATATATATGAATCCTCCCGAGAACTCGATATTCATAGATGACCCACACATATACACATATGCACAAATCTTGAGGAATGACAACACGTCATCACCCTTATACTTCAATGTGGAATAGATTTATATTTTCTCGTACCTCGATGTGGGAATGGAATTTAACCTTTTCTTAACCTTTACATCACTCTTGGATACAATAGCTCAAGGAGAGATTCTGCATAGGGAACACCCCTTACCAGAATGTCTTATTACATTTATTTTCATAAATCTCTCCCAGTAAACATACCTAATCATTCTCTCGATATTCTTTTATCTAAAGAATAACGATACTACATCATATATCATACACTAAACGTAATAGATATCAAACCCTACACTCGATATTCATACATGAGAGTTCAAGCACAGACATCGAAGCACTGAACGTAATAGATATCAAACCCTAGACTCGATATTCATACATGAGAGTTCAAGCACAGTCATCGAAGAATTACTATCAATACATTTAATTCAAACATACCCGGAACCCCCCGTTACCCACCCCGCCCCATCACAATATCGAACCCTAGACTTCGATATTCATACATGAGAGTTCAAGCACACACACACACATCGAAAAGAATTCACATTTAATTCAAACATCCCCGGAACCCCCCCCCCGTTACCCATCCCACCCATCACACATTACACATCACACACACACACACACACACACACAATCATCATCATCATCATCCCAACCCTCAAAAACATCTCACTGCACAGGGGAGAACGGCACTACGCCAACACTCCCCTTCTTTTACAACTCGATTTTCATATAGGAGAGTTCTAAATCAATGAGCATTCTACATCACTCATATATTAACACAGAGGAGAGTTCAACATCTTATCTACACTGTGCTGATTCTCTCAATTCTATACTACTTAAGTCAAATCATAAATTAATGTGTAGAGAACAAAAATAGAAAAATACAGTGCGATCCATATAAACCTGAACCATTTCAATAGGTCATAACATTTGAACCAATAATAGGACTCGGTCAGAGTGTGTTATGTGGATACGGATTTTTACGGGGTTTTCCTTTGTCCTGAGTGATGAATGTCTGTAACTCTAAGCCCTACGGACTCTGGGCTCATTTGAGCATCATTTCATCCATTTCATTCATCGTCCATTATGACTTTCATTAGAGGACAGTATATAGCTTTCTGTGAATTCTTGAAAAAACAACACTATTCCTTGCATTTGTGTCTTCTAAGCTTACTGATAAATAATATCCTGCCTGCGATCGATATAAACTTGAACCATTTTAATAGGCCATAACTTTTGAACCAATAATAGGACACACGTGCAACTTTGGGCGAGTATAATACACAATTTGGAGATTACATTACACTATTTAAATCTCAGAGAAAATGTTGGAAGTGTCCTCCACCAGCATCTATACATGTTTGCACTCGTCTCACCATATTCTCTGAAGTTTTACGGAGATGATATCGAATTGAGAGAAGGTTATTTCCAGTAAGATAGGCCAACGTGCCATAATCTAATGACACTATGGAACTTGTAACCAGTTTGATAGTCGAATAATCTCTAAAGGTCTGTGTCCCTCCAGATCCCCTGACCTAACCTCGCCGGATATTTTCTTGTGGGGTATCTAAAAAATGGGCTGTACAAAAATAGGTTACGGACAATTGGTGTTCTCAAGGAATCCATTCGAAACGAAATAAATAAAATTAGTGAGGATTTGGAATTGGGATTGGGATTTCTTTACGGAGGGGATTCGGTACGTAGATCACCATGCTGGACCCATTGTTCCTATACCCCCAAGTGGGGGACCCCCGAGAGGAAGGATGAGGCGAAGGAGTCAGAGGGCGGCCGACTCAAGGAGGGCAGGGTCCCTACTCTCCATAAAACTTCAGAGAATATGGTGAGACGAGAACAAACATGTATAGATGCTGCTACAGGACACTTCCAACATTTTCTCTGAGATGTAAATAGTGTAATGTAATCTCCAAATGTCGGTAGCGTAGATGGCAGCATGTCTGCCTCACGTTCAAGAGGTCCCGAGTTCGAATCTCGGTCAGGACGAGTTACCTGGATAAGGTTTTTTTCGGGGTTTTCCTTATCCTTAAAGACGGATGTCAGGTAGCTGTAAGCTCCATGGACCCCGGACTCATTTGAGCATCATTTCACCAATTTCATTCATCGTCCGATATGACTAAACGTTTGAGGACGTGAATTACAAACAAACAAAAATCTCCAAATTGTGTATTATATTCTCCCAAAGTTGCACTGTGTCCTATTATTGGTTCAAATGTTATGGCTTATTGAAACGGTTCAGGTTTATATGGATCACACTATACATAATACAAAAATTATAAGTTGTAACCTTGGAGTACAAAGAAAAATGGACTAGAGCTTTTTTTCACCAAACGTAGGAGTTCGGATGCAGCAATCAATTTCCGGTGTGTCATTGTTGACAGTAAGGTCTCTAAAAACAGTGCGATAGTGGAATTCCGTTGTCAGGAGACTTTAGCTTCGAATCCACAATCAAGATCCCTCCGACGAACTCATCCCATGCTTTACTCAGCGTCAGTAGCTATTTTCAGCCTCATCTCCATAATTACCAAATGAAACGCCTCTGCGATATGTTTTTGGGAAGTCCGTAGTTCAAATTCCATCAGGACCGTCCTCCCGACTTAAGTTTTCCTCTTCTAACTGGTGAGAATTAAAATATGGATCAACTTCAAAAATCTTTAAAAATTTAAAAGAATGAATAAAATTAAGTATAACCATCTTTATTACTTTTATTAATTATTACACAAATTACACTTTTAACTTTAGATTCTGCAGTAGCAATTATTCCATTTCATGGTTTTGCTTCCTTGATTGCTTCCCAAATTTCCTTTCCTAAATCATTTAATGCAATGTACCATCAGTGTCCACCGCCTGTGGCGCCGAAGAACAAACGCCACTCCCTAAGCACAACCACACGATGGGCCATCTTATATGTGCACTCACATGTGTTTTTCTATCCATTGTTGTACAACACACCCTTAAAACGCCTATTCAACCCTCTTCTTCATATTTTGCTATTCTACGGGGGCTGTTCAATAAAAAATGATCACAACTTTTTTTGACAACGTAACTTTACTCATCCTCATAATTTTGACGGTACTTTTCAAAATAGTCTCCCCTGAATGCGATGCACTTTTCCCAGCGTTTCTGCCAGTCTTCAAAGCCAAGCTGGAAACAATTTTTGAGAGATTCTTCAAAATCGCCTCCGCAGCCTTCACCACTGCTTCCGATGATGGATAATGCCTCCCACGAATTCGTTTCTTCAAGTTAGGGAATAGAAAAGGGTCACATAGGGCTAAATCCGGACTATAGGGAGGGTGAGGGATGTACTACACGTCGATTTTTACAAGATATTCAGCAACAACAATGGCAATATGCGGCCGTGCATTATCGTGGTACAGCATCCAGCTTGCTTCGCGGAAATGCAGTTTTTGCGCCTGATACGGACTTGCAATGTTTTCAGGACATCCCTGTAGTATTGTCCAGCTACTGATGTGTGTGCAGACACAACATGCTGATAAACCATTCCATGAATATCAAGGAATATGACAAAACTTTCCCAGCAGAAGCAACCAGTTTTGCTTTTTGGGGGGGTTGGTGATGAAGAAGATTTCCATACTGAGCTTTGCTGTTTGCTCTCAGGATCAAAATGATGTAGCCAAGTTTCATCAGCAGTGAGTACGTTTGAAAGAAATTCCGGATCTTCCTATAACATCAACTTTAACTGTATGTTACCTCCATTGCAGCGGTAGGCGATACTGAACATGTCGGAACTTGCCTGGTTCTCACAGGCGGGAACCAGGAGTACCAACAATGAAACTACTAAGGCGTGTTTGTTTCACATTGAGCTAACAGAATATAATAAGATGGAATTTTAGTCCGAAAAATTATGGCCGTAAAAAATTATAATCATTCTTTATTGAACAGCCCTCGTAAAAACATGAAGAAATGACCTAATTATATTTCTCCTTAGAGACACTTGGAAATAAGGTAACGCTGAAGTCTTAAGCGATACGGAAATCTTTTAAGAGCTAGATGCTATGTAATAACCTTGAAGCTTGAAACTGCGTTGCCTTTGGAAATCCAGGATTTAACAAGACGATTAACAACTTCCCTTTTGAGAAAAGTATAACTATTTGAAAAATAAAAATTGACATTAATGGTAAGTTTTAACGAGATATAAATATTTGATCCAGTATGATTCTTTGTATCTCTTACAGTTTACCAGTTATGCAAAATTTATCCAAAATGAGGAGACCTTCGGAGTACATTCCCAGAAAATTAAAGATATTCATTTCTTTTCTCATTAAAATATCCTAAACATTTGAATAAATAGCACTGGAGCCATTTTTGAGAAAATGAAGCTCTTAGAAGCATGTTCCATGTAAAGGTAACCCAACAATTTTCTAGAAATTCTTTGTGTCGTATCCTTAAAATATGCTGAACTTAAAACCAGTCTCAAGTTTAACTGATAGTTTTTCACAAAGCACACACAATTACCCGTTTTTAATACTTTTTGTAGAGTTTCATAGCATGTATTCGGGGCGAAATTTTGGTATTTTAGTGGAATACAATACTTTACCCTACGATAACTACACAAAATGTGGCTCCAAGAAATCTCAAAAGATGTATTTCGAGTGTAATCTCTATCAGTTTTGGTCGAAATAGTACCTCTGCGTACTGTAAATAAATGGTGAAGAAATAAAAAAAATTAACAAACGTTCAACTAAACGATATATCTCTTTATCCTAGATTGTATAATTGTTGGTTCATTAAAATGGAACTCGTTCGTGCTACAGCATTATACGTAGCAGCAATCAAGCATCTCTCTCTCTCTCTCTCTCTCTCTCTCTCTCTCTCTCTCTCTCTCTCTCTCTCTCTCTCTCTCTCTCTCTCTCTCTCTCTCTA